>ML681994.1:51707447-51768453 GCA_007922195.1 Podocnemis expansa | reverse complement strand
CTCAGATGCTTCAAAGCATCTGAGGAAGTGGGATCTTCTCCCACGAAAGCTCATGCAAAAAATAAATCTTGTTAGTCTTAAAGTGCCACACAACTCCTTGTTGTTTTTTTTACTGGACTAGACTAACACGGCTATCCCTTTTGAAATTGTCCTATTCAGGTTTGGGCAATTTGGATGCTGCAAACACTTACGTATGTGAGAAATCCAGTGTGTAAAACTACACATGTGCATTGATATTTGCTGAATCAGGCCTCTGGGTGATAGAAAGCAAAGGAATCAGGTAATCCATAATTGATGAAGTCTGAAGATAGTGGAGAAACAGAAATAACTTAGAACTAGGCTGCACAGTGGGGTATTGCATTCTTGGTGATGTAATTTTTAGAAAGCACTAACATATTGTGCATTAATAGGTATGTGTAGACCCTGCAGCTGTGTATTATGGTTCCCTAGTAAACTTTAACATAGTACTGTTTCAAACAGCAATATGTTTAACCGCACCAGCAAGATCTACACAGACCGATTAGTGCACAGCATATTAGTGCATTTAAGCAGTCAGACCCCTGCAGAGCACATTAATATACTGTGCAGAGAAGCCCTTAGATTCCTTTTAGGAGTCTGCCATTTCTAATGGCATGATAGGTGTAACTTTTAGTACTGTATGACAGATGTGGTTCCTGGCAGACCGTTAGTCATTTGCAAGCATGCAATGTTTACTGCTTTTGTTACACATTTAAGTATTCCATATAATTAAGAAGAACAAACTTCTGAATGAGCATGTTTTGGGGGAGAGATGTTTGTAGTTCGAAACTTCTAAATACAGTCTAACTTTGCACAGGTGATTGTGGAGCTGGCTTAGATATTAACTGCTTGTTTACACACATTTGTATCAGGTTAACTAAATTGATTTAAAAATCACACCTGGAGGGAAGCTTTGTTGGGAAAACAAGCATAACTCTCGTAAGATAGAGGAAAGGTTTTGTATTTGGGCAGGGTTGTGAGAGGTTGAAAATAGTCATAATTATGGAATCCTGAAGGAATCCTTTCCATCTCTGCAAAAGGATGTCTAAAATACAGTTTTTTCTCTTTATTGGAGTAAAATATCATGAAGATTTTAGATGAATTATTGACATTTATCCTCTATGAGTGACATGTGGTTGAAGAGGCTGAGGTTTGATTCTTCCCTCCCTTACACCTTTACCAAAAGCTTGTGTCCAAATCATATCTGAATGGTTATTTGCTCAGGCATAACTGACAATGAAAGGGGTAAGTCAGTAGGATAACAGGACCATTAATTTTGCAGTCATAATCTACAAGAAATGAAAGCCTACTGCAACATGTTGAGAAATTACATTAAATGAGTGGTGCTGCTTTTAGGTTGTTTTTAAAGAGAACATCTATACAAAACCAAAGCATGTTTTGCCTGGGTTTTCATGTTTCAAGAATGAATGAATGTATGGTGGTCTTCCTTTTATGGGAAGTCATTCTTTCCTCTTTTATAAAAAAAAAACTCGCACTGGAAACCGTGTGGAAGAAAATCTTTTGTGTTGCAGCCTGTGGAAAACTAATTATGTATCCTTTTTAAGATGAATGACTTTTTCATGGGTTTGTTATCCCTATTATATTCATCTTAAAATCAAAGTAACTTGTTAGAATTAAAATCTTTACAGTGCTACTGAAATTGTGTTGTGACATTTTGATTTGATTCCCTTATTACTATAAGAAAACTCAGTTCAGTATTTTTGTTCTTAGATCCCCCTCCTTTTTCTTACAGCTACTTGTGGCAGATTCCATTAACAATTGCGGTAGGAAATAGGAGCCACATCTCATCAGAGACAATTATATGGGTGTCTAACAAATCAGGTAAAAATAAACTTTCTTCACAGTGGAATCTCTTAAAACATACTTTTTTTTTTTTAAGAATTGTTTCTCAGGCTTGATCTTAGGTGACTGTTTAGTTGTTTTGTGCCTAATTTCAGCTGCTTGAAAATGAACTGCAGGAAAGATAGTTTTGGGGAGGAGGAGGACAGGAAAGAGCCAGGCAATTTTCACAAAGTTGGATGGCTCAAAGAAAAGCTTTTAAACAGAAAGATGTTTGAAATAAGCTATTTTATATCTGAGATCATATACTAAATTATTATTTGAATACAATTCCTTACCTGAAAGGTGAAAGCTAAATAAAGTCTATTTCTAGTAAAACACCTGCTAAATGTAAAATCTGTAAACTAATTAATGAAAAATATGGAGTAATTTTATATTAAGAATTTGATCTATCATCTGCAGCCAGTACTAAGAAATGTTTAGTGGCCCCAGAAATCTTTTTATTGATTTGTCAAAGTGTTTCTAGCTGTGGTAGATTGCTAGGTATTAGAGCTTTATTCTGATTGCCATCTTAGGTTTTCCTTCCTGCTTCAATTCTGACAAGATCATAACAGCCACTGTCTTGAGAGCAGTTAGAGCTAGAAGCCAGTGACTTTCGGCATTTGATAGCAGCTAGGAATACCATCTTAGAAATCTTAGAAAGCATTACTCTCTTTCAATAACAGATCATGCTGTATCTGCTACTGAATTTTGGTCAGAATTGAAGTGGATGAACAAAAAGTTGGGGAGTTGAATGCAAGAGAAGAAGCTATACCTCCTCCTCATGTGTGGGCAACAGAGGAAGAGCTGACTCAGTTCAAAATACCAGAAAGGTCTAGCCTATGGGGTTTCCTTCCAGAGTAAATAGAACTGGAAGGAGGAAATAGCCAAGCCTATGTGTGCCTCTCTTGTATGCGTCAGTAAGGGGCAGTAGTACCTTAGAGCAATGGTTCCCAACTTTTTTGAGTATGAGGAACCCCTTTTAACCTCAACATTTTGTGGATTCCCCAATGATAATAGTTGTTATCAGGGACTGACTACAGGCAGCGGGGCAGCAGAAGGGCAGTGGAGGACCTGGCCCCCACCTGCTCCCAAGGATTGGGGACATATCCAGGGTGTGGCTGCTCACAGCAGGTAAATACAATTCATTTAGAGTAGAGATGTCAAACTCATTCAATGTGGGGAGCCACACTGGGAGGCAGGATATGAGTCGCAGGCCACGGGGTCCCCAACTCTTTCCCCTTCCATGTTCAGAGTGGCATGGGCTCCCCTTCCCCATCCACAACCCCACAGGCTCTCCCACATTTTCCCTTTCTGCTGCCCTGTGGGCACTACTTCCCCACACTGGCTCCCAGACCTCCCCCCCTTCCACTTCCCTTTCCACTTCCCCTACCTTGTGTTGGTAGGCAAAAAAATCAGTCTCAAGCATAGGCAGCCCGCCTGGGCTCCTGCCTCTCCCCCTCCTGGCCCACTCACTGTCAGTCATTCAAAATGTTGGCCTTTTGTTGGCTCAGTCCCAGTTGGCCTTTGATTGGTTTGTTCCCACATGGACCCCAACTACCTTTTCCTTTTTATTTGTGATTTGTGCAATGTGCTGTCAATTGAATTAGCATGCTGACTGACAGTGAATGGTTGGGATGGGCAGCAGTGTGATTGCTTTCCAGAGCTGGGTGAGCCTGCTGTGACTGAGACTCTGGTTGGTTAGCAGACCACAGCAGAACTGAACCAGTACTGGCTAGAGCTCTTCTTTTGTTACCCTGTGTGGTGACTTTGATCATGTGAGTGAGTCAGAAGCATGCCTAGCTCTGTTGTGCCCGGAGCCTGTCTTTGGAGTTTGCGGCTGCAGAGAGTTTCCAGGCACAGCCCAGGCAGCAGCTCCACAGGCCCTATGAGAGATCTTGGTCAGCCAGATCTGGCCCCACAGACTGTAAGTTTGACACCCCTGATTTAGAGCTCTCTCCAACATGGATTACTGGCCAGCAGCAGCTGCGGCCAGATCAGACCCAGGCCACCTGTTGGTGGCTGGCAGCAACTGGGGGCGGGTTTATTCATGGACCCCTTGTAATAATTCTGCAAACCCCCAGGGGACCCTGGACCACAGGTATCAGCTTTGGGTATGTAATGCATATGACTTACTGTACCCATTGTATTTGCAGTGTGAATGAACTGAATCTACTGTAGGAATCCTAGGAGGTTTTCTGCAGCTGGCACAAGAATGATGTGATTGTTGCTCCAGGAAGTGTTCTGAGTCTGAAAGAGGCAGTTTCCAGGCTTGTTAATTTGTGGGGGATCCAGGAGGGTTTCCACCGTGCAAAGGATGAGTCCTCTTATCACCAGGGCTGGATTAACTGGTCTGAGGGCCCCAAGCTGCCCCCCATGGTGGGGCCCTCCTTGCCTAGGGCCCCTCCACCCTGCAGGGCCCCCACCCTCCAGCATGGAGGCCTGTTTCTGGGTGGGGGCTACTCTGGGGCCAAAGGGTGCTCCTACCCTGGCCCTGCTCTAGCCAGTCTGCCCCCAGGGATGGGGCTGGGGCTGGCTGGCATATGGCATGACCCCTGGTGTAGCCCCTCCAGAGCCACAGGCCCTGGAAGGGCACACCAGAGCAGCTCAGGCCATGCCATGAGACAGCTAGCCAGCCCTGCTCCCAGAGCAGAGCAAACAGGTGCTGGACCACCCCTCGCTGCCCTAGGTCCAGCCAGCCCAGGGCCAGGGCGGGAGCACAGAGTCCCAGGAGCCCATTCCCCTTCCCCCAATGCCAGCAGGGCAGGATCACTCTCAGCACCCCAACCCTCCAGTTCTAAGCAGGGCGAGGGAGGGGTGGATAGAGGTCTTAGGGGCTGGAGCCTGGTGCTCCCCTTTTGGCTGGTGCCAGCGGTTTCAGCCCCTAAAGCCCCTGCTGTAACTTGGCCCTGCCTGTCACTAGAAATTGTCTGCACCAATTCTGCAAAAAAGGTTTGTGACATTCCCCTCCTCCAGTCTGGGTTGGAGTGCTGCTGTGACTCCCAACACTTCACCCCAGGGTCCTGACTGCTCACGCCCTGCCGCTAGCATGTAATCAGTCACTCAGGTAGTGAAGAAGTGTACTCTCGTTAGCCCCCAGAAAGCAGATACACAACTGAGAACTTCCGTCTTGTAGGGATCAGGACACATCACTAATTACTGCATTTATTTCAGTCCTTCTGTTTGTAAAAGAAACTGATATGCATTAACTGTTACTCTAAGTCAGGTGTTCGCACTTCTACTCAACCAACGTCACTGCTTCAGATAAAATGAACATAAGTTTATTGATTAGGGCATGATCTGAATGAGTGTATGTCAAAATCCACATAACATCAGATAATTAAACGGTAAAGCAGATAAATCACATTCATGCTAAAATTACTGTTTCAGTTATGTTCAGTTTACTACACAAGATTGGTATGATGATTTTCTGCCAGACTGTGCTCCATGGGTAGGGAACAGTTCTTGAGTTTGCTTGCAAGATGGAGTCCTTGGCACAAAAAACCTTAATCAGTTAAGAGTGTGTTTTTTTCTCTCTTTTCAAGCTTCCATTGGGCCTCCCTTTTTCCTTTTTCTCTGTAGCCCAAGCACTTGATCTCCATTGTTTTTGCATGCACGCCTTCACTGGATATGTCAGATGCAGCTTTGCCCCTACTTCAGCTGTGTCTGTAAACATGTATGATGTTGCAGCAAACATGCTACCATAAGAATAATGTAGAGCATGCCATGAGCAGACCAAATAACACCTTATATGGTATATTTTGCTTTAGATGATACATGGTTACATTAGAAGGGTGAGCAGGAAATATACAGATCACATTACAGGGCTGTGCATCATGTCACAGAATTCTATAGCCTTAAGAGATCTAACAGCTGGCTTGGGAGTAGGCTGCACTTTAGGAAGGATACAGAATGTGGACATTCAAAACAAATTTGTTGAATATTGAAAGCTGGAAATTTTGGCACAAGCAGTAGGGACAACAAAATGGCTCCTGGGTGACTTCTGACACTGTCAGAAATATTGCATGAGTTAGCATCCGAAGCATTTTAGGAGGTCTGGCAGGCAGTCCTCTGGTGAGCATTCTAAAATTTTGCACACTTTGAAGGTTTCACTGCTTTGACAGAACAGCTGCAATCTGAATTAATGGGTTTAATCAGCTCAGCTCTAGTTTGTTGTGGAAGAGTAGCAAAGGACAGAGAAGAGTTGATTGTGGTGAGGATGATCTGAATTAAGGAGAGTCCAGCTAGCTCCTTTTACACCTTGTCTACAGAAAAAAAAATATACAGCTTTCACTCTACTGATATAGTTAAAGCAGTTCAACCCATCTTGTGTGGATGCAGTTACTGCAATATTAGAGCAGGTCACATGATGGAATTTCCATCCCATGGAAAACTATGATATTTCCATGTTTGTTTTCATCCCCAGCCAAGACGAGACTTGGGAATAATGAAATGTTTCATATATCAAAACATTCCAAATAGTTAATACAGAAATGTCAAAATGACATTTTCTGAATGAAATATTTCAGCTTTGCCATACCAGTACAGCAAGTCCAATAGTAGCCGCTCTGAATGCAGTGACTAGTGAAACATGGAAAGTCTCAGTCTCAGTAAGTTGAGAGAAGAGTGGATCACTGACACAGAGGAAGAAAAAAAAAATGAAATCCCCCAGGACTTGGAAAGGAGATTATGGGAAGAATAGGGGGTGGTAGTATAGCAGATTAACTTCCTTGCTAGGTCTGAAGCCAGATGTAGCTGCCTGTCACTACTGTGAAGAAGTTCCCTGCCTTGTCATCTGGCCAGGAGAGACTCTGAGACTGATACCTTCTGGTGCCACATCCACAGAAGGCTCCAACCTGAAGCAGCAGCCATGGACTTTGCATCACAACATTGGGCTGACAAAATAAAATTTAAGACAGAGGGAGAGAGGACTAGAGATATTCATCAGATGACCCTTAAACACAGTGCACCAGGACACTTGGTACAGCGTATCTCTTGTTCCAGTAATTTCAGAGCTGGCAACTTGGTCTGTCTCCCTCTGGTGGAGGCCCAGGTGCCATAATTAAAATAATTGATAGTCCACAAGAAAAATGCTGGGACTGGTGTCTGCGTGGTAGCGTTAGGAATCCATTCTGTGGACTCCAAGGTGGACTCTGATAGAAGTTCTACTTGCAGCATTTCAGAAAAGAAGAGGCTGAGTCTGTAGAGCAATAAGTGGACAAGTGCATGACAGCCCCCTCAGCAGTCCTTCTCAGGGGTTAAAGTAAGCCAGAATGCACTGGAACAGTGTTCTGGAGCCCCTAAAAATAGAAAGTGGAGCTGGAATGCTGAGTTCCAGGGCCTACCATTTAAAAATAGTGGGCTCCGGAATGCAGCATTCTGGCTCCATTTTCATTTTAAGGGGCCCATGGAACTCTGGGCCCCTAAAAATAGCAAGGCCTGGAATGCCATTCCAGCATTTCTGGCAGGGCAGGGAGCTTCCCCCAGACTGAGAGATTTTAAATCTCCTTCCCTGAGCCTGCTCTGACTGATCAAGGTCAGAGCCTCTAAGCATGCTCAGTCAGTGCTGTCTCAGGGTGGGAGGAGCAACTTGTGGGGTGGCTGCTCCACTCCAGTAGCGAGGTAAGGGGCCCCAGGGGCAGGCCTGGACTGGAGGAAGAGCAGGAGCCGGGAGTGTGGGGTCGAAGCTGCTCCAGCTCTGCAGTGCAGGCCCCGGGACAGCAGGGTGGATCGGGGCTGGGGTTCATGTGGGGACCGGCAGGGTGAACTCTCTCCTGCCAGGTTGGCCCCAATCAGGGCCCCCCAGCTCCCCTCAGCTGCAGAGGAGCACTGGGTTGGTGAGCAGCCCAGGGTCCCCTTCCCATATAGTCGCAGCCCCTCAACTCCTCTGCTCCAACCCTTCTCTGCCCCATCTCCTGCCCCTGCTCCTCACCTCCTGCTGTCATCCACCCCTTTTCTTCCCCCATCTCCTGCCCCTCCCCCTTCATCACCCCACCTCCTGCCTCTGCCCCCTACCTCCTGCCACCACCCACCCCTTCTCTGCCTGCCATCTCCTGCCTCTGCCTACCTTCACTGCCCCCTACCTCCTGTCCACTCACTCCTTCTCTGTCCCCATTTCCTACCACCACCCACCACTTCTCTGCCCCATCTCCTGCCCATGCACCTGCCCCCCACCTCCTGCCACCATCCTCACTTCTCTGCTCCATCCCTTGCCCATGCCCCCCTTCACCACCCTTGCACTTCCTGCCTCCCACCCTCCCCTTCACTGCCTCCATCTCCTGCACTGCCCCCAGCCACCTGTTCAACACCCCCACCTCCTGCCCCTGCTCCACTCCTCCACATCCCATGCCCTCATCCTTCCTGGGCTGGCATGCACACATGTGGGAAGGGGGCCCACAGATGCAGGAAGGGGGCCTGGACAATATGGGAAGGGAGCCCACTGATTAGGAGGGTTCTGGGCCCACCAAACTATACTTTTACCACTGGTGGTCCTCCTCCCATCTCCTTCACCTCAGTATCTTTCATCAGGCTGTTGCGGACATGCTCCATGAGGGATATTCCTGAGGAGCTGATGTCTATTCATGTGGATGAATGAAAGTCTCATCAAAAGCCCTGTAGACTGATGTGTACCTCTTGGAGACTATAGCAACTATGGTGCTAACAAAGCACTCTTAGAACAAGCTTAATGGTGGGCAAGAGGAGTGGTAGATGGCCAAGAGATGCAATGCTGTCCACACATGCCTCTTCAGCTAGCAATAATGAAGAGTGTCTGAGTTGGAGGGCACTCATCAGCTACCATAGTATATCCTTCTACCATCCTCTGCATTGCAGTGGCAATGCACTCCTCTCTAAAAGGGGAGGTTGCAACGTTGACTGTAACAAATCCTCTATGCTGTTCCAAAAGTTCATATTACTTTCTCCCTTTGCACCCTTGGTGATACAACTCTTTTGCCATAGTATTTGCTATAGTGTTGATTTCTGATGGTGAAGATACTACAGCCCACATCTTGAGGGCCATGGCAATGTCTTACAGTTCATTTTTCAAGTGAAGTATGTCTGCTTCCCTGTTACCTAAAGGAAGGAAACCAGGATAGTTTTGAAAAAGTAACTCAATGTGTTGATGTCATGTGGTGCTCTTTCCCTTGCTGCCTCAGGTGCAGAAATTTTCCAAAACAGCAGACATCATGACTCCCACCAGTGCTTTTCCACTACTGTCATTCTGTTCATGGAAAATGTTCTTCATGTGAGTCAGTTGTATCTTCCCCAGGCAGTGAGAGAATTACTTGGCTGATCCCCACATCATCCTTGTTGACCAGCTTTGTGGCCTCATCTGTGCTGTAGGATGTCAGTTAGCTTCTTTGTGAGCACCAATGGGAGGGTGACAAGTAGAGGCTGGTCTGTGCTTGTGTGGAGCCATGGATGTACAATGTTTGCAGTGCTGCTTCCTGCTTGTACATATACTTCAGCATGTAAAAGGTGATGTTCCACTTAGTCACCAGCTTCTGCTTTTTCTTGTTGCAGAACAGGGAGACTACATTAGGCCTGCAGATAACTGGGACCTTCAGCTTTCTCAGTATGCACTGTGCTGAGCAGAATCAGTTGAAGTAGTCACAACAATTAGCTATCGACAACAATGTAGCTATTGATAACAATTGCTGCAGATGGGCATCACATCTAGAAATTCCCTCACAACCAGATTAAGAAAGTGAGTGAAGCCAGGGATGTGATGAAAGCCATGGTGGTGTGCTGCTTTTTTGCTTTAATCCATTGTCCAGTGCAACAAATCTAAATGAGAGCATGAGGGAACGTCATCTTCTTTGATAGCATGCAGCCTTTCTAAAGTCTGCACTGTTCTTCAAACCCACTTACAGAAAATGCAGCATTCTGGTCACTAACGGCACATCTTGCCAGAATTGTTACTAGTTCATGTAGGTACTAATGTCATAGGAAAAAGAAGGAGAGAGCTTCTGAAGGTCAACATTAGGTTGCTAGGTAAAAGACTAAAATCCAGGACTTTCACAGCAGCATTCAGGATCTTAATACATGGATGAGACCGTGCTATAACAAGGTTGGGTTTTTTTTAGTTTATTAGGATCTGGAGAAACTTTTGGGAAAGGAGGAGCCTCTCCACTAAATATGGGCTCCTCCTAAACCAAAATGGAACCAGATTGCCAAATGTGATATTAGAAAGGTCACAGAGGAGTTTTTAAACTAAGGGCTTAGGAGAAAGCTGATAGTTGTGGAGAAGCACATAGGTTTGAAAGGGCATCTGTTGAGGTGAGGATCTGTTAATGGTGGATTCTCTATATCCTAGTGAAAAAGGGAGAGGATAGAAGTTGAAAAGCACATGCAGGAGTTGAAGAGAAGAGTCAAAAGAGAGTTCCATTCAATTACATAATGTGAAGGCAGACAAATAAAAAGTGACAAATTTTATAAGTACTTCTGTTCAAATATTAGATGTTTGAATACTAAGATGGGTGAACTATCAATAAGGATGTTTATATAATAGGCATCACAGAAAAGCTTGGTGGAATGATCCCCAGCATGGAGCCATGAAATTGCAAGAATGACAGCCAACAGCTAATGTAAGTAACCTGCAGTGTTCATGTGGACACTGTTACCCTAACAACACTGACATAATTCCTACGTCTCTCATGGAGGTGAAACAGCTGTTATGTCAGTGTACTAAGGCACTGAAATCAGTGGGAGCAAGACTGTAGTGTACACATTGATATCAGTAGTGTAAACACTGCAGCCGTAGTGTAGACTGAGTAATAGATTAACATAATTTATTGGGAAAGAGTCAATATTGCTTTTGTAAAAGAAAATCATGCCTTACCAATCTGCTAGACTTCTGTGGGAGGGGGGAGGTGTCAAGAAACCTGTGGTCAAGTATAATCTATGGACTTTCAGAAAGCCTTTGTCAAGGTCCCCACAAAAGGTTCTTAAGCAAAATTTGGAATAAGAGGGAAGATCCTATCATGGGTCAGTAATGGGTTAAAAACAGGAAACAAAGGGTAGGAATAAATACTCAGTTTTCAGAACGGAGAGTGGTAAACAACAATATCCCCTGGGGATCAGTACTGGAAGCAGTATTGTACAACGTATTCATGAATAATCTGGAAAAAGTCATAAACAATATGGTGGCAAAATTTGAAAATGATACAAAATTATTCAAGATAGTTAAATCCAAAACAGATTGTAAAGAGTTACAAAGGGATTTCACAAAACTGGGTGACTGGGCAACAAAATGTAGATGAAATTCAGTGTTGATAAATGCAAAGTAATGCATATTGGAAAACATAATCCAAATTATATATACAAAATGATAAGATTTAAATTAGCTGCTACCACTCAAGAAAGAGATCTTAGAGTCATCATGGGTAGTTCTCTGAAAACAGCTGCTCGATATGCAGTGGCAGGCAAAAAAGCTAATAGAACGTTAGGCACTGTTAGTGAAGATACAGATAATAAAACAGAAAATATCATAATGCCACTATATGAATCCATGGTACAAACAGACCTTGAATATTGTTTGCAGTCCTGGTTGCCCCATTTTAAATAAGATACATTAGATATGGAAATGGTACAGAGACAGGCAACAAAAATGATTGAATATGAAATAACTTCTTTATGAGGAGAGATTAAAAAGACTAGGACTGTTCTCAGCTGTTGATAGATGCTGCTGAGAGAAATGCATTGTGGGAACACTGTCCCCTGTATGTTCCCTCCAAAACTATGCCCAGAAACATGAGTGCAGTGATCGCCGCCCACACATGGCAGACAAGATTACCAACCACTTCCTTTGTACAGGTGAGATAATGGAGCAAAGTTTTAGCAGAAGCTGTAGCCGCTTGTGCTTGAGCAATACACTATTGGAGCAGCCACTAAAACAGAAGCAAGCTCACCTGATTCTGGAGAAGATGCAAAAGTAACTGAAGTAGTGTTAAATCTTGTAACTTCCTGGATCCTGACTTTTTAACTCTGCCCTGGGGAAATTTTCCTCTCTGGAGGAGCTACCTGTCTCAGGCTGCTGATTTTTCAGGGCAGTCTGCTTCCCTCCCTTCACTTCCTTGGGGCTTCCACAATAGTTTCTTCCATAATAGTTTCTTCACTGAGCAAACCTAAGTCCCAAGAACTGCTCCCCCACTCCCTCAGACTGCTGCATAAAAGAGTGCTTCTGTGGCTCATGGCAGGGTCTGCTGGTGTCACTAGCAAAGATCTCAGATGGGAGCTGTGTGACAGATGATGAGGTGTTGCCTATCCTGGAAGAGCATCAGAGTTAGACAGCTGCCAGATCTGACCTGAATTGCTTCCACTTTCTTTTCATCTCACAGAACAAGCAGGATTGGTGAGACAGTATCAATGAATATGTCCTACTTTGTTGCAGTACCCAGCAGCTGTGAGGGTGAGGGAGATTCGCAGTACTTGGAAATCCCTTCTTTCACCAAAGATGCACATTCAGTCATGCAATCCCTTGATCCTGATAACTGAGCCTTAGTCTACACTTAACTGGATTTTCAGGGGCGGTCGATGGCAGATACACAAGGCATATCAAATACCTAGTGTATCTGCCGGCGACTTTCTAAGCTGCCGGGACACATTGGGGAAACAAACTCCAAATGACTTGTGGTCAGCTTTCAGCTAATCCTGTTAGGGGGCAGGAGTTTCTATGATGACTTCCGGAATGCAGCAGCAAGTTCATACTTGCTGCAAATTGCATCTGGAAGATCGGGCTAACAGAAGCGATTTTGCCGCTGTCAGTCTAGACATACCCTCATCTAGGACACTAACAGAACTGCTGCATAGACTGTATGATTCCAGATGTGGTTAAAATAAACCAGTCCCATACCCTCACAGTGTTAACAAATGCAAGCATGTGGTGAAGACGTGGCTGGACTGACCAGTCAGAAAGTATGTGGAGTGGAAAGAACTTTTTCCCACACTGAATTGAAACAGAATGGGAAATCCAGTAAAAAAAAACCAAACCAACAACAACAACAACAACAACAACAAAACAAAAAACCCACAAAAAACCAAAAAAAAAAAAAAAAAACCCCACCAAAAACCTAACACTTAAATAAAATATTTCTTTTCATTTTGCTTATTTCAGTTTGCAAGTTTCCTATCAAAAATTTAGGAAAATATTGTTGAAACCAGTGTTTCCATAAAACTTCATCATTTTGCCAAAACAGCAATTTTTGAGGAAAAAGGAGTCTGAAACACGCCAACCAGCCCTAAGTGGTGTAAATGTGTCTTACACTGGTATTGCCGATTCTGTGGGGAAGGGAATAAGCTATACCAGTATGACAGTTTTATTCTATGGTAATTTAACCATCTCTGTGAAAAAATGCCACCTAACTGAAGTAGTTTAATGGTTATAAAAACTGCTTGTAGACAAGACCCATATACTTGTAAGCAGCAAAGTACTTCCTTCCAGGTGGATGCTCGATGTATGGCTGTGATCTTGCGAGATGCTGAATTTGCCTTTCAAGGTGGCAAAAATCCACAGCTATTGATTACGGTGGGAGTTGAGGCCATTCAGAGCTTTAGTAATAGGAGCTCAACACCTCAAGTGATTGATCCTGATTCTCATTTAGGCCTATCTTCACTGAAAAAAAGAATGTGTTCTTAACTTGTCTTAGTTGACTGATTAAGTAACACAGTGTAACATCCTAGGAGAAAAAGTGACCTATATTTTAATAGAGGTAGCAGGTCAAAGTTAACACTATACTCTCACATTGTCTTTATACATTAACTCATGAAAACAACAAACTGTCAACAAACTAGGTCCTAACGCTAAAGCCACTGGAGACTCCCTTTACACAGCAAAAGTTATGTAAAGTAAATGCAAATGTAACTAATATCAACTTTAAGATCTCTTTATTTTGTCTGGATTAACCAGATCTTCATAAGACTCTAGTATGTATGAGACAAATTTAAAGCTTCAAAGCAAAATACCTATACAACAACATTTGTTAAAGGGGGAAAAAAAAGAGTATGATGAATTTTTATTTCCCTAAAACTGTTTAATTTAAACTGAAAAATCAGTCTTTGCAACCAATAATGAAAGATTTCGGCCCAGGAAGAACATCTTTTGAGAAAGTTATGAATGATTGAATACAGTATTTAGAAGAGGATGGTGCCTTCTCCTTAACCATAGTGTTGCTATAGTGATACTCTAATAAGTGTCTTTTTGGTAAGTGGGGAAATTGCCTCTGTGTTTAAGTGGTTTTCAGTTTCAAATAACCACCAAAAAATCATGAGGGGAAAAGACAACTTTGTGTGTAGGAATTTATGAGGCTCTATACAGGCTCATACATCAACTGCCAGTAAATTATATAGAATTATGTGAAGTACATGCATCAGATAACTTTTTACAATAACCACCTGCTTGTTTGAATGAGGATGGCATGGAAAGATTCCTGCCCTTTCTTGCTCAAAAAGGGCAAAATATCAATGCCATTATTTAAAAAAAAAAGTTTATGAATGTAGTTAAAACTGACTGAAAACAGGAATAGTATTTTCAATTTTTGAAAAGATACTTCTGTTCTGTATCACAGCAATCTCTGGATGAGATGTCTTACAGCTGATATTTATGGGCATTTTGAAGCTGTCAACTTGAACTGGCAGGTATCATTCCATATCATGTCCTGTGGCATAAATAGCTTACATAATTTTGTTGCAAAAAGCCACAAGTAAATCCACTTTTTTTCAGAAGGGACTGTGTGTGTGTTTGTTTTCCCTTTATTTTATTACATACCTATCTAGATAGTCTGCACTTAGTTATTCTGTTTAGTAGGCTATTGGACAACATTGGTTTGTAACTAATTTGGAAGGTTTTTTAGACTTAATTAAAGGTTATGGAATAACCATTTACAAGTAGTTATTCTTAAATATTGCAGTGATTAAAACACAATTACTAATAGAAAACTCTCACACAGAAACAGATATAAACAGTGAAAATAACCATATTGAATTTTTACTTACTTAAAAGCATAACGATTGTAATCCTGGCTTAACAAAACAAAGCTATAATTCTCAATGGATGGGCCCATTGCGGTCAAAAAACCCTTCCTGCTATTCTGCCCTGTCAGTTAACATATGGGGGAGAACACAGCCATCTGTAACCCTGAATCACATCTGTAACCTCTCTCCCTTGCAGTAATGCTGACAGCATAATTTTCTGCTAGTATCTAAAGTGTGGAGATCTTATTTTAATCAGTTTTCTGCTGTGCCAAGTACTTTCATTTGTCTTTACTCTGGAAAGGTTGTTCAATCCTTCTGCATAACCCTCTATGTCAGGCATGGTTGTACTAATAAGGATAGGTATGCCAATGAGGAGCTGGAACATGCAAGACTAAGGAGTTAATGTGCCCTTTACTCTTGTCCAAAGCTGTAAGATTTATCCTACCTATGTTATTATGTAATTGAAAAGGAGCTAGTCAGTTTACACACCAAGTTGAAACAGTTTACTCTAAAAATGTGATTTTTAAACCAGTTGGGTAAGTAGGTGCAAATCTGAGAGATGAAACTGTTCAATCAGTTTAAACCTGGTTTACAGCAGTTTGGTTGTCTCCATAAATTTGCAGTGTAAGACTTATGTAAACAATTTTAAACTGGTGCTTGTGCCCCTATAGTAATTTTCATTGGTTTATATAAACTGCTGTAATTAAATTAATTAGTCTAAACTAGTGCAAGTATAGATGTCCTAAAATAAAAGTAACAAATAGTAAATCGGATAAGCCAAAGTGGTGTCAATTTAGTGTTTCACAGCTTCCAAAATAACTATTTGTAGGATGAAGGCTTTAGTTATCTGTATTGCTGCACCTTAACATTTTGATTGTCATATATTTTATCATATGCTACTGTTATATTTAAGATGGAGGTCTCACATGCACCCTACACTCATAATTTTGATCCCTTTTTACTTTCTCACTAATTACTTCTTTAAAAAAAATTGTGAGTTCCAGATAGTCTGGTATGTCTACGTATCTGGTGTTAGACAGGATATATGAATTATTTGATCATATTTATATGCATTTATTTCACTTCATAGTTTTGTTAGTTTTTCATAGTTCAAGCAGATCGATCAACTTCCCATTGTCCAAGATGAATTTACATAGAGGGTCGTATTTATACCTTATGTGCTCTAGGCATGACATCTTCAGCAGTACCCCCCTCCCACTGCTTACAGCTGAGTTTCATGTTTTCTGTGTGGGTGCGGGATGGGGGAGAGAGGCATGAGGGAGAGTCTGGGGTTTGTGTGAGGCCCCAGTCCTGCAGATTTTCATGCTTTTTAAGCATGAGTAGTCATGTTGAAAACAATGTTAAATACTTGCAGAAGTGTTTGTGGGATTAGGGTCTAAATTATTGCTTAAAGGAAAAAGGAACAAGAATAAAAACACATGTAGTCTAAGATTAATTGGTTAAAATTAAAAGGAGATTCTTTCGCTGACTAGTTACTACAAACCAAACTACTGGGAGCTAGAAACCTGAGACTAAAGGACCTGCTTCAGCGCCCATAGATTAATATGCACAAAACTGTTTAGGGGTTATCTATATAACAAGTAGTTGAGTCTGATCTCATTTTCACTGAGGAATAACTCCCTTTAAATCACTAGGGTTACACTGATGTAAAACACAGGAAAATCAGAATCAGTGCCCTAGTCTTGAAGCAGCAATTAGCTTCACAGTTCAGTGAAGAATATTTTGAAAAAAAAATGGGGCTCCAGGGCTCCAGTCCTGTAATTGGAGCCTCACGGATGCTGGTTGAGTTGGAAGATCACCATCCAAACTTGAGCTGCCTATTTATATTATTTGAGGAAGGACACATGCTGAAAATTATAATTAAGCTACAAAATTAATTACATCATTAATGTTCAATTGTTCTTTTAAATATTTACCAGAAATTTGTGAAGGTTATGGAAATTGAAATAATTATTTTATTCCCACATTTAAGAACATAATAGGTAAAAAATGTACTTTTTGAATTTTACGTGCTTTTCAGATTTAAACAAACAAAATAGCTTTGTCCTTATGTTGTTCTTTGTTTACAGAGCATCACAGAATTGCTGCTTTAGACAGGACAAGTTGGTTGCTGGGGAACATTAATCAAACTGGCTACTTTCGGGTTAACTATAATATAAGAAATTGGAGGTTGTTAATTGACCAGCTAATGAGGAACCATGAGGTAAACTCTTAGTTTAATGTCTAGGATCTGCTTTGATGTGTGAGTTGTGGCACTGCTTCTGCCATCCTAAATGGTTCCATTTTTCTGGTTTTCCCTTCACAGATTATCTCTGTCAGTAATCGAGCGGGTTTGATCGATGATGCATTCAATCTAGCCAGGTACATTTTCCAGTAGATAATCTAACCTACTATACACTCCTGTAACAATTCTTGAATTCATTTACCCAGAGGCTGTGTGCGTTTTGAAGTTAAATATTTTTTAACCCACGTTAATTGCTGCTACCTTTCTTTTCTTTTCTTTTATTTCTCCCTCTGCTATAGCTCATAAGCACTGTTTATTGCACTCTCACCACACTTGATCTATAATTGCCATAAGGTATTTCTAAGTCTTCAGAGTCCCATTCAGTTTTGTAGCAAGTTCAATGTAACATTTTGGAGCTTAATAATCTCTTCCCTATTTCACTAATGAACTGGATTTGGTTTTGTTGTTCTTTCATTTTTTTTTAAATGACCCTAGTGGTGTATTTAATTTCTAATGAAAAATATCTTCAAGATTCAGGATTCTTCTTTTTTTATACTATATTTATTCTCTTATATATACTTATTTATATGATTTTCCATTATGTTTTTGGTAATCTATAATATAAGGATTTTTCTATGTGATGATGATTTTTCCACATCGTAGGCTGTTGTTCTGTTGAAAAGTTCCAAACTTTATATGATATTTTAGTGCTTTATTGTTCATTTTATAGTTACATAATTAGATCAGATAATACAATGCTGATTAAATAATTATTTCTTTACAACATAAGGCAACAGAATCTTATCTGTTTTAAATTCAGGACTGCATCTAAGAAGTATGAGAACCAGAGCCTTCCTGACTTTAAGATACTCAATATCACTGGGAACACACCTTTTCACATCCAGGCATTCTTAGGTCAAAGGTTATGTGAACACTATAGCTATGGCTTATTGAGTGATCCATTTGCTGTCATATTACAGCCATGGCTTTAAGCTGCTGGCTACAAGAGACAGCAATGTGGAAGGGCTTTGCATCAGCAGGGTCTCACAGAGACATAGGCATGATGTCCATGAGGAATGAAAGCCAACCTTTTGAAAGAATGAAAGACGGCACTAAAGTGTTCCCTCCTCCACATACTTCTCACCCCTCTCCTCTGGGATGCTGAAGCCACTGCCAGTGGTAGCCTGCACAAGGAGTGGAACTATGATTATTCCTTGTATGGGGCACTGGGGTGCAGAGAGAGGAAGTCATTGCACCCAGTGGTTATAGCATATTGATACAAAAATGGAGCTCTTGCCACACCAGATAGGTAGGAAAAATTGTGGAGAGGAACTGCTTAATAGCTAGGGAGAGGAGTGGAAGCACTTCTTTTCCTTTTAGCTCCTTTAATCTCTGCTTTTATCTTCCCATATGCACATGTGCAAAACTAATTACAGTTCATCACTTTGAGTAAAATCCCAGTCCCAGTGATTTCACTGGATCCAGCATTCCATCCATAGTGGTCTACATTGCCACAAGAATGCTTTGTAGTGCTCTGAGCTATCTTGAATACTGAAGGTACTACTGCTTATGTAGTGAATGACTTACTTGAAAGCTTCTTTTCATTGCTAATAAAGCTGGCGTTGCCTGCAGCCATACAATGTTAGACTGTGATCTCTTCAGTTTTCAAAAACTAAGCAATGTCAGATCTGGCCATCATCTCAGTGAAATCCCATGCACTGCAAGAAGTTGCATTGGCAAGTTGGTAGGTGGCCATGTTCCTGCTGAATCAATACTGAGATAATGGCTCTGGGCTCCATGTTGTTGAAAATGCCCCCTTTTAGCTGAGATGTAAAGCCAAAGTCCTGACTGCCTATAATTATTAAAGGTCTCATAGTGCTGTCTACAGACAAAGGTTTTTAACCCACATGTCCTGGCCAAGTTTGTATTTGGGTTATTAAGTCTTGCTTACCTAAATATTCCCCCACGTTCAGATGCATAAGGAATGCCTCACTTGCCTTCCCAAGTTGTTCTGTAGTGTTGCAGAGCACTACTAAATTTTTCTTAAGAGGTGACTGATAATACAGAGATTTTTAAAGTATTTGGAATCCTTCAGTGAATTGCACTATAAAATTGTAAGTCAATATTATGAGGGATGAGCTACAGATGTCTTCTGCTTGTTAGGGTTTTTGCATCTCAGAAGAAAGTAGCTGACATAAAAATTAGTATATGTACATGTGTGTATTACTTGCCTAAAAGGAAGTACTCCTGTGTTGGAGATCCTTATGTACATCTCTGTTTTGATTTTCTTCTGTTTCTGCACTGGGCAGAGCAGTATGTGTCACAATGAATGAGTTGTCTTGCAACAGAATCAGGGTGCAACAGATTGGGTTCTGGAAGGGTTGGCATATTTATATATAGCAGATTTATATTCGGTGTTCAGTGAATAATAAGCTAAATTTCTGGCAATAGATAAACTAGCAATGCTTCTTCAGATAAGTGTAGAACATGGTTCTTATCGTCTCCCTTTCAGTTCATGTATAGAATATTATTCTTACTGAGACAAAGTATGAAGCACCATTATGCTTGTGTTTAATTTAGTCACGTTGCTTCGCCAGATATAGTGCTCATTTTTTATTTTGACTCTTTGATCCCAGTTGCACTTATTTCATCTCCCCCAGGGGGAAAAATAAGGAAAGAACCAGAAATGAGATCCTTACCCCTGCTCAGTACCCTTTTTGCTGAGAATAAGAGCCAGGGCTGCATAAGGAGACTCCAAAAGCTGAGGTTCCAGTTGATGAAAAATTCCAATGCAGTGAGCACAGCAAAAGAAAGCTGTAAGGTTGCCTTCCAAGGAGCATCTTGCAAATAATGACATGTAGGTCATGCCTATGGCGGTAATGGCCTTCCTGTACGAGACGGGGCTGTGGAGATTCTGGGCATTGCTTTGGCTCATACAGCAGACAGAGAAAACTGCTGTATCTTAGCTGGCCCTAGGGGCTATGAAAACTAGGGCCTTTCAGTTTTTAAAAAGGATCAGGAGGGTGAAAATGTAGCTTAAAGCCACTTTACCCCTCATTTCTGGGCTGCAAATTCTATGAAACTTCTGTTAAAGAGGAACAGCACAGAAACTCCTCTCATGTCTTGAGCATTACCATGGTTAGTACTTACCAATGTTCAGTGCAGTATCTTTGTCTCCTCCCCGCATACATAGAAGTATGTGACAGATGAAGAGTACTCTTTTGTAATTGCCCATGTTCAAAGTAGGAGAGTAAGTAACCTCATTAATCAGGTATAAAGGTGGTAATTGTTTTATGGTTTTCATGGATATCATATGTTCATCTATACCAACACATACATGCAAATTCCCTGTCTTCAAAGTGTCTGACAAAGTGGGATTTTCTCCCACAAAAGCTCATATGACAAATAAATGTGTTAGCCTTTAAAAGTGCCACAGGACTCCTTGTTTATTTTGTTGAACTAGGCTAATGTGGCTGCCCCTTTGGAACTTGTGAACATACCTGTATGTGTTCTGAGATCAGAGAATGTGCATACTTTTTAAAATTCCTACTTATTAATGCTTTTATACTAAAAATAATTAAATTAAAGAAAGCCACAGGCAAATTTTACTTGTGCTTTCTAAAAATTAATTTCAAAATAAACAACTCCCTTTTACATGACACTGTATGTAATATGAGGCACCTCTAATCAGAACACCCCATACCAGAAGCTTCTGAAATACTCACTAATGTTGCTGAACTTAGTAAGGATCATTTACATTCTGCAATATTAAGATTTAACTCACTTTTCTAGTGTCCTAAAATGATATTTCTGGGTGCTATTAATGCTATTTTTATCCACATTTTTTGTGGATGATGTACCAGGTTGCTTTTTATTGTAATTTAATACCCATAGGTGTGGGGAGAGCTGGAAAATTACTTCTATTATCTCTTTTGAAGTATTGAGTATTTTCTTTTGAAAATCATACATGCTTTTACATCTCCAAACTGTGCATTATCTTTGTCTGCACTTTTACATTTCCAACATAGTGGTGTCTCAAATATAAACAATATAGGTGAATATATACCTCCCAGGAACATTTTCTAGTTCTGTGGCTTTCATTTCCCAAAGTTTGGTCCATTAAATGTGAATTTTTCTTTCCCATTGTTTTATTCAGAACAGATTAAAAGGGGTTGAACTGAAGTATTTTTGAAAACTATTTTAGTTGGTGTGATCAGTGTTGTTTGTCTGAATGCGCAGAATCTTGTCAATTCTGTGGATTTATTTTAGGATAAGGTAAGAGTGAATCTTAATGTTCATTAAACTCTATTCCCAACTATGGTCCATAGGCACATCTTGAACATCTGGAGAACAGCAGCACTGACAGTGACATATTTTACGGGAGTTCATAGATTTGTTCTACAATACAAACTTTGGTGGCATAACTGTGTCAGCTAGAAGTGAGGAAATAAAAATTACTCCAGCAATAAACAGCAGAGCTATGCCAGCAGGAACTCTAGCACAGGTGTAGATATGTCACAAAAGGATTCTTCTGCTAACGTAGCTTGCATCATCTGGGGAGGCAGTTTAAATGTACCAGCAAAGGAATTTTTTACTGATATAACCAGTGTCTCCATTAGAGGGCTTTGTCACCTCAGCTGGTATAGATGAGCTAGTAAAGCACTCATAGACGGTAATCTTTTTTGACCAAAAAATCTTGAGCGAGAATAGGTTTCAGGCACCTTTCTTTCACTGCCTCAGTTAGGAGTTGATGGTTAACCTCTTTGATATGGGTTGCCTGAAATTTCCAGACTCTAAAACCAAAGGGTAAAAGATTTATTAAGAGCAGTCAGAGAAAATCAAATTAAAACAAGAAATTGTATGCATAGTATATCTAGACTCAAACTGAGCAAAGGGTAATCCAATTAGCTATAATCAGTAGTGTTACAAGAAGTAAGAAACACCATACTTTTTTTTGATGGTGAAAGTCAGTCCCTTTTTGCTAGGCAGTATATCAAAGACCCAGCACCTGTGGTGTCATGCCTGTTTCCTCTTGCTTCTTGGGGTCTTAGGTCCTTTATAGTCTCTGATGATTGTAAAGAGTATGACAATATCAAAGCAAGCATTTAGGTCTAGGGTACATCAGATTTTCAACAACATAATGTTAGATGAGGTGCACTAAATGTGGGGAAGAGGAATAGTCTAAGGCCTTGTCTCTACTAGAAATTTTGTTAATAAAAGTCACCTTTTTTTGACAAAACAATCTTGGCATAGATACTAGAATGACCATTTTATCAATAAACCATCCTTGTTTTGTTGATAAAATAAACGTACCTAAACGAGAGTCATAGAACCCTTTTTGTCACAGTTTTATCACAAAAGAGTCATTGTAAACACTGGTGTATGTTTATATTGTGTTAAATGGCCTTCGGAAATGTCCCACAATGCCAGTCCTGATCACCCTGAACATCTGTTTGCACTCCACTGCTCTGCAACCACCTGCCCCTCCCGCTTTAAAGTTGTGGGAGGTTTTGAAATGTTTTGGTTCCACTTCCTGTTTGGTCAGCATGGAGAGCTTGCATCTTATCTTCCCAGGTGCCTATGGCGGCTCCATGCAGGAAAAGCTCTCCTGCCTGAAGCACAGTGGAGCTGTTGGAGCTGATCAGGATTTGGGGAGAGTCTGCCATGTAATCCCAGCTTTGCTCTTGCTGTATGAACTTTGATACCTACAGACAGATTTCTTGTGCCAAGGCAGAGAAGGGCTATGAGTGAAACACAGTGCAGTGCAGAACTGTGGCAGAGCTACCAGAAGGCCAGGGAGGCAAACAGTTGCTCTGGCATGGAGCCAAAGACCTGCCAATTTTACAATGAGCTGGAAACCATCCTCAGTGGGGACCCCACATCCATACCCAAGACTCCTGTAGACATCTCTGTAGCCCCAGGGCCACGAGATACTGAACTAAACTTTGACAAAGAAGTCATTGATGAGGAAGTGGAGCTGGAGGATGAGCCGGAGCCAGCAAGCAGCTCAGCTGAGGCTGGGAGTCAGGAGCTGTTCTCCACTGTGGAAGGAAACAGCAAATCCCAGTGCTTCAGCTCCAGTGCCCCTGGTGCAGGAAAGGAGAGCTCTGGTAAGTGTTTGGAAGCTGATGCTGCTTGTGTACAGGAGGCATGAGGTGCCTCTGCTTGTCTAAACAAATGGTTATTGGACAAGCTAGACATGCAGAGGAGTAGCTGTTGTTTGCATGTGCCTTCCCATTCCCTTGCACATCTGTGCGGCACTGCTGAGAAGAACATTGATGTATTCTGAGATTTCACAGATGTCCTCTGCTGTGACCTCAGGATAACTTTCTGGGAGGTATTCTCTGAGATTCCTCAGCAGATAGCTTTGTTTCTTCCCCCATTGTAAGATCCTTTCCCAAGCCAATTGGAAATCACAGAAGCAGAGACCAAAGCAGCACACATCCCTGCATCTTAGAGACCCAGTTTGAAGTTACTTATGTGGGGGAGATGTAATCTTGCATCCTTGCTGAATCTAAGGAGCAAAATATCAGCTTCTATGGCCCCTGCCTGTGGAGAATGGCATCACAAATTGAAATTCAACATTCAACAGTCATTCAGCACCTACTCAGCCTGTTACTGAAGTGCTCCTTACTGCTCTACAGGTTATCTGTGTAAGGCTTCACAAACTTTGACATCAGTGGGTAGAATGGGTCTCTCCAGATCATTATGGAAATCTCAACACCTCCTATTATAATTATTTTGTCTGGGAAGAAGGTCCGTGTTGGTAGCTTCTGCTGCAGCCCTGTGTTCCTGAAGACACGAGCTTATGCACTTTTCCCAACAGAACAGCCTTCATATCAGTGCCTGCAGTACCATAGCTATGTACCCTTTCTATTGATGTACTCAGTTGTGAGATATTGTAAAGCCAGAACTGGGAGCATTGTGCCAAATGAAATCTCATGAGGTCAACAAGGACAAGTTCAAAGTCTTGCATTTAGGATGGAGAAACCCCATGTACTGCTACAGGGTGGGGATCAACTGGCTAAGTAGCAGCTCTGTAGAAAAAGACCTGGGAGTTATGGTGGATGGGAAGCTGGATGTGTGTGAATGGTGTGCCCTTCTTGCCGAAAAGGCCAATGACATATTGGGCTACATCAGTGGGAGCATTGCCAGCAGATTGTGGGATGTGATTATTCCCCTCTTTTTGGCACTGGTGAGACCACATCTAGAATATAGTGTCCAGTTTGGGCACCCCACTATAGAAAGGATGTGGACAAATTTGAAGAGTCTTGGGGAGAGCAATGAAAATGATTAGTGGGGTGGGGCACATAATTTGCAAGGAGAGACTGAAGGGATTAGGCTCATTTAGTCTGCAGAAGAGAAGACTGAGTGGAGATTTGATAGCAACCTTAACCTACTTGAAGGGGTGTTCCAAAAAGGAGGGAGCTAGGCTATTCTCAGTTGTGACAGAGGACAGAAAAAAGAGCAATGGGTTCTGGTTGGAGCTGGGGAGGTTGAGGTTGGATATTAGCAAAAACTTTTCCGGTAGGAAGGTGGTGAAGCACTGGAATGATTTGCCTAGAGAGATGATGGAATATCCATCTTTGGAAACTTTTAAGACCAAGGTGGACAGAACCTTGGCTGGGAGGGTTTAGTGGGAGTAGTCCTGCTTTTACCAGGGGGTTGGACTAGATGACCTCATGAGGTCCCTTCCAGCCCTAATATGCTATGTTTCTGTCATTCTGTTTTTCTATATGCATGCCATCTATCAGGACTGGTGCTAGGGTTTCTAGCGCCCCCCCTGCAACCTATAAATTGGCACCCTCCTCCCTCTCCCTCCCTCGGGCAGGGCCGTCCCTAGGGGGGTGCAGGGCACTGGGCAAATCGCCCTCTGTGGGGCCGCCCAACCCCTGGCATTGGGGGGCATGGCTGGCCAGCTCAGGGGAGGGGCAGACGCCTGTGCTGCCCCCCCTCCAGTGCCAGGGTCCAGGTGAACAGCCAAAAGGGTGGCCTAGTGCAGTGCTGCTGGTCTGCCTCCCCCCCCCGCCACATGCACTGCTCTGGGATCTGTGCCGGAGCAGGGGGGAGGGGGTGGGCAGCATGGCCAGGGTGGGGGGCAGCAGTACCGGCTCCACGCTTCCTCCCACCCCCTCCCTGCTGCTCCAGTATGGATCCCAGAGCAGTGTGTGTAGGGGGGGGCAGGCAGGTGGACTGGCAGCACTGCACCGGGCCACCCTTTTGGCCACTCACCTGGACCCTGGCATTGGGGAGCAGCGATGTGGCTGTGTGGGGTCTGGCATGGGGGGGGCAGCAGTTCAGTGCTGCTGGTCTGCCCCATCCTCCCTAGCCCCAGCCACGGGCGCTGTTCTCTGCTCCGTGCTGGAGCAGCAGGGAGGGACTAGGAGGCAGCGCGGCTGGATGGGGAGGAGTGATACTGGCTCTGTGCTGCCTCCTGCCCCCTCCCTGCTGCTCCGGCACAGAGCCGAGAGCAGCGCACGGTGGGGGCGGGGGCAGACCGGCAGTGCTGAACCCAGCCAGCCTTTTGGCCCCACCGGCGTGGGATAGCCAAGCCAGGGATGCATTCCCTCAAGGGCATTTTAGCGCCCCTCAAACATTGGCCCCCTTGCAACGCTTACCCTGCTTACTGTGTTCCACCAACCGTGCCATCTGTTTTGTTGCTGTAGTTAAGGAATCACATTACTGGGAATCCCTCCACTGTTTCATGCCCATTGCCTAGTCACAGTCCTTCAGATCACAATGTGATTAATGGCCACCTTACACAAGGCACTCACCATATGCACCTCCATCGACAGGGCAGCTCTCATTCAGGTACCCTTGTGCCACAGGGCAGGGGCCAGCTCTGCAGAGAGCTTCATGAAGGTGGCTTTGCACTGTGAAAGTTCTGTAGCTACTGCTTGTCATCCTAGAACCTAAGTAACAATGTGGTATCACCACTTCTTGCTTGTCTTCCACACCCAGAAACAGTGATTCACTGTATGAAGATGCTCTGTGAATGAAAACAGTAATGTGGTGCCCTTTGCCTGCATGTTACTCAGAAGGTCCGGTTCCTCAGGTTTCTTTTCAGATTTAGAGCTCACGATATACTGCATGACCAGCCATGATGTGTTCAGCATGCTGGAAGTGACACTGAAGAGTAGCCCAGGATCCATCTTTTAATGTTCAGATGGTGGGTATGCACTAAATCATGGGGGACAGTTAAAAAAGTGTGTGAGTTGCTACAAGCAACTCCAATGATTGATGGCATGGAAATGAACTGCCCAATGAGGCAATGAGGCCAGTGTACAAGGTGCGCTATGATCCTTTCTCTCATCCTGGAATTCCTAGTATTCAAACTCCCAATTTGCATGGTGGGGTAGCTCCCTACAGTACAGTGCTCTCACTAGTGACAATACAAAGCTAAGTATGGATGCTTTTTGGTAATAAAAAGAGCACTGTGTTGATGGATACAAGTGCTACAATCATACTGCTGTTTTATCACCAGTATAACTAATGTTGAAAAAACTTTTTAGTGAGACCTGAGTTTAGTCTCTCATACAATAGATACAGGCCCAGTATTTGTTAACATTCTCCTACCAACCCTGGAATTGTTTAATGATTGGCTTTCTGAAATGTAGCATATTTCCAGTGTCCCTTTGCTGTTGCCTGCACTTTAGGTGGCCTAAAAGGACAAGGTGATTTTACCCTGGTTGTATGCCATTTGCCCACATTACCGTTGATGATGATGGTCTATTTTATCAACTGGTATCCAGACTCCTATTCTAGGGCAGTGTCATTGAGAAAGTTGTGGTAAAGCAACTCTGTAAGTTTCTTGAATATTGAGATTTTCTTGATTCTGGCCTTTTGAATCACAGGCCCAGCAATGGTGTGGAATCTGCACTTGCTACATTGGTTGGTGATCTGGTAGCAAAGGGCACAGATCAAATGTTCATTCTAACTCTTTTAGCAGTGTTTTGTACCATTAATCAGAAGTTTTAGGTGATTACCTTGTGGATCTTGCTAGTGGTGGATAAAGCTGCTCCATTCTTATCCTGAGAGAACCTTGAGAGCAGTTATGGACAATTGTTCTTCTGCCCCAGACAGAGTGTGTAGCCTGAGTTCTCTCCCAAGCCACAAATTGCTGCCCTGACACCACTTCCTGGCCACATCTACATGCCTATTAGACATCCGTGCTTGTCCATGTAAGTTGATGTGGACTCACAGGGCTTGAAATAGACAGCTATTTAATTGTAGTAGAGATGTGGCTTGGGTCAGAGACCAGGTGCTGACACCCTCCCTTCCCAAGGGGATCTGTAGCCTGGACTCCAGCTAAAACATGTATACTTCAGTTAAACACCCACGTAGGTCAACCACCATGAATCTGAGTCAGCTGACATGGGCCAGCTATTGGTGTTTAATTGCAGTGCAGACATACCCCCTCTTTCAGTACTTGCTGTCTTTATCTCAAAGGTATTTTCCCCAAGTAAAATTATAGGATAAGGTAATAATGAACCCAGATGCTCCTTTCACCAACCTAAATGAGTAATTAGGTTTTGTTACAAGTGTCTACTATCTGTAGTAGCTCTCAACTGTGAGTGCCTACCTCAAGGCAGATTGTCAGAAAACAAGGACAGACATCCCAAACTGGTGTTGTGTTCTGTAATTAGATTTCACTAAAGCCAGTAACAAATATGAATTCTGAAGTCACTACACCAGTCTTCTCTGTAGGAACAGATAGTCACCTTAGAGACTCTTGCCTGTCTTACCATCCACAGTAACTGGATATTGTGATAACAGGTCATTTAAACCTAAAATCCAACCATGTCAGGTTTCTCTTCATCCCAAGGGACCAGCCACTTACCCCAGGTCAATCAGTACCCTAGTAAAGACAAAATTGGCTGCCAGTTCTGAAGTAAATTTACTAAAGCTTTATTAACTAAGAGAAAAGAATGAGAGTTACTGAAAGGTTAATGCAGGTGAATCACAGTTTGTAACTCCAAACAGTGGCAATGATGTAATAAATTGTATTTCGCGAAAGTCTTTCAGGGAATTCAGAATAACTCTGGGGATCTCCATCTGCTTATTCAGTTATTCTGCCTTGTTAGAATCCAAAAGGTCCCAAGATAAAGGATTTTTCTTTGAACCTATATTTATAGTTTCTTCATGCAGACAGCAAGTCGCAAGTACCTCTACCCATGTCAGCTTTTCCTTTGACTGGAATGAAGAATGCCCTTTGAGTCTCTGGCCTCAGGTCTTCACCACAATGGCCATTTGTTCTGAAATTAGCACCTTTTCTCATTAAGTCCTTAATTAGATTCCCCTAAGCCAGTGGTTCCCAACCTTTTCTCTGCTGTGGCACACTTTGATACCTTTAATTATTTTGAGGCACACCATCATAAAGTCTTCAAATAAACTCATGAATATTCATGAGCCAATCCAGAACTCTGAGAAGTTTTTCAAAAGATTCCCTGGCACACCTGCTCAGGCATGACTGCACACCTGTGTGCTGTGGCACACTGATTGGGAAACACTACCCTAGGTTTCTTTGGTGTCTTCTTTAGTCATAGGGATATTTAACATGTAAATATTTGCTATTACATTATGACAGGAACAGATAAGTGAAATGAATGCATATAATATCTCATTAGTTTTATGAAGTTTAAACATCTGAATATACTTATGTATCTAACCATTACTTTGGTCTAAACAAGTGAATTGATGTGAACCCACTGTAGCATGATCCAATCAACCAGTGCCACAACATGGAACTTGCAGTGAAAAAGTAAAAGTAGGCTTTCATTTATTTTAAGGAAAGTAATATTCTAGTCCCCCCCCCCCTTTTTTTGAGCATAGCTTTATAGCTGGAAATGGATTGCTAGGTTTGAAAGCATCTCTTCTATTTCCTAAAAATCACATTCCCCTCACAGCCCGCATCTTCAGATTTGCCCTTTGGAGTCCAGCAAAAGCATAGCCCTAGGCACCTTGATTTTTGAGATGACCCCAGGTGAGTCCACATATGTGGGAGCAAAGCTACCCAGTCCACCATAAGCTCTCTTTTCCTGCCAGCTGCATGAGGCTGAGCCAGTGATTCTACTTAACAGCCAATATGCCATCTGCATGCAAAGAGAAGAGATAGCTTGGTTGTGGGAGAGAGAGCAAGACTTTGGGCAGGCCCTGCTGTAGTGCTTTAATGAAGATGCTCTAAACTGATGGGAGAGAGCTTCTCCTATTGGCTTAGTTGATCCACCTCTCCAAGAGGCAGTAGCTATGTCTGTGGGAGAAGCTCTCATGCTGACATAGCCCTTTCTGTTCTGGTGCTTAGGTTGGTATAACTATGTCACTCAGGGGGGTGGAACATTCAAATCCCTGAGCAAAGTAGCTATAAGTAATTCTGTAGTGTAGACCAGGCCTTGGGAAGGAACTGAGACCAAGGCACTAATCCCAGGCCTGATACTGAGTGTTTCTGTGGCTTTTTTCCAAGTCAAAGATTAGCAGTTTCAAATGCAGGGCTCTAGAGTTAAATACCTAAACAGAAATGCTGAATAGCAGCAGCATCCTTTGGGTCCTTTCAACACATTGGGTTCTGGAGCACCTCCTAGAACATTTTTCTCAACTCTGAGCTGTGAGTATTACTTTAAATTGTCCTTTAACTTGTTGTTTACATTCCTCCATTTAAAATCAAGAGCTGTTCTTGGGTTGGAAAAATATTTCCCTAAAGTAGAAGAAGCTAGTGACAGAATCTGTGTGACAATTAAACTATGGAGTTGTAGTCATCTTTTTCATACTAAATCTTCCCCAGAGATTAAGATTTAATTTATTCCAAAAGTCTTCTAAAATATTCAAGATAATTGGATTCATATTATCCTTAATTATGTTACTTACAGCCTGGTTCAACCTAATGCTCGGATAAGTGAGTTTTGTAAGGACACACTCAAAATTCCAGAGCTAGAAATGAGTATGTTTTCTGTGGTAGAAATTCTCCTGTAAACCAAATAATATATTTTAAAACCTCTCCAATCTCTCCAAATTTCAGCTACCATATCCAGGTTTGCTTGTGTTGCTTTGCTTTAATCATTCACAAATAATTATATGGTATCCATCTAAATGTGTGTTTTGTCTTCAACCCTCATTAGTGCTCCTAATTGCATTTGCTAATGCTTTCAACACTAAGCAAACAATAATACTGTTAAAAAGTTCCCTTAACAAGTGCCTCTGTGTATCAGCAGAGTTTATCCTAGATTGAAAGTGTGGTCCGCAATTGATTGATGGCAATAAATATTATCTATTTTAATAAATCCTGGTGCACATCCAAATTATTTCTGCATATATGGCAAGACACTCTACTGTATTATCTCATGAACATTTTTCTCATCTAGTAACACTGTGGCTGTTGTCTCTAATATGGCTTCTCACAAGATTAAGTAGTTCATCCTTCCACATAAATCTTTTCTTTTCTTTTGTGCCCCTGCTTAGTAGGAATGGGAAGGTGCAGACTCATAGGCTATGTCCACACTTAGAAAGTTAGTTTGAATTAACTTAATTCAAACTAATTAATTCAAACAAATCATTATAATGATTAGTTCAATTTAAGTTAATTCAAGCTAAGATGGCCCCACTGGAAACCCAATTCAAACTAGCATGTCCATGGACAGGACTTGCTAGTTCAAACTGGGAGACGGTCACCATGGGAGGTGTGGCAAGCTGGGCCTCATAAGCGCCATGCCTGCACCCAGTATATAGCAAGAGGAAGACACTCTGAGAGAAAGAAGGTCAAAAAGTATTGATTAATGGTTAGTTCAAATTAACGTGGCCACAGTGGGTTAATTTGAACTAATAAGTTTGAATTACCCTTACTTTGAAGTTAAGTGAAGTTTTATAACTTCGAAGTAACCGTTCATTAATTTTAACTAAGGAATTCCTTAATTCAAATTAATGAAAGCCAGTGTAGCCATGCATTAATTTAATTTGAATTAATCCTCATTAATTCAAATTAAATTGTAAGTGTAGACACACCCATGGATATTTTAAAGTAACCATCATTGCCTCTCTGTATGTCAATCAGTACCAGATAGCAAAGCCTTGCTCTCCTCCCTGGCTGGAGAAAAGTATTTCAGTTCATATTTTCATGTGCTCATTGGAGAGTCAGATTAGTTCCTGACAGTAAGCACACTTAAAAATCTGTTCTGCTGTAACACTTACAAGTCAACATTGTATCTGCTCTTATTACATGCCAAAGGGCAGTGAAACAAATATGCAACAAGGTCAAGGGAGACAGTGCTATTTGGAGAGCATCCTGGTCAACAGAGTGAATTACTAAGAACACACAAGAGATTTGAAAAAGGTTCTTCAACAATTAGGAAATAGTGTCCAGAGAAGTAAAAGTGAATTTTTTTGAGCCCTCTGTAGGATTCTTAGTGCTTTGGATTGATTTTGATGGAGTGTATATCTCTCCTGGAAAAGTGGATGATGCTATTATCCACCAGCCCCACAAAAAGGTAAACTCTCTCTTACTTGTTCTTTGGACTGCTGAGTCATTGCATCAGAGATAATTTCATTTGGTGAACTAGCTTAGCAGTGTTTCTCAGTAGCAATCCAAAGCTGATTGGATAAAGAAAATGTGATCATGATTTGAAAGAAGAAAATAAATTAGTTAACTATAGTTTTGGGACATGATAGTCCATGCTGGCCTTGGAAGTTAGTTTGTGATGGATGCATCCAAAGAACAGTGCGGAGATATAAACTCCCATGTGATGCCCTGGGGAGAGGAACAGTCCATTACATTTGTCTGACAAACATGAAAAAGAGCTTTGCAGAATGATGTTGAATCAATATTGAACACTCAGCCTGGTGTTTCAGGTGAAACAAGGGGAATGAGGGAGGCCCCATAGCACCTTCCTCATCCCAGATCCAGTGCATCTCTTGTCTGTGCATATGGTGTCTCTTGTTGAATGTGTTTTGAGCAATATTTTTACATTTTATGTATTTTTGATCCACATGGCAGAACACACCCTCCAAACTATTGAACTTTGTGAACTTTTGAACTGCAAGTGCACATTTTGCTTTCAGATTTTAGGATTACATTTGTGGACTTATTTAATGAAATTTTTTAAAACGTGGATCTGGATTTCACTGTAGCTTGTCTGAAATCTAATAGCTAGATCACTTTGCTGGCTTTAAATTAAATTAAAGACAAATAGTTTGAATGAAAGCTTTGTTTTACTTGTTCCTCCCTGGCATGTAGACTGGATCTTCCTACCACCCGTAAGTTTAAGAGAGAAGAAAGATCATCTTATAGTTAAGGTGCTGGACAGACACTCAGGAAATCTAGATTCAGTTCCCGGGCTAGAAATCAGTAGGTTTTCAAGTCTTTAGTCATGGTAGAGATTCTCCTTAAGCTCAATTAATATATTTCAGAATCTGTCCAAATGTCAACTGTCTGTCTGTGTTATCCAGGTTTCCTAGTGCTGCTTTCTTTGATCATTCACAAACAATGATGTGGTATCCAGCTAAATGGATAGTTTATCTCTTCATAGATTTACATCTAATCTTGGGGAAGTCACTTAATTTCCCTGTTCTTAAGACTTTTATCTCAAAATGGGGTGGTTAATGCTTCACAAAACCCCTATATGTTGGGAGGATATATTAAGAAAGTTTGTGAGGGTGATCAGATATTTTGTTGGTATGGGGGTGGGATGAGGTATCCACCCCACACTCGCTCTGAAAGGCTTAATGTAGATTAGGAAGGGGGATAATTAGCCCCAAAAAATCCATCTGAGTGGAGTCATATGGTTAATCCCTGGATTGAGTTAAGGATAGCAGTTGATGAGGAATGAGTTGATGAGGTATGAGTTGGGCTGGATTTATGAAGACAGAAAATTGGCAGCAGCAGTTTATGGAGAAAGGGAAAGGCTGCAGACCAAAAGAGGTGGAAAGATAGGCCATGTCTCCACTAGCCAAAGTTAGTCTGAACTTGTTAGTTCAAACTAACTTTGGGTTAGTTTGAGCTTAGTTTAAACTAACCTTGCGTTAGTTTGAACTAACTGCAAACTTCTTAGTTTGAACTAACAACATGGACTAGTTTGAACAACTGTTAGTTGTTCCTTTGAACTAAGGGTTTGTCTGAGTCTTTTCTGTACTTAGCTTGAACTAACCATTGGTCCTTACTAGTTCGAACTAAGCATTCCGTAGTTTGAACTAAGGAATTTCTTAGTTCAAATTAAGGAAAAGCTAGTGTGGCCATGGGCTAATTTAGTTTGAATTAAGTCTCCTTAATTCAAACTAAATTGCTAGTGTAGACATAGCTATAGTGTGCAACAGGAGCGCTGTTGGCTTCAGAAAAGGCCTGAGGCTTGGCGTGCTGGGACTCGGGGCTTGGGTGCCACCACTGCAGCCACCACCATGGGTGGCCCAGCAGCAGACCCAGGGCTCGAGCCTCGTACTCCTGGTGCCAGTGACACTGCTGGTGTGCAAGTGCAGGAAGGGGAATTGACTTTATGAAGCTAATCCCCAGAACAGCAGGAGGAGGTGCTATCCTAATAGTGAGCAGAGGGCCCTTCACAGAGCCATATAAGTACATAAATAGAAGGTTGCTCTTACAGATGTGGAGTCTGATACTGCAGACATTCCTACAGATAAGTAACTCCACTTACATGCATACAGTATTTGCAGGATCATACCCATGTACTTTGTGTTGACATAAATCAACTGTCCTAAGAGGAAGGGGTTGCTGTACTTCCCTTCCCAAAAATTCACTTTTGAAGAGACTCAAGAGTGATTTAAGTAATCAAGACTTTTGAAACTGTTCTTCTTTAGTGCTTGAAATACATTCAGATTTATCTTTCTTCAGTTAACTGAAGTATAACATGTTTTTTCAGAGAACAGGGATTCATGCTAATGGAAAATATGGTATATTGTTTATCATATATTCGTTCAGCAGAAAGATACACAAGATTCCTTGTTTTCTTGAGGAGAGGGGAAGGAAACGGCACAGTTAGCATGAGGTTTATTTGTTTTGCAACAAAGTTAAATGCTTAATTCTAATTAACATTAGCTTTATTATTACTCTAATGTTGGGGGGAGATAATTCAAGGCACATGGTATTCCCTATTAACTGCATTCAATTTGAGCTGTTCTGTGTAGGATATTTCTAAGGTCCTCATATGGAACTACACATTGCTAGAAGAGGCCTCAACTGTTTTGGAAGTACAAAACCATAGTAATAGGAAAAAGTGACTCATAGCCATTATATTGCAAACCTGCTTTATTTATTTGGTACTCTAAATATTTAGTGTTGATTACATTTAGCAATTAAAGTTGACTTACAAGCCAAATAATAGCATTATATTAGATCAAAGAGAAGATCTTCATTGCTGTATTCAAATCATGGGGGAGCAAATCCTAAGATGTGATAGCTTGACTGAATAGGATGGAACCAGGAAAGCAGCTTTTTTTTTTTTTTCCCCTGAGGGCTTGTCTACATGGTACATTAGCACATATCAGTGGAGTATAAATTCTTGTGTATATTACCATATCATTCAGCAACTGGCATGTGTGGACCCTTCTGGCCCACTATACAAATTCTCTTGTGCATATTACCATAGTGTTATGTGAAATCAGGGGTTAAAGTGTAATTTCGTGGGCCCCAAACCTTTCTGCATGGGTGGGTGCTCCCAACACAGGTCAGACCCCCAATACCAGTCCCCAGAACCCACCCCCTGCCCCAGTACCCACCCCTCCCTCCACACAGCCACCCCCAGCCACACACAAACCCTCCCGCCCCCCCCCCCCCCCCGAAAGCACTCACCTTGGCTATTTGCACACTGGCTGACTGGTTGGAAGCTGCTTCAGGCCACAAGCTGCTTCGCCCTGCAGCGGGGAGATTCACAAACTCCCAGCTTGCCACGGCTATCTGCTATCTTCGCTTAAGACGGAACATGGCTTAAGGTGGAGCCACCAGAAAGCTGTGTTCCGGTAGCTCATGCTTTTTCTAGGGGGCACCTGAAATGCAGCATTCTGGTGCGTTCCTCTATTTTTAGGGGTCCTGGAATACTGCCAGCCTAAAAATAGGGGGGCCTGGAACTGCATTCTGGTGCGTTCCCTCTTACTTTAACGTCTGTGTGAAACAGGACATTAACATGCACTAGGAAACTCTTAGTGCATGTTACCGATGTCCATATGAGCCAATTAGCACAAGACAAACTTGTGTGCACTAGAATTTATGTCCATCTGGTTTAGATAAGTCCTTAGGAAACCGACCTCAGCCCACAGTGGGGGGCAGAGGACTAGGATGGCCAGTCCTTGATTCTGAACTTATTGTTGGCTCTTCAGACTGTCTTTGGCAGCCCATGCGGTTTAGGGGTTAATAATACCTGTTCCAGTCTTCTTTCTCTGACTATGGATCTCTTGGGCCTAATGTTCTTGTCCTTGACATCCCAGGCTTGCAAGAGTCAGGGTCACTTTATATGCTGACATGCATCTCCTTACTAGGAAAGATCTTTTTTCTGTTCCGTATTCAGGATGTCTACTGATAACTCTTTACTATTGCTTCCATGAAAATCTGCTGTAGAAAACTTCAGGCAAATACTTTTATGATGAGAATAGCAAGCGCAAGGAACAAGGAAGAAAAAGCTGGGGTTAGATAGAGTAAAATGCAAGGTAAAAATTAAGTGTTGCGTTTTACACTTTATTTTCCATATTGAGGGTCAATGGTTAAGATTTCAAACCTATTTCATGTTGCCTTTAATTTCCTGTAATTTCTTACATACCAGGACATGTGGAAAAGCTGAATGGCAGGCAGGCAGAATGTGTGTTGCATGGCCACATTAAAAATAGCTGATTTTCCTCTCCACCCCAACACACACACATGGATGCGCGCGCTCACACCCCCCCCCAAAATTATCCAGACAGAAAGCTAATTGTGTTCTTTACATTTCATCTGAAACAGACTGCATGGAATGGGTTTTAAACCCATGTCACATAAATCACCTAATTTCCATTGTTTCAACAGCCCTGACCAGTTTGCTGCCAGCATGAGTTTTCTAATTTTGATTTAAACACATGATTCAAAATGACTTTGTAGGTGGTGGGGCTTATGGATTTATGGTAGATTTGTATGTGGGACTCTCATCACTGTACAGCAACCCTGTCGTTTTTGTGACAGAGTCTATTTGACTGGTTCTGGATTTATGATGGAAATAATTCAGTACAGAGTAATAATTTTCCCTTGGCAATTACACTACCATGTGGTACTTTGTCCCTAAGGGGAAAAATGAATGTGCTAGGATCTGTTCGTGAGTTCAGTGGCTCAGTGTAAAGAACAAACCAAGGTCAGAATGCAGCTGAATAACGTAGTGAGGCTTCATAGTGTAATCTAGATCTGCTTTCTTTAATCTGACTCATCAAAAGCTCATGTAATTTAATAATTATTCAGTAATTTAAATATTAATTTTGATATACATTGGATTTTAGTGAGAATTCTTTTTTGAAAGATTAATTACCTTTTTAGTATTCTTTTCTTTTTGTCATTACTTTTCTTCATAGCAATGCCACACATACCAATTCCACCAATGTTGTGGGAGAGTGCCTTGTTTAATAGTTAGCATTTACAATATTCTTAAGTGATGAGCCTTCTGAAATACTTTTTGGAAGCAATGCACCTCACTTGATCTGTTTTACTGGGGCTAACCTAACACTCCCAGAAATCTTTTCTCATCATCAGTTAGTGTATCCTGCCCTTTCCGAACAGATTCAGATTTAGCCCAATTATCTGTGCCTTTTTTCACTTCTAGTGTAGCACACTGCAGCTTGATTGGTCATGAAAGTCCTACTGGTCTGAACTGCAACAAGTTCACCAAAAACAGATTGACAGGAATACATCATACTGGCAGTCATCATTTGTTCCCCATTTAATTCCAGCAAACCTTGAGCTGTACATCTCACTAACATAGGAGATAAGGATGAGCCCATATCTTGCCACACTTACAACACAAGGAAAAACCTATCTGTTTGCCTAAGATTTCCCCTCATAGCAGTGACTACAGAATGACTGCTAATGATTCTGTCATAAGCAGACAAGCAAGACCAATCGTACAGGAAGTAACGAAAACAATTGAGGGGCCCAAGTGTGGTCCTTTGTTGTCAAATCGTTCCTTTTGCAGCAATACATATAGAGTGCATAGTTAAAGCTGTAAATGAATGGAGTAAAACAAGTGTGTTGAATTGCCTGACTGTCTTTTCATTATGTTTCTCAAAAATAACATGCTTGAGGTTCTGTTCTTTTTGTGGAATTTGTGATGCCAAAGAAAAGATGCTTGCCTCGGGGTACATTTTGCTATAGAAATCAAAATACTTATGGGGTGACCCTCACTTTTCAAATCAACAGTGAAGGTATATATATGATATATTGTATTTGCAAAAATTAAATAATTCTTTAAATGTAGATTTTTGTAAATATGTATTAGGATAAGGTCAGAATTAGAACACTCTCCCATGACTCTGCTCATAAAAAGAAGAGTAACCATAGCTTCAAATGCAGTAAGATAGAAAGCTACACTGATAAAGCTTTGTGATTTATTTGAATTTCACTCCAAAACCACTCAAAGCAAGACTCAGTTTGAGTTTAGTTTCCATCTGAGAATCAGCAGTAGTTGGTTAGAACATTTTTTTATGTATACAAACTGTATATTGGAGCTTTCAGCAGAAATGCTTTGCTATAGCTGGTTAGCTGGTAATATTTACAAGCTGCTTTGTTTGTATTGGAGCCTAGTTAATTGGAACAAGCTGTACAGTGAAAGTCACTATTTCTACTGTGTTTGCATACCTTATCCCTTTTCAAAAGGAACAATTTCCAGTTGTTTTTCAAGAGAGACTATTGACTTCTGAAGTGGTCAAGCTGGAAAAATCTAGGAAAAGACCATCGTCTTTGAGTTCTAGCCTGTTTGTTCAACTCAGGCAGGCAGTGATCTGGTATTTGTTGTTGCTTACAGTGAAGGTCAGCAATATATTTGCCTCTGAAAAGACCAGGAAAAAACAGAACTCTGTCACTGGCTTTCCCCATGTTGGTTTAATTTCATCTCTGTCTCATTTTTACTCTCGGAAGTTAGCAAATTTGGGTTTTATGAGCAAAATTATATTTTAAGGAATAATTTGAATTAAGAAAAGTGAACCTCCATCACAGATAATTGAGAGGTAAGATAAGGGGTCTGATTCTTTTTGGGCAGCGTGAAAGAGGGCAAGAAGATGAATCAATAAAGAAGAGATTGTGATGAAACATCTAAGAAAAGTTCATTGTCTTCTACAGCAAGGCAAATTAAATGAAGAGGTATGAAACATGATAAGCGCAGTCTTAAGAACTCCAAATTATGTTAGTTTCAGGGGTTAAGGGGGAATGCACTGGAACACCATTCTGGGGCCCACAATTTTTAGGGGCCTGCATTTCAGGGCCCCTAAAAATCAAAAAATGGTGTGGAATGCAGCTATGTAGCATTCCAGTGTGGAGTGGGTTGGAGGGCTGAAGGGGGTGGAGGAGCTGGGGTGGGGGTGGGGTTAGGAGGGCTAGAGTGGGGACTTGGTGTCAGGGAGCTTTCAGAATGGGGAAGGGGGCTGAGGAGGACATGGGGAAATAGAAGTCTGATGTGGGCACTAGTGGACAAGGTTGGGGTGATGTTGTGGATTTGAGGCTGTGCTTCATTTGTGAAGAAAGAGATGGTGGGGCTCAAAACTGCCTATGTGGGCTGGGACCCATACATGCATGAAGGGGGCCATGACAATACAGGAGGGGAGCCTGGAGATTAGGAGGGTTCCAGGGCCCATCAAATTATACTTTAACCACTGGTTAGTTTCCATAATTTCTACAGTTTTTGTGAACTATATTTTTCTCTTGTAGCTGGCTGACAAGTATATTTCCGTTGATAGGAAGGTTCCCCCTATGCTGCTTCTGTCACTTGTCTGCTTATTATAATTATTATTATAAAACATTTCTATAACTCCAGAACTTTGTGATGATTATTTACAGAGGTTTTTAAAAAGTCACATTAGAAGATTCTGATTCTGCTATCTTTATTCATCCATGAGTGATATCTTATTCCATGAACACTTCTGTTGAACTCCAGGGACTGCGTGGAGAGTATGATAGTACTCAAGATGACTTAAGGCCTAAGAACATAGAACAAACATAGAATAAAACAACAAAGCTCAAAAAGTGGGCAGAGTAGAGACAGTGAAGTAAGGAGCACAGGGCGTGAAGTAGGTAGCACTGAAAGATATGATAACAGAGGTAGAACTGTGCAGGGGAAAAGAACAGAGTGAGAACTAAGAGATTGACTTTTATGTTGCAAGACACAGGGAGCTTATGAATAGATTGTAGACGACTGGCATGGTGCTCAAAGAGGAGAAAGAAATATTGGATAATTAACGAGAGGCTTGTCATATAACCTGAAGAGGAAGAATTTGTAATTATGCAAGTGAGACAGAGCTATGGGATGAACTAAGGATTTAGTAGTAGGAGTTGAAAGAAAGGAGTTGATCTTAGAAATTTTACAAGAGGAGAAACAACATTTGGTATGTGGATGTGTAAGAGAGAAGCAAACAGAGGAGCCAAAAATAAACTCATGTTGCAAATTTCAATGATGGAGTGGAGTCTCCATAGGAATTGAAGCCAAATTCTATAATTACTTTGGAATTTAGAATAGCAAATATGGATTTTAAAAAGCCCGTTTGAAGGATAAGGGTTCTAATCCAAACCGGACCACAGATAAATCAAAATTGAAACCAATTTACTATTGGCTACTCCCAGAGATGAGTGGAAATATGCAGATTTAAGGTATTTTATAACAATCTTTATTGCTAACAGCAGAAAGCATATAATTGATAAGAACTGTAATTAATAAGTATATAATGAAATAACAGAGTAGACATCAATGCATCCAGCAAATCCTATACAGTTAATACCAAGCTATAACAAGTTATGATTTCTGTTAAATATCTTACAGGTCACAGTTTGCTTGTACTCACACCTGAAGTAAAGACGTTCAATTGGAGTGTAGAGACTAGCAACTCTGATATTACTTAACTAAGATAAAACAATAAAGACTAGATAAGAGAAAAAGTAAGTTTGTGGGTCTGTGAAGATCTTTTCTTGGGATAGTCGAATTCAGGCATGATGAAATGAAAGCTTCAAAGTCTCCCCAAAATCTTAAGGTCTTAAATACCCTTTTCTTACACATAGCAAGCTCTTTACCTTAATACCCTTCTAAAAATAAACTAAATTATCTCATTCTTTCTTGTCCAAATATGGGTCTTGACCTGAAAATTGTCAGGGTGCTTTTTGGTCATTGGTTCAGGGGTTCATGTGTATTACTGACCTATTTTCCCTATGAGAATATTCCCCTTCAGCTTTCCCCTATTTCTATTTGTGTAAGTTGTGGGTTTTGTGGTGTTCTACTGAAATGTCAGGGGTCTCATCTTGAGATATTATTGCCCTATCAACCTATACAGTCTGATCAAAATAGTTTATTTCATGGTTTCCATCAGAGACTATGGAACACAGATTCACCATTTACCTATTTCTGCTTCACAGTTAACACCTTCCTCCCTGCCTCCTATTGCAAAGCTATTCCATGCAGACTTGTCATTTTTACAAGGCCTGCAGGTTCCTTGAATTATCAGCTTCTGATATAAAAGTTATGCTAACTCACTGCTTATGCTAAGTAAAATACTATAAAATCAAGATTCTTCAATTTGTAAGGAAAGATATGTGTGAAATAGATAGACAGTAATACATGCATGCAAGCTAAATATAAGTATAGTCAAGAGCTACAGAGAGGAGGAGGAGAAAGTTCAGGTGGAAAGTTGAGAAATTCGGTTTAAATTTGGGGCTAGATATCTGTGAAGCTATATTGGAGAAACAGGAGAGATGGGAAGCCATGTCATAGGTGGACATGTAGATTTGGAAGCTGGCAGTACAGCGGCAGTAAGAGAGACTCTCTCATTAAAGGAGGATTAGTATCACCAGCTAGGAGTTACCACACTGAAAACAACAGAGAGGGCAGAAAGTTAATAAACAATGGATTTCTATGGATTTTTCTTCTCATGGTTATTTTCAACATAGAATCATAGAATCATAGAATCATAGAATCATAGGGTTGGAAGGGACCCCACAAGGTCATCTAGTCCAACCCCCTGCCAAAAAAAGCAGGACCACTCCCATTAGATCATCCCAGTCAGTGTTTTGTCCAGCTGGGACTTGAACACCTCCAGAGATGGAGATTCCACCACCTCCCTAGGCAGCTTATTCCAATGTTTCACCACTCGCCTAGTAAGGAAGTTTTTCCTAATATCCAGCCTGGACCGCCCCAGCTGTAACTTGAAACCATTGGTTCTCGTTCTGCCCTCTGTTACCACCGAGAACAGTCGAGCTCCCTCCTCCTTGGAGCAACCCTTCAAGTAGTTGAAGGTTGCTATCAAATCCCCCCTCAGTCTTCTCTTCTGCAGGCTAAATAAGCCTAGTTCCTTCAGTCTTTCTTCATAGGGCTTGTGCTCCAGCCCTTTGATCATTTTGGTTGCCCTCCTCTGGACTCTCTCTAATTTGTCCATGTCCTTTTTGTAGTGGGGAGCCCAAAACTGGACACAGTATTCCAGATGTGGCCTCACTAGTGCAGAATAGAGGGGAATGATCACATCCCTCGATCTGCTGGTAACACTTCTTCTGATGCAGCCCAGTATGCCATTGGCCTTTTTGGCAGCAAGAGCACACTGCTGACTCATATCCAGCTTCCCATCCACCATGACTCCCAGGTCCTTTTCTCCAGTGCTGCTATTTAGCTGATCACTCCCCAGCCTGTAGCAGTACATGGGGTTTTTTCGTCCCAAGTGCAGGATTTTACACTTATCCTTGTTGAACCTCATGAGATTCCTCTTGGCCCACTGCTCCAGTTTGTCTAGGTCTCCCTGAATCCTGTCTCTGCCCTCTAGGGTGTCTACCGTTCCCCCCAGTTTGGTATCATCTGCAAACTTACTAAGTGTGCAATCTATCCCATCATCCAGATCATTAATGAAAACATTGAACAGAACTGGCCCCAGGACCGACCCCTGGGGCACACCACTTGTTACTGCCTGCCAACTTGACATGGAGCCATTGATTCCTACACGCTGAAACCGTTGTTCTAGCCAGTTTTCTATCCACCTTACAGTCCATGCATCTAACCCATACTTCCTTAATTTGCCAATGAGAATGCTGTGGGAAACCGTATCAAAAGCCTTGCTAAAGTCAAGGTATATCACATCAACGGCTCTTCCCGCATCCACAAATCCAGTCATCTCATCATAGAAGGCGATGAGGTTGGTCAGGCATGATTTACCCTTGGTAAATCCATGCTGACTATTCCTGATTACTCTATTTTCCTCCAAGTGTTTCAGGATGGATTCTTTGATAAGCTGCTCCATGATTTTTCCAGGGATTGAGGTGAGGCTGACAGGTCTGTAATTCCCTGGATCGTCCTTTTTGCCTTTCTTGAAGATAGGTACTATATTTGCTTTTTTCCAGTCCTCTGGCACCTCCCCCGTTCGCCACGAGTTTTCAAAACATGAACAATCATTACAGAGATCCCTGACATCTTTCTGTTTTGCAGCCTCGATTTCCTTTTGGTGAGTAGCTCACGGGAACTGAATTTCAAGTGCAAGATTTAAAGTATACCACAGTGCTAACTACAATATGGATACATCTGTTTGTTCCTTAGATAGCACACTTTTCTATAGTTATTCCTTTTATTCTCTACTCCATGCTTTTTTCTTTGTATCAATCAAATTATCAATAGCCATAATCACAAATCCCCCCAGCATCTTCCTATCAAAGTTCAAGCCACCACTCTGGCAACCTGAGGTGGCAGTTTTGACTCCTCGATTGAAGGCAGCATACCAGTCCCTACTGAGGACCACTGCTATCCTTTCAGGGACGACCTAGCAGCGTTCTGAAGTCAGTGGGCCACAATCACATCAGACTGCTGGATATTAGATATGGTCTCATTTGGCTATGGCTTCAATTCTCAGTTAGACCACCTCGCAGATCCCCTCGCTCCTTGTCCCTTTTCAGGGATCCATCTCACAAGCAACTCCTCATATAGCGGGTCCTATTCCTCCTGAGGCTAGGAGTAGTGGAGGAAGTTCCTTCATGGGAGAGAGTCCAAGGGTTCTACTCCAGACACTTCCTTATCCCAAAAGCCAAGGGTTGTCTGAGGCCCATCTTAGACCTACATCAGCTGAACAAGTTCTAAGAAAGCTAAAATTTGGTATGGGGTCCCTAGCCCATATCAGGGTCATAACTATGGCAGGGCAAGAAGGGCAAAGCCCCACTCCCTGAATTTAGAGGTCACTGCATGTCCGGCAGCTGCAGTAGCTGCCTAGCCACAGAGGCACATTTGTCTCCAGGCACCAGGCTGGGGCTGGGGCCGTGGGAATTCAAAATCTCTCACCCTGCCCCTGAGCATGCTCAGGAGGAAAAGGGCCATAGAGAAGCCTGTCTACTCGTGGCCAGTGCAGCTCGAGCCTAGAGACTGTGCTGACACTACAGACTGGTAAGGGAGTCACTTCCACCGCCAGCAGGCTGCAGGGATCCAGATCCATCCGCAGCCACTGCTGGGAGGTGGCGGGGAGCCCCAGATGCCCCCCAGTGGTGTCTGGGGATGGATCTGGATCCCCACATCCTGCTGGCAGTGGTGGGGCCTCCCTGCTGCCTCTGGTGTCAGCTAGGGGTTGATCCAGATCCCTGTGGTCTGCCGGTAGCGGCGGGGGCTCCCTGCCAACTCCAGCAGTGGCTGGGGATGGATCGGGCCCCAGTCCAATCAGGGCCAGGTTGCAGGAGGGTACATCTGGGGCTGCTTGCCCCAGGAGCCAAAACTCCTAGTTCCAGCCCTGGCCCATATAATCCCTTTGGTGGACCCTGGGTACTGGTTTGCTGCCCTCCATATAAAGATGTGTACTTCCACGTTTCCTTCTGTACTACCTGCAGGAAATACCTCCAGTTCATTGGAGGGGGGCACTTCAACATACAGTCCTCCTGTTTGGCCTCTCCCTTGCCCCAAGGGTCTTCACAAAATGCATGTCCACAGTAGCAGCATACTTAAGAACAAGAGGGGTATAGATCTTCCCTTACCTGGATGATTGGTTCATAAGGGGAAGTGTCCATTTCACTCACAGTTTGTGTAGTTAGTTAGGCCTCCTCCTGATCCTAGAGAAATCCAAGTTAGAACCAATACAGAGAACAGAGTTCACTGGGGTCCTATTGGACTCAAACTGGGCACAGGCATTCCTCCTAGACTCCAGATTCAGAGTGATGTTAGACATCATCAACAGCCTGCACAAATACCCTGTGACAACAGCATGGCACTGCCTTCAACTGCTGGGCCACATGACTGCCTCCACAAACATGGTAAGACTGGCTCACCTAAACCTACAGCCACTTCATTCCTGGCTGGTGCCAGTATAGCACCCCCAGAGACACCAGCTGAAAATAGTAGCACCAATTGTGCAAGAGACCTTGGCATCCCTTCATTGGTGAAAAGACCTCTATTCAACTCTGAGATTGGTTCCCTTCTAGAGTTGGAACCCTTTGATAACGCTGATCTTGGACACTTTGGACTTGGGTTGGGGAGCCCACATCAGAGCCACCTGAGCTCCCAGGGGCAATGGTCCCTGAGGAGCTGCCCCTCTACTTCAACATGAAAGAACTGAAAGCAGTCCACTTAGCCTGCAAAGTCTTCATCGACGACATAAGGTGCAAATTTGTCCAGGTTCTGATCGACAACACAACAGCAATATTTCATGTAGATCATCAGGGTGGAGTGCACTCCTCAGCCCTTTGCAGGGAATCTGTTTGCCTCTGGGAGCTGGCAGTGAGATACAACTTCCATCTTATAGCCTCTCACCTACCAGGATAGAGGAATGATCAAGCAGCCAGACTCAGTAGACAATTTTTACCATACAGCACAAATGGTCACTGCATCTGGACATGACTGCCTCACTTTTCCAAAGGTGGGGTTTTCCCCTCATGGACCTGTTTGTGTCCCAGTTAAACCACAAATATCAACTCTTTTGCTCTCTCAGAGGCTGAGAAAAGGACTCAGTCTACAATGGTTGGGGTGCCTCAAGTACACTTTTCCCCTGACTCCCTGGATACTCAGGATGTTGTTGAAAGTTGTTGATGGTTGTTAAAGGATGTTGTTGAAGATCTATAGAGGTAAGGGGAACATTATCCTGATTGCCCAGCATGGCTGTACCAGCACTGGTACAGTTTGCTGTGCAACCTGTCAGCAGCCCCTCCATGGGAACTCCCAGGGAGATGGGACTTCCTGACACAGGACTATGGCAGACTCCTGCACCCAGACCTGAACTCCCTATACTTGATGACATAGAAACTTCATGGCTGATGGTGGAGAAGAGAGCCTGTTTGGCGCAGGTTTGATGTGTTTTGATGAGCAGCAGAAAACCTTCCACAGAGATCTTGTATCAGGCCAAATGGAAGAAATTTATGATCTTGGCCTAGGCCCAGAGTCTTAGCCCAGGGGCCTTCTCCATACAGATTATCCTGGAGTAACACATACAGCTAAAGACACAGGGGTTAGCCCTAGTTTCCCTCAGGGTGCATTTAATGGCCATATTGGCTTTCCACCAATCATTTGGAGGAGTTACTTGCTTTGCACGTTTCATGACCTTGAGGTTTCTGAAAAGGATAGAGAGATTGTACCCTCAGGTTCTCAGCCCCATGCCCTAGTGGGAACAGAATTTAGTGCTCAACAGACTAATAGGACCTCCTTTTTAACCCATGACTTCATGCTCGCTATTGGTCTTGTCATGGAAGACATCCTTCTTGGGGGCCATCATCCATTTTAGCATCTCCCTACCCTCCTCAGTGTTCTATGCAGTATCATGGGCCACATCCATACACCTACTATGCAACACCATGGAACAGTAAAAAAGAAGCACAGATCAGCCCATACACTGACCTATGAGTGCCTCAGTGTATTTGCATAACCAAAATAAACTGGAATGCTGTTTTTCCCCCGTTAAGTGCTTTTATATTAATTTATTTCAGAAGTTTTTATTGGGTTTTTTAAATTGAACATTGGGTTTTTTTCTTTTGCTGATTCTGGAAAGCAATAAAATTATTTTTGATAAATAAAATTAATATTTCACAACATATGCTACTGAAAGTACCCACTTCTTACTGTTGTGTAGATCAACCAAACACATGGGATCTGTGGCAGAGTACAGTAATTATACATGCACAGCAGCCACCACAAAATTCAAAGGTGCGCTAACAGTGTTACATTCATAAATGTACACCATGTGCCACACAATTCCTAACAGCTCCCAAAGCATCAGGACTAGGTAGAGCACAATCTAACACACCACATTGTTGGATCTGATTGTTAAAATGCTCTTTGAAGACCCCCTTTGGTTACATTGCTCCACATGAAGCTCTTCTAAAAGCTCTGTCATCTGGCTGTTCGCATTCAGCAGATAGCCACTCCATTTCTGCCCTCCACCCCCACAGCAATTTTTCCCATTTGCCTCACAGATATTATGCAGGACACAACAGGCAGCAATAACTGTTACAATATTTTACTCATTGATATCCAATCTTGTGAATGAACAATGTTAATGTTCCATCAGTCTACCAAAAACACATTCAACTGTCATTCTTTATCAGCTCAGCTGATAGCTGAATTTTCCACTGATGCTGTCAAAATGACTGATATACAGTGTCATGAGCCAGGCTGCCCCCCACCTCCTTCCCAGGATCACATGTGGAATTTCAGCAACACCAGTGGTAGTCTCTTGGTCAGGAAAACATCTTCCTGCTTACAACTTTTTGAACAGTCTTGTCTTTTAAAGATGCAGACATTGACCAACCAACACTGATGAAAACTAAACAACCTTTATGGTCCACCAAAACTTGCATAACCATAGAAAATTAGCCCTTTCTTTTGATGTATGGGAAGGTAGGTTGGTGCTAAAGTAGGGGCGTATGTCATCTATAACCCACTGCAGTTTGTGAGCCATTTTGCTACAAATCCATCCTGCACTTTCCATGATCACAATCATGCAGTGGGAGACAATTAATAGTCCAGCATATTTGCATGACAGTGGCCCCCCAATGGGGATTTTCCAATTCCAGATTGATTGTCCGCTGATCAAGTATTTCAAGTTTCCACAGAATGATCATTTCTCACTCACCAGCTGTCAGTCTAGCTCTCATTCTGGTGTCCTAGTGCTGAAGGGCTGGGGTGAGCTCAGCCAGCAGATCCAGGCATCTGACCTTTCATATCTGAACATCTTCCACCGACGGCTTGTCATTCCTACCTACATTATGATGTGCTTGCACCAATCCGTGCTTTTTCATCAGGCCCAGAAGTGGCTCTCCATTATTTGCAGCTGTGCCATGAATGCCATTGACAGTGCTAAATTGGTTTTCGCTCTGTTCTACAGCAGTTCATCTTCCATGAAATCACTACATCCTCCATTGCTGATGATTTTCCTGGGCTCTGCAAATACTAGAGAGGATTGTTCGTCCTGTGTACGCAATACTCATGACAATAGTGCAGGGCTGGGCAGGCCCCATTTTTCTATCAGATTGAGAAGTGCCATGTGGGTTTGTGGGATTTTAAAACAAAGCACGAAAATTGTGGGATATTAATAACATTAAAGGATGGAGAAAGTTGCTTGATGGGAACTTGACCCCTTTTCTCTGTCACCCTTGCTGTCACCAGAAATACCCTATGTCCACAACAACATACTTTTGAAATTATCTTTGTACAAAGAATGCCTTTATATCATTTGAAAACTAGTTTCCTCACTAGTCAATAATATTGTGGGAAAAGATACATTATATGTAAAACTCTGAAGTCCACCTGTATGATCATTAGCACAAATTGAAAACTACCCAGTTTTGCCTAGGCAAAGGTTGTAAAACTGGTATAACTTAAAAAAAGGGAATGTGTATTTTATTTACTTCAGTTTACATAAAGCTAGTAAACAAGGGCCAGCAAGACAGCAGGAGAGAAGATGGCAGACGTCAGCAAATTTGTATTTCAGCAAACACAGGTGTGGGAGAAAGAACATGGGTCCTCCTCCTTCAACAGACTCCATATCGCATTCCTCACCAATGAATAAACTTTCCTTTGTGGGGTAATTTTCAAAAGAATCCACTTAAAAAGTGATTTAGGTTATAAAAGAAAGGAGCAGAAAACCTAAGCTCTCTCCCTTTCACAAAGACACCAGCATCTTTGGGCCTCTGGAAAAGATCCCGGCTGACAAAAGGATCAGTCACAACCTTGCTGGAAGACAGCTGGTGAGAACGGCCATCTTAAACAAAGCCTTGAACCAGAACTTGCTAGATTTGTTTTAGATTTCTATATGCATTTTCCCTTTTATTTGCTTATGACTGTTTCTAAATTTTTTACTTCATACCTGAGTTCACTTAAAATCCATTCTTCTTTCAGAGGGGTAGCCGTGTTAGTCTGTTTCAGCAAAACAAATATGCACGTGTATATATACACCTAACATATTGCATTTTTCACTCTCTGTGTCTGAGGAAATGATTTAGGACTCACAAAAGCTTATGCTCTTATAAATTTGTTAGTCTTTATAAGTGCCACAAGACTCCTTATTTGTTGTTATTCTTTCTTTTGTTTTAGTCTTTAATCTAAAACATTCCACTGCCCTGTTTAAGCGGAAGTGCTCGATAACTCCAGTTAAAATAGCAAACTATTGAATATGGACTCCTTACAGTATTCAGGAGAGGGCTAGGCAATGCAGAACATGTGTTTTGGGGAAAATTTGGGACTGGGAGGGCACTGGGTTCATCCTACAAGTAATAAGGCTAATGGAAGCCAGAGTATTGCTGTTGGGTTGCTGACAGGCTACTGGGGTCAGTGCTGCTAAACCAGGGCTACCGCTGTACGTAGACACTCAGGTGTGACCTCACTCTGGTTAGCTGTTAATGAGATGCCCTGGTTGGAAGCTACAACAGCAAAGCATTGTGAAGCACACAAGCTTGTGGGGCAGGTGATGACACAACCTCTCACTGGTCTGAATTGCATGCCAGATTGTGACACATTTCTCACCAAAATTTCCCAAAAGACAGTGTGTAATCCAATGTCAAGTTGTATGTTGGGATATCTACCCATGGTGCACTGCACTATTAACACAAGCACTCCTGGACAGTACCAATTCAAGGAACCAAATATGCATGTTCATTTTCAATATGCAAACTACAGAAGCTTTGTGCCAATGTAACTTATGCTGATCAAAGTTTGTACTTTAGATGTAGCCTCCAGTTCTTTGCGTACTTACCACAGTCATCAAGTGGGCAAAGATGGCGTGGGACAGGATGGCAGTGGCTGGCCAGGTTCTGATGGGGAGTTAAGATGAATCCTTTCTTGCACTAACTCCCTTCCTTCCCCAGAGCAAAAGAAGAACAAGGGTGCAATTTTGCCATGAAGAGAGTTTTGAGGCACATTGTTTCCTGGGTTGCTGATGGGGTGATGTAGCTTACAAACAACCCCTTGTTTAGGGCTGTGCCAAAGGAAGCAATGTAGCACAAAAGTTTCAGTGAAGTTACTCTGGATTTAAATATGCATAACTGAGATCAGACTCTAACCCCAGATCTTTGCATAGTGTTGTATCCATGGTCCCCTACACAGCATTAAATGTTTGCTTTTATGTCTCTCTTCACACAATGAGGGAAGTGAAAGGAAACATTTTGATCATAGAAGGGGAACAATGGTCTTTGAAAACATTTCAAATTCTAGCCCATGTTGAACCAGTCCAGTCTTGAAAGTTTAATGAGAAAAGAATCACTATTTCTTCTTGCTGCGAGTACAGAACTTCTGTAGGAGTCAAAAAGAAGAATAGGCCTGTGTGTTGCTGGAAAGTTTGCACCACTTGATTAAATTTTACTACTGCATTTTGGATAGTTAAGAAATAAAGCAGATTAAAAAAAATAAAATGAAGAAAAACCTTGAAGTTTCCAGTGTAGAATTTTACAAAGAAATCAAATGTTTGTATATAAAACTTTCTGTAAAGCTGTGATTTTCAGCAACTTTCTTGAAATTCAGTTACATTATTCATTTGCTGGAAAAGGCTATTTGTGCCAATGAAAAGATGAAACAGCTCTGTAATTGATTGATTTGTAAGCTATTAAAAATGGAGTTTATATAAGCTATAACATCTTTAACTATTGTGAACCTTTTAGGTGGTGCTTCAGTTTAGTAATGTAACTTGCTCCAAGATGGTCTACCACAGATATCAGACAATGCTGTTTTGGAATTGGGGAAGAATTGTGAAACTAAATAATGTCCTGTCACAACCAGGTTTTCCCAGTTGCCCATGACCCATAGAAATTTTCTGTGAAGCAAAAGGTCTGGGGTTGTGTACATTGTTTAGATCACATTCTGTCAAAACTGTAGCAATAGAATACCTTTCTTTCTTTCTTTAAATAAATTCAGCTACTTTACTTTATGTTTGCACTTTTTAAATTGCCACTGGCTTCTATTTAAATTAAGAATATTGGCATCCTGTAGCCACAGGAGGGTTTTTTTTTAATAGCACTGACTTTCATTTTATTATAATGTGATGAATTTATCATGCTTTTCTGCCTTTTATTTGCATATGAAAACCCCTGATTTTTGCATCATCATGTACCTTCTCTGAAAATAATAATTAACATGAACTTCTTTGACTGTGCAGAGCTGGCTATTTGCCTCAGAATATTCCTCTGGAGATTATCAGATACCTTTCCGAGGAGAAGGATTTTCTGCCTTGGCACGCTGCCAGCCGAGCGCTTTATCCTCTAGATAAATTGCTGGACCGCACTGAAAACTACAACATCTTCAATGTAAAAGACATATTCTCTTATTTTCTATTATCCTGAGATGAACTAGTCCCAGGCAATTACCGTAACTGATCTAGGGATATTAACTTTGTTTCTAATTATTTTTTATTTAAATGTAGGAATTGTCAAACTTAGGTTCATTTGCATTTGAACAGTGATAACGGCTATTTGAGTCATGTGTAGTGACTAAAGGAGTTTTAACTGTTCTTCCTATAAAATATTATGACAAGCTGTTAGACTTCTGAAAAACAATGCATACCCCGAATTTTATAGTTCTGTGGCATGCCTAGGCTACACTTCCATTGAGGCCCAAAATAAGCCTGCACAGAAAATGTGCTCATAGAATTTAGCGAGATGCATGCAATTGAAGTCCATATTATTAATCATCATTATCATCCTGAAAGGCATAGTGAATTCAATGTACTTCCCTTAATTAACAAGGATTAGATCACAATTGAGTCAAAAACCCATTCATAATTGAGAACTGAGGAACAGTAGTCACAGCAAACAGCAGATAATCCAAATAGACATGACCAACATTTTAAAATGTTACCTGAGAAAATGCTGCCTCATCTTGACGCACATTTGTTAAAAAGAACATTGTTGATGAACCAGGCTTTAATAGAGTTTATTAACAATTATCACCTGTATTAAGCTTGTGTAGTAGCAGTGAATGTTATGGTCAGGCACGTGTACATAAGTTTATAACACAGTTGAAATGAAGAAACCTTATAAATACATCTGATATAGTGATGGAGACATTTTTAAAATACATATGAGCATGGAAGGTTCGTATCAAGAATATATTAGGCTATGTCCATACTTACAAAATTCATTCAAAGTAGTTATTTTGAAATAACTACTTTGATTTTAATTCAAAGTAATTATGTCAGATTAGCACTACTTCAGATTTATTATTTTGAGTTAGGAGTCCAAGGAAGACTTTCTAATATGAAATAAGGTAAGAGTTATTATTCTGACTTAGAGAATCTTCATTAGACTCTCTAATTCAAAATGGGGGAAGGCAGGCAAAAGAATAGGGCCATGATTTTGAAATAAGCCTATTCCACAGCTTAAAATGGCTTATTTTGAAATAATAATTTTGATTTCAGTGCTATTTTGAAATAAAAGCAGATTTTATTATTTTGAAATAGCATTTGATTATTTAAAGAAATGCTTAATTCAAAATAACAAAATGCATGCATGGATAGAAAAAAAGTTATTTTGAACTAGGCCTCCTTATTTAGAAATAACTTCTGAGTGTAAACATACTCTTAGAGATTAATAAAGAAATATTGGAGATGTTTCTTCGTGAACCTATGGTCTGGGGTCTAGCACCAAACCAGACAGGTCTAATGTGAAGTCACACTTTTTGCCTTCCTAGTCCATCATCACCTGCACTGAAATATCATTATTAAACAGTCTTTGCTATTTGACTTTTAAACATGACTAAAAAAAGTTCAACATTAATAAACAAAAATGGTAAAATTAATTACAGGGTTATATTTTATCGCTACTGATTCTCTGAAATCTGAAAGCAAAGTTCATAGCAGGTTAAATACAAACTCATTTTTGTTAGAGAATAACTTACCCATTTGAGAAAGCTGTACTGTGCATCTCCTTTGGTTCTGTCATCACACACATATGCACTTATATCCATAAAAATAAAATGGATATTCTCTTGCATTAGTTCATTTCAGTTCTTTTTTCAAAGCTGTGAATCCCAGTGGCAGAAAATGTTGCTCTGACTATGGTGACAATAGTCTACTTCACAACTTGTCACTGAATGTAAAGATACCAAATGTACAAGATGTAAAAGTCAGAAAAAAACGTGTCTTCTGCTGTCTTTGATATTTATACACAGGAAGAACTAAATGGACATTGAAATAGTGTCATTAAATAACCCAGCCTTGATATGTAGCAACATTGTTCAGATTATAAAATCAGTGGCTGCACCTCTGTAATGCTTTTCCTCTAGCTCTGAAAGTGAAGACAATCATGGCTATCCATTATCTCACTGCATATGTGCTCAATAGGTCTCTTTAAATGTATAATGATGGCCATTACTCAAGCATTCATTGTGAAGCCAAGATTGGCTTAACTAGAGTAGATATTAGTCTGTCCAAACTCTAGCAACTCTTCAACTTTGTACTGTGAGTTCAAAATGCTGCTAAAGTAAACAATTTATAAACAGCTATATTTTATACCATTGAATTGGCTAAAGCAGTAGACCCGGTCATGTAGCTGTTCTGTAGACTCATCTTCTGTTGAAGTAAAGAGTTGTATTGCATATGAAACATTGCAATACCAGACCCAAATCAAAGCATTTTGAAAGTGGGACATTATGAAAACCATCAGTTAACAATATATCAACTTTGAACTGACAAATCAGAAATAAAGTTTAACTCTGAAAATATATTTAACTTTTTTGTCTTCCAGGAATATATTTTAAAACAAGTTGCAACGATGTACCTCAAACTTGGATGGCCAACGAATAATTTAAACAGATCCCTTGTTCAAGCAGCCTACCAACATGAGTACTGTTATTTTTCTTTGTTTATTTTCGCAGGCGATAGTTGTAGTAAACTGCTTTCCCACCACTTAATAATGTGAACATCAGCAGCATGAGATGCCTTTCCATCCTTGTCCTCCTTTTATTTCTCTTTACTTTTGGAGGTATTAACTGCTGTGAATCAGTTTCCTTTGCCTGGATTTTTGAGACTGAAAACATGTTCTTGGAAAGCTTTAATTTAAGTGCTGGCTCCATTGGAGATAGTCAGGCTACTGAAGTTAGTAGGGCTGTGTGAGTGTAACAGGGCACATTTTGATCCATGACCCTTAATTAAAAATAGTGATGTTAACATGGTGCTTGGTTGTTACTCAAGGATGTACAGTCACAGCATTAATATTTTTGTTTAAGTTAAATATTAACAGCTCCTTATAAGAAATGAAATATTTTCTTCTGAGAATTTTTATATGCTTGTTTATTAATGTGGCCTCATTAAAGTTTTTTTGTTTTGTTTTTGGGACTAAACAGAGAATTGCGTCGAGAAGTCATCATGCTGGCCTGCAGCTTTGGTAACAAACATTGTCACCAACAGGCTGCAACATTAATCTCTGATTGGATTTCCAGTAATAGAAACCGGTAAGTGGAACAAAAATATGTATCTCCCTTTCCCCCAACTCAGAATGAATACAGTATGAGTGTATCTCTTCAATACACACTTGTTGCATAGAGGTGAAAAATGAAGCAGAAATCACCAGCTGTCATTTAAAGCATTGCTGTGAAACTGCAGAGTTCAAAGGTGTGGGGAAAGACCTTTTAATTTGTGGATGGAGGAAGTGGAGCCTGTGTGGCCTCCGCGACCTCCTGAGATAAAAGAAAAAAAAAGTTGATTTTAAGGAAGGATGTGAAGGAAGAAAGAGGATGCACAGTAGATGAAGGCAGAGACTGTTTTGGGAATAAGGTCAACATGAGAGAAGTTGTAAAGTGGGAAAGAAGATGAATGGGAGGAGTGGGGTAAAAGGTTTGAGAAGTCCTGAAAGAAGGGGTAGGGGAGGAAGTAAGGAAATGCAGTAGAAAGAAATACTATGTAGAGCTGTGTAGGTCAAGGTACAGAACTTGAAAGGGATGCAGAAGAGGCAAGAGGGTGACAGAGAAATTCAGGGAGGAGTAAAGTGATAGGAGCAGTGAGAGGCATTAGCAGTCACCTATTGAACAGACATAAGCTAGATGCTGCAACTGGGTCAGCCAGAGGTGTATTTATTTCAGGTGAGAGTTGTCAGGGCATTGACAAGATGCAAAGTATGTATATAAGTGCAGAGTATTAATAACTCTTCAGCTGTCTATCATAAATGATGATGACTATAAAGGTTGGAAATTCAGCACCTGTTAAATAACATAGTGTAATTATTAAATCTTGCTGTTATCTATATAGAGAATAAGGCAAGTATAGGGGAGGACCACAGTTTTCATGTGAAAGAATTATTCTTTTCTTGAAACCAGTTTTAATGTACCAAGTGATTTGATATTTTGTTTCTAGTTAAAATATTTGATTTTGGGTAAAATTTTCAAATTCCATTTTTAAAACTGAATTAGGCACTAATTTTCAGAAGTATTTTGGTGCATAAGGATGCTGAGAAGTGCCAAGTGGGATTCTCAAAAGCAGGTTAGTTGCCTAGCTCCCATTGAAATCACAGACAGTTTCTGTTTGACACCTATGTTTGAAAACCTGCCCCTAGGGGTACCTCTAGCTAGCAAACAGAATCATGCAACAGTATGTCTCAAAGCCCAGGACTACAACCCAAGCTGCTAAGTGTCTGTGTAGATGTTACGTCTGGGCTTTGAATCTTCTAATGGAGGATGAGCTTAGGGCCTATGGTTCAGCTTGTGTCTGAAAATAAGCACCACCATTTGTAGTGAGCCCCCGGTACATAGACACTGTCTCTGAAACTTGCTGACATTCTTGCCGTTCAGACATATCCGTAATGACTTTGAAAATGGGACTTTGGGCTAGATTTGAAAAAGGGATTTAGGCACTGTAATGCTGAGTGTTGCAGCTCATGACTTAAGGCACCCTGCTGCCTACTTGAATTCACAACTACAGGTGACATTGGGGCTGCTCCTCAGACAACGCATGGGAAGAGTTACCGTATATACTTGGGTATGAGCCGATCCGGGCATAAGCTGACCCCCCAATTTTGAGCCCAAAAAGGAGTAAAAAAATGGGCGCCCCATGTATAAGCTGAGACCTCCCCCCTTTTGGCCTTGGCCCCTAAGCTCCCCACCCATTGCTGCTGCTGGCTTCCCCTGGGGTTCCCAACAGTTTCCCTAACCCCCAAATCTCTGCTGCTGCTTTTCCCCTGCTCCCTGCTCTGTCCATTCCTCACTCCTGCCCCCCCCGCTCCACCCTTTCCTCACTGCTGCCCCTGCTCTGCCCCTTTCTCACTGCCGCTCTCTGCTCCTCCTACTGCCCCCTCCTCCCTGTCACCTCCTACTCCACCCTTCCCTCACTGCTACCTCCTGCTCTGCCCCTTCCTAACTGCTGCCCCCGGCTCCTCACTGCTGCCCCTCTTCTCTGCCCCTTCCCCACTGCTGCCCCCCTGCTCCCTTCTTAGTTCCGTGCTGTTGCTCCCCTGTTCCCCAACACCCTTTCCACCCCTTTCCCCCTCACCCCTCAACCCCTGCTGCCGCTCTTCCCAGCCTGCCAGGCACCCTCCCCCAATCCCCGGTCCCTGTTGCTGCTTCCCCAAAAACCCTGGGTCCTCCTGCTGCTTTCCCTGGACTCCCTCCCCAAACGTCCAGGCCCTGCTGCCCCTTCGCTGGCCTCCCCGAACCCCCCCGGTCGTCCCATCACTTTCCCCAACTCTCCGACCCCCTCCCCACTCCCTGGTCCCTGCCGCCGCTTCCTTGGCCTCCCTGAATCCCCCCCTCAACTTCCAGGCCGACCCCCCCCCCGGGGCCCCGTTACTTGGCCGCTCCAGACGCCGGGGTCCGCTCCTTCCTCCAGCCCCAGCCCCGGCCGACTGCCCAAGATGGCTGCCCAGCAACACTGGGGCTTCTGCTGGCCGCATGGTCAGGGAAACTTCTGGGTGGGGCTTGTCTACCGTATTCTCCCAAGTATAAGCCGGGTGTCTGTTTCAAAGCCAATTTTCAGGAACAAAATTTTTGGCTTATATGCGATGATATACAGTAGGTGCCTAAAGGAGAGAGTAACAGAAGCCCACATTCAAAGCAGAAAGCTCTAAACCTTACGACTCAAAGGAGATTAGGCTCTTAAATCCAAGTTGAAGGTAGGTGTCTGCCTTTGCTCAGGATTCTCATGTGTGAACCTTCTCCTGGAATCAGCCATCGAAGTCAGGTCAGTCTTTCTCACAAAAACAGAGAAGGAGGCAGTGCCCCCCTCTCCTTATAGTCAACTTGTAAGGGAACTCACCTGGAAGTTGCGTACTGGGGATCAAATCCTTGCTCCAAATCAAGCAAAGTGTCTCCCATCTCCCAGGGAGTGCCTTCTAGAGATTCACCACCAATACCACCATCAGAGCATACCTACTGGATTCAAAGGAATAACTGTGTAAGTCAAGTCCAGCAAAACAAACAAAGAGTCTGGTGGCACTTTTAAAGACCAATCAATATATTTATCACATGAGCTTTCATGGGAGAAAATCCCACTTCATCAAATGCTTTGAAGGTGGAGAATTTACAGAATGGGAGGAAAATAAATACAAAGAAATGTAAGTCATAGGATCAGGTCACTATGACTTACAATTCCCTGCATTCATTTTCCTCCCATTCTGTAAATTCTGCATCTTCAAAGTGTCTAACAGAGTGGAATTTTCTGCCACAAAAGTTCATGCGATAAATACATTTTGAATAAATGAATCTAGTCCTTAGGCTTCTTATGTCACATAATGCTGTTGAAAAAAATTACCCAGAGGCTATGAAAATATACTGCAATTCCAAAAAGAAAGCATTATTAAAGAACTGATCAGATTAGTTCTATATGATGAATCCAAGCATATGCAATTTAAATGAATCCTTATCAATATCAAAATTCACAAACAATGAAGAATGCTAGATACTTAGTTTTCCAGAGGAAAACACAAAGAAAGAATCAGAGGAAAGGATCTGTGCAAGTAATTTACTAAGATACTTATTTACGCCAGCAAAATTATTTAGTCATATTTAACATACTCTGTTAAAATGTGCAGCTGTAGTTAATGCAGAGTATAAAAGCTACCATCCTGGAAAGCCTTCTGACATCAGAAGAGACATCAGAAAGCTTATTGCTTTACTAACAAAAGTGAAAAGAAAAGAAACACATTTTAAGGAGCTGTCTGAAATTTAATTTTACCTTTTTCATGAGGCCGTTCTTGGGAATCCAAGATTGGGACTGCTGGAGCACAATGAATGTTATGATAAAGGCCTCAGTGCAGAACAGAAGAGGAGAAATAGTAGCCACATAAAGCAATACATTTCTGTAAAGAAACTGGACAATGCTGAAAAATAGCCACCACAAATAATGTCATTATGGGGCAGGGATTGACATCAGATGATAAACAAGGGTTTGATTTGCACAGAAAACAGATTTTCTTTTATTTATTTTTTAAGATTATGGGTTCAGCTCTTTTTCCCCACCACAAAAATCACCAATTGTTCTCAGAATCATCACATGTTTTGAATATGACTAACACACTGACAGTCTGAAAGTCTTATTTTAGAAATGTGTCACTTACTGTAGCTGAAAGACTTCCAAACATTTTAGTAGCTTAGTAGTCGTAAAATCACTTATACTTCACAGGATCACTGTTCGTATAGATTTTGCTCAGGCACTAGTATGGCTATATAGTGCTTCAGATTTCTGCTACATTAATGGGATTCCATTATAACAACTAATATTAATAATTCTGTAATAAGAATTTAGTTAACCTGGAGGCTGAGTCAGAATAGAAGCCAGCACATACTCCTTAGCTGTGTCAGCTGTGCAATGCTAATAGGAGTATAATGGGTAAACAAATACAACTTGGAATGCACACAAGGAGAAGATAGGTAGAATAATTAGGGGTCTTTTGATATTGTCGTCTTTCTGATCATAACTGTACTTCACTTAGTCGATGGAATATTCTTGTAACATCATGCCCTTAGACACTACAGCTACATCTACATCAGAAAGCTTAGTCCGGACTTCCTTATTCTGAACTAAGCAGTTGTCCTTCGAGTGGTGCTCATGTCAACTCCAGTTAGGTGTGTGTGCGTGCACGGCTGCCGGCAGATTTTTCCCTAGCAACTTCCATGGCCGGAGGGAGCCCCTTGGAGTCGCGCAATAATAGCGCCACATGTAATCTCCCTCCGACCACTCCCCCATCAGTTCTTTCTCACCGCCATGGCGGCTGGTTGGCTTCTGGTGCTCCACGTGAGATGCTCCCTAGCTTGTTCTTTCTCCCTTGTTTCCGTGTACATAGTTAGTAGTTAGTAATAGTAATAGTAGTAGTTTAGAGTTGGTTACTTGTAAGTTTAGTTTCCTCCCCTGTTACGGAACTGCCGTTGGTGGCTCGGGTTCCCCGTAGGGGGAATGCTGGGTTTTCCCGGCTTTAAGGCATGCAACACTTGCAAAAAGCCCATGCCAAAAAGTGACCCTAACTCCACTTGCTTAAAGTGTTTGGGGGAGGCACATCTGAAAGTTAAGTGCTGGTTCTGCAAATTTACCTCATGGAGGAGGCTCTTAAACCGGCATCGTCAGCATCGGAACCATTAGTCGACGCAGCTTCAACAAAAAGTGCCCCGACTGCCGCGAAGAGCGCGGCACTGACAAGCTCTCGGCACCGCGTCGGTTCATCCCATTTGCAGTCCTGGCACCAATTGCAATCTCCGGTGCTGAAGAAAAAATCCAGGAGTGACAGGAGTCACTCCTCCCATAAGAAGAGACTAGCTGACTCTGGGGTGGTGAGACCCATGCCGGCCCACCTAACCCAGCCCTCGGCACCAAAGCAAGGCCTTCAGTGTTGGGAACTTGCGCTAAGCTTGGCACTGGTGCCTTCCCCAGAGGTGGAGATCGGAGATGAGGTGGAGATGGTCAGATCTCCGTCGACTCCGGAGACCTTCTAGGTGGCGAGGGATTTAATTGAGAGCACCATTCAGGGCAATGAGGCTCCGGCACTGGCCCCCGCTCTCTCTAAGGGAAAACCTACCCCGCTGCTGCGCTCTCTGCGCTGACCCTCCCCAGCACTGAGATCGTGGGCACCAGCGTGGTTGCCAAGATCCCTGTCTCCCTCACAATTGGAGGTGGGCTCAGTAATGTCATCAAGGAGCCGCTCCCGGCTCATGGGCCCCCTCTCAGTTCCCGGTGCCGAGGGGGCCACAATGGCAAAACCTGGGGCCGTGGCCATTTTGGACTCCCTGAGCCTTCCACCAGGGGCAGGGGTAGCATTATGCTAGATTCTGCTCAAGCAGGAGATCCCTTTCAAGATCGGAGATGGTCTCCCAAGCACCCACTACTGCAGAATCCCACCAGACTGCTACCCATACGCCGGCACTGTCAGCGGCGGTTGATCTCACCAGTGCCGTATTGTTGGCCCCAATTATTAAAATAGAAGGAACAGAGTCTGCCGCTGTCAGAGGTTTGTCGTCGTCATTCTCCCCTGGTGAGGATCTGGCTGGCACCGTGGTTCCCCCCCCCCCCCCCAGAAGATAGTAGGCTTTATCAAGACCTGTTGAGAAGGGTGGCCTCCAACATGGGCATTCAGGCCCAGGAGATATCTGAGGAAAACTCTGACCCTATGACAGACATTCTGTCACCCCCATGTGTTACCCCAGAAAATCGAATAGATTAATTTACTAATTTCCAGACTGTCCCGCAGTCTGAAGTTTAATTTGGAAACCCTCGGGGGCAATGAGGGGGGACCATTTTTCACCTAAATGGACAAATACCGGCGCCTGGGATAAATGTCCCAAGTGGAGGATACGGCTACAGCCCACCGATCAGGCACAGACCAGAAGCAATAAAAGACTTAGAGCCAATGATTTGTCAAAGGCAAAAATCAGATTTATTGTAATATCTACTCTGAAAACTGACAAGGAACTTTGGCTTACTTCACTGATAGCTCAACAATAATATAACATATTCAAAACTATTCTATACAATTATAACATAGACACAACACTTAGGTACACAAAAGAACATTCAGCAAGTGGGGATCAGACACTTGCTGGATGGAGAGATCTCTACTCTCTTACTATTACTCCTTTGGATCTTAATCTGGGTTTCTTATCTCACTCTTTCTAGGTAGTTTACTTATAATCATGAAGTTACTTTGTAAGGATTGGGCTCCCTGGCAGCACTAAAATAATCTAAAGATCTTGGGGCTTTCTGCTAGTGTTCCTCCCCTCCTTGGGACCCTTTTCTTACCCCAAAATTGGAGAGAGAAAAAAAAGTCTCTGCTGAGATGGTGGATCTTCTCTAAAATGGTGGCTGGCAGCTGCAGGCTGAAGATCTTCTTGCTCTGCTCAGCTCTGATCTGGTTGCTGTGGAAACTGGGACTGAGAGCAACTCAGAGTGCAGTCTGGTCTGGTT
>ML681994.1:51516564-51707437 GCA_007922195.1 Podocnemis expansa | reverse complement strand
CAGAGTGCAGTCTGGTCTGGTTGCAGTGGAAACTGGGACTGAGAGCAGCTCAGAATGTTCCCGGAGCTTGCAAGAGCAGTCTGGTCTGATTGCCGTGGAAACTGGAACTTAGGCACAGCTCAGAATGTTCAGCAGCTTTCAGGTGCAGTTGCTTGGAGACCGGAGCTACAAAGTATCAGCTTGTTGCTCACAAGCTTATACGTAGGACTGAGTTAGCTACCTGCTTGTGAGTTTTATTGGAGGCCCTTTTGAGACTGAGTTAAAAATCCAGCTCAGGGACTGAATCTTGAGTCACCGCTCAGAGATCCAACCCTGTGCCTTTCAGAGACAAAGTCCAAAGACCCAGCTCCCAGGCTCCCACTAGAGACGTTTTCACTCTCTCTAGGGATGAGTGTGAGTGAGACTCCTTAGTGCAGCGGGAACATAGCCAGAGGCCAGTGGAACCCAGTAAGGAGTGGGAGAGATCTCCGATATTCTGCTTTGTGCAGCACCTTTTATTCGCTCTTCTGCCACTCCCATCTTCTCCCAGACCAATCTCAAAGGTGTGATTTCATCTCCACTCAATTGGAAAAAGGGTGATTTCACCTGCCACCTGACCAAAAATCAATACTTTTGATGGGTCCTTTGACAGGGGGTGGACACCTTAGAATCCTTGATGGGAGGGGGACTGAGTGAGTTCAAAAGTTCAAAATCTTCCTCCATCTTGACCTACTTTTCCAAAAAAATATATCTGTTGAATCTGCTGATAGAGATATACCTGTGGAATCTGCTAAACCTATGATCTCTCCATTTTACTTGCTGATCTCTCCATTTCACTTGCTGAATGTCCTCTGAATACCAACTTTGTTTTAAACATTGATAAATGATAATTTATGAATTCTTTACCACTGATTATTACCTATTATACTGTTGCCCAATTTTATTTCAACATAGAATTCCTATTAGATTGCCTTACACTATTTTCTACCCATATGTGTTCTTATTTAATCAAGGTTTTTCTGTGATACTAAAGAGATGGCAAAAATCTCAGGCTACACATGCCCCTCTAGGGTGACTCTCCCCATCATAAAGACTATCGAAAAGAACATGAAGCAGATTTGGCAAACCCCATCTTCTGCTTTGCCCACAGCCAAGAAAGTGGAAAAGAAATATTTTATACCATCTAAGGATTATGAGTTTTTGTACACCCACCCCGCTCCAGGCTCACATGTGACAGCTGCCCTTGAAAAAGAAAGACAGGGTGCCTCAGTTCCTACCCCAAAATCAAAGGACGCCAAAAAGTTAGAACTCTTTGGCCACAAGGTTTATTCTACTGGGGGCTTAGAGCTCCGGGTGGCAAACCAACATGCTATCCTGAGCTGACATACCCACAAGACATGGTTGTCTATGGAAAGGTTTACAGTTAGTCTCCCACCGGATTCCAAGAAGGACTTTGATGCCCTAGTGGAGGAAGGGAAAGCAGTGGCCAAGGCTTCCCTTCAGGGGGCCTTAGATGCTGCAGCATGGGTCATGGCATCAGGAATCTCGATGCGTCGCTGCTCTTGTCTACAGGTCTTGGGCCTACCCCCAGAAGTTCAATTCACAGTCCAGGATTTGCCTTTTGAAGGGCAATCTTTATTTTTTTCTCAAACAGACTCTAAATTACATGGTCTGAAAGACTCTAAAGCCACTTTGAAATTCCTGGGGATGCACACCCCTGTGTCTCACCACAGACATTTTAGACCACAGGCCTTCTCATGCACTGCAACTCAATATCAGAGACAGGACTCTAACCGCAGGCAGGGTAGGCTCAACAGCAGTCAGAATAACAGCAGATGCAGACAATTTTCATCAAGCTACAAGCATGGTGCTCCAAAACAGCCCCAGGGCTCTAAACAGAACATTTGACTCTTCGGTCGAGGACAGTGCACCAATCCCACATCTATTCCGCAACCGCTTAGCCCACTTCCTCCATGCGTGGCGCCAGATTACATTGGAGAAATGGGTTCTACGCACAGTGGAACTGGGCTATTCTATCCAATTCCATACCATCCCATTTCACGCCCTCCCCATTCCCCGTCCCTTTTCAGGGACCCCTCTCACGACCAAATCCTCTTGGAAGAGGTCCATCAGCTCATCAAGCTAGGAGCGGCAGAAAAGGTCCCTTTCAACCACGGTGGAAAGGGGCTTTATTCAAGATATTTCCTGATTCTGAAATCCAAAGGTGGCCTCAGGCCTATTTTAGATCTGAGGGCCTTAAACAGGTTCGTAAAAAGGATAAAATTCTGTATGGTTTCCCTAGACTCAGTGATTTCGTCCCTCGACACAGGAGATTGGTTCGCTGCCCTCAGTCTTTGCGATGCATACTTCCATATTTCCATCACTTCGAGACATACACGCTTTCTAAGATTTACAGTGGGATCCCACCATTTCCAGTTTGCTGTCCTCCTGTTTGGACTGTCCACAGCCCCAAGGGTCTTCACCAAATGTATGGCCATTGTAGCAGCTTTTCTACGGAGAAATCGGGTCCATGTGTTTGCCTGTCTAGACAACTGGCTAGTCAGGGGCACGTCAAAGCAGCATGTTCTCACCAGTTTATCTCTCATTCAAGGACTCTTCAAAGAGCTGGGGCTGTTGATCAATACACAAAAGTCAGTTCTCATCCCCACCCAGTCCATAGACTTCATAGTGGCCACTCTCAATATGGTCACCTCCAGCGCCTCCCTTCCTCCACAGCGCTGGCAGGCAATAGTATCAATTATTCAGGACTGGTCCTGCAATCCCTTAATAACTGCCCACTCATGTCTGAGACTATTGGGACACCTGGCCACTTGCACACATGTGGTGCCATTGGCCAGACTGCGTATGAGAACACTTCAGTTATGGCCTGCCTCAGTTTTTCGCCCAGCCAGGGACAGCCTGGACCTAGTGATCTCTGTGCCCGACTCAGTTCTGGACTCCCTAACCTGGTGGATGGATCAGACAATAGTCTGTGCTGGAGTCTCCTTCAAAAAGCCTCATCCTGAGTTGACTCTGGTTATGGATGTCTTGGACGCAGGCTGGGGAGCCCACCTGGGACATCACTCAACGCAAGGATGTTGGCTAGCTTGGGACAGATTAGCCCACATCAACATCAAAGAACTTCAAGTGGTCTCTCTTGCCTGCCAAGCATTCAGTGCCCAGTTGGCAGGTCATCACATCACCATAAAGAGAGACAATGTAGCAGTGATGTTCTATATAAACAGACAAGGGGGGGGGCACAGTCTCTCCTCCTATGCAAAGAGGTGATGGCCTTCTGGGACTTCTGTATCCCTGTGGGAATAAGGTTGGAAACCTCTTATCTCCCGGGGATGCAAAACAGAATTGCGGATTCCCTCAGCCGCTCCACTCACCCCGACGAATGGTCCCTGAATTACAAGGTTATTCTTACCATCTTCCATCTCTGGGGCACTCCCCGAGTAGATCTGTTTGAAACCAGTCTCAACTCCTAGTGCCAACAGTTCTGTTTGTTCCTGGGACTCGATCCCCATTCGATAGGAGATGCCTTCTAGATGTCTTGGACTGACCATCTACTATACGCTTTCCTGCCTTTTCCCCTGGTGGGCAGAGTCCTGGCAAAGGTGAAGTCAGACAGAGCCTCCATCATCTTAGTAGCTCCGGCATGGCCGTGCCAGCACTGGTTCTCCACCCTCCTGGACCTTCTTGTATCAGCCCCCCACCCACTCACGCTAACTCTAGACCTACTGACCCAGGACCAGGGGCTCCTCAGGTACCCAGACCTCAGTTCACTCCGTCTCACAGCATGGAAGCTCCATGGTTAAGTGCCGACGGGCAGAGATGCTCTCACCATGTGAGAGAGGTACTGTTGGAAAGCAGGAAACCTTCCACTACACTAACATACCTAGCAAAATGGAGGAGGTTCTCCATCTGGTGTGACCAAAATTCACATGTGCCAACGTTGTGTACAATCCAGACAGTCTTGGACTACCTAATGCAATTGAAACATCAAGGACTGTCAAACTCCTCCTTGAAGGTCCACCTGGCAGCGATTTCGGCCTTTCATGACTGAACTGATGGTTGTACAATTTTTTCCAACCCTATCGCAGTTCAGTTCTTGAAAGGCCTGGTGAGGAAATTTCCTCCCGTGAGGGCACCGGTACTGCAGAGGGACCTGAACTTGATACTTAATACCTTGATGAGACATCCCTTTGAGCCTATCGTGACCTGCTCGGACTTGTACTTATCATGGAAGGTTGCCTTCCTCATTACAATCACGTCAGCAAGGAGGGTCTCGGAGCTCCGGGCCCTTACTATAGACCCACCATACTTAGTATTCTTCAAGGACAAAGTCCAACTGCGGCCCCACCCGGCATTTTTACCCAAAGTTGTCTCTTACTTTCACTCCACCCAAGACATTTTCTTGCCAGTGTTTTACCCAAAGCCGCATACTTGTAAGCGCCAATCAGTCCTACATTGCCTTGACGTTCGCTGGGCTCTAGCTTTTTACCTGGAAAGGACTAAAACCTTCAGGAAATCCCAACAATTGTTTGTTGCAGTCACCAATAGGATCAGAGGTCAACCAGTTTCAGCCCAGACAATCTCTAACTGGATCATCTCGTGAATCAAGACCTGCTATTTGCTCGCTCACAAACCCCCTCTGAAGGTCTCGGCTCATTCTACAAGGGTTCAAGTGGCAACAGCGGCCTTCAATGCCAAAGTCCCAATAGAGGACATCTGTAAGGCAGCGACGTGGTCATCCATTGACCCATTTACAGTGCACTACGTGATCACGCAGCAGGCAATGCAAGACACTCCGGTGGGCAGGGCAGTGCTCAACTCGTCCTTGTGATGCATACCGACCCCACCTCCAGTGATCACTTGGGATTCACCTAACTGGAGTTGACACGGGCAGCACTCGAAGGAGAAAGATGGTTATTCACCTTTTCTGCAACTGTCATTCTTCGAGATGTGTGCTCATGTCTTCTCCAAACCCTCCCACCTCCCCTCTGTCAGTTCGTTGAGAAGGAACTGATGGGGGGAGTGGTTGGAGGGAGATTATATGCGGTGCTATTACTGCGCGACTCCAGGGGGCTCCCTCTGGCCATGGAAGTTGCTAGGGAAAAATCTGCCGGCAGCTGTGCATGCACACGCCTAACTGGAGTAGGCATGAGCACACATCTCGAAGAACGACAGTTACAGAAAAGGTGAGTAACCGTCTTTCCCGGTTAGTTCAAACTAACCATGGGTTAGTTCAGACTAACTGTGGCCTTTTAGTTTGAACTAGCCATGCTGACTAGTTTGAGCTAACTTTTTAGTTAACTAACTAAAAAGTTAATTCAAACTAGAAAGCAAAGTTTAGTTCAAACTAAGGCGTCTACATCACATTAAATTAAAGTTCGAACTAAGCACTAAGTTCAAACTAACCATTTGAATTAACTAGAGAAATTTCTAAGTTTGAACTAGGCAAAGCCTACTGTAGACCTGGACTAACTGGCTAGTGTAGACATAGCCTACCTGTCTTAGTGTTTTGTACTATCACTTGCCACCATAATATATCTGTACCATTCTCTTAGCACAGCGAAGGAGAGACTGCTGCCTCAATGGCAGAATTCTCTTCTTGTCTCCAGATCATTTGGACAGTTCTCCACAGAGCTAAGGAAGGGCTAGTGGGAGGTACAGGCATGAATCATCTCTTCCCTTCAGTCAGTGTTAATGGTTACTTTAATATGGCCAGAGGTTATATTAACTGTTCTTATAAAGTCATAGCCATAAAGCAGAACAAAGTGATCAAGCACTTGTTGGGAAATTCCAGACTATACAGTTGAAGTGGAGTCACACTGCCAGGGAACCAGAGCAAAACTACAGAGTGCCAAAAGCTGATCAGAGGAGGCAAAAGATCTCCAAGTAGATGCCTGTCTTCCCCTCAAGATCAGCAGCATTTGTAGATTGGGCTTGCAGTTTGTCCAGCGGAGGTTGTGAAAAGCTAACGGCCGTAAGAGATCTAAAAGGAAACTTTGTGAGGGGAAGCTTAAATTGTTCTCTGCTTCCTTTCTTGTATTTCCACATATGGGTATTCTGTGATTGAGAATTTGCTGAACACTATAGTAAAAGCCAAAGACAATGCTGCAGTGCTTTGCCCTGAATGATCTGTTCTGGAAGCTGGAGTGGCTAATCTAATGAACTGTTTTACAAACAATGCAAATTGGAAGTATTGGAAATTCTGGAAAGTAAAAGCACAAAACAATGATAGAGAGGTAGACTGATAGATATTAATCAAATATGATTCAGTACTAACATAAGGTAATGTGAAGATCTTTTTTTTATGTCTGTACACATTTACAGGAAGTGGAAGAAGTTACTAAGAAGGCTATGGAATCTCAGTCACTGGATATAGTCAGAGCAAACACACCTTACTTGGGAGTGGTTTAGGAATGATAAAATAAATTTTGGAATGGTGCTTGATTAAATTGGTTTTTAGCGATTCTTTCCATCCCAAATGTTTCTGTTTTTATTTCTATAGTTTAACAGGGGGAAAGGAGAGTGCAACAATCAAATATAGTATTATGTACGTCTGCACATTTCCATAGGTTTTCTAGTAATACTGTTTAATATGGTAGGTCCAAAATTAATCACCATGCTTTCTCCATTCCAGGAGATTGAAAAGATTATGATAATCATATATGAATAATCATATATTTACAGTATTTTGTTCTTTTTCCCATGCAGATGAGTTACCACTGCTGCCCAAGCTCCTCAGTGAAATGGCCAAATAGTACTTATATCTGTAGCATGTAGTTTGAAGATTTAAATAAAATACATTTGGGGCTTAAAGCTACATGCACAATCAAAGAATTAAATATATCTCTCAGTGTTTTAGTCTTCTGTGCAATATCAGTAATATTTGAATAACACCATTAGACTTCCAGGCGTAACACTCTTAGTTTCACATTGTTATAGATAATATACATTACATGATATTTGTCCTTATGAGTTAGAAGTTTCTTTCTTCTAAGAGGCTGAGTCCCATATTTACCAGAGTATCACTGCTAAATGTATAAGAGATTTCGAAGGACATTCTCCACAACTCTATAAATTTAATCTATTGTACAGGAAATTCCTTTCAGTGACACTAATATGGTACTGTATCGATGTGTCAATAGCTCACCTCATTGCCTGATAGTTGTGTTCTAAAATAAATGATCCGAGAAAGAGATGGCAGTCATTTCTGTGGCTGAAAGATTATGATACTTTTGAGTGCAAAATGCTTAATGACAGTACAGCTTTTGGCCAGAGGAAAGAATGAGAGAGCGTGACTGAAAGTTCACATTAGCCCCAAAAGCATCAAACAAAATATCTAGCCTTTGGAAGGTGGCTTGAAGATGTGTCAATGGGCCTGTTTGCTCATTCTGTTCCAGGACAGTGCAGGATTTTAATTTTAGCAAGCTCCAACAAAAGAAATGTTTCTAGGAAGTTCTTGCTGAAAATCTGAGAATGAATTTTAATGTCATGTTTTATATACCTGATGGGCTCCACTTCAATTTACTTTAGGCTCTGCAAATGCTGCTGATGTGTGCGTGTCATGGCAAACTTGATCTTTATGCAGTAAGATGAATGCATACTTCCAGAAATGGACAAGAGCGAAGTTTCTACAGGGAATAGGGAACATTTTTATGCCATCGCTGAAATTATTGTTGTGGATTTAGGAAAGGAAGTGCCGGACAAGATACAGACAAAACACTAAACAGCAGAAGCTATTGCTTCCTGAAAATGAAGATGTTTGCAGCTACCTTCATCTAACTGGGATGATCCTGCTGATGCTCCTTCATGTGTGAAGAAATACATTACTCACACACTTTGGTTATGACAGCATTGTGGTTCATCCTAAAAAAATTAACAAAATTACCATACAAAGTCTGCTGAGCTTGAGATTCAGCCTTGTTAGCCTCTTTAACCTTCATAATGCATTGGTTTTGAAGGCAAAACACCATTTTAAGAGCGTCAGTTTAAGAACATTAGAATTTGCAATGTGTGTGCTCTGGGTCTGTTATAACCTCTAAAGTTCAGAAAGAAATGAGTAGACAGCAATAGTTTATCAGCTCCTGAAGTGTGATGTCATAATAAAAAATGGTGGCCTGTCAGCATCCTCTGTGATATCCTGAGGCATGACTTAGTGAAGCCCCTGGGAAGGGCATTTAATATTCAGAGCCAGTCCCCAAGGGACTCTCAGATTTTTCCTTCTTTTGAAATGTAACCCATTCACATTCACCAGTTATCTACATTCTAATAATTATAGGACTAATTGCCTGACATTTTTCACATTTTTCACATTTGTTTAACCTGATCCAGTATCAACTGGGGTAAGAAGCATTGGATTTTCAATTTTCTGCCTAGACCCATGCTGGATAGAGATCAGAGATATTTAGAGAACCTATGATGTAAGAACTGTCATGATTAACAAACTACCTACAGTTACTATCACATATTGATTCACATTTTTAATACAGGTAGATTGTAGGCTAGTTCACATTCCAGATTGATTAGGTATTGTTTTTTATTCAATTTATCTTTTACTATTTATATGATTGTTCTTCTGTACTGAGTACTTTGATCATTCTCAGCTACTCAGGATATTGTTCTAAACCTATGTCTAGTGGCAACAGGTAGTGGTATCCAATGTTTTTCATTATCCTGTTTTCACAAGGCTCAAACTGGATAAGTTCAGGGCTGAATTTCATGGTTAAAGAAGAAAGCTGGAAACCTCTGACAGATTTGACATCTCTTGGTCTTACAGCTGTGAAACTCTTTCTTTAGACTAAGATTTACCTCTAAAGTAAGTGACATTGTTCTGGTCCAGTAACCTTTAATCAGTTGAGCTCGAATTACTCTGGTTATTGACATGGAGGTTGTCTTATAATTTAGCCTAGTTGATATACAACATTCAATTTATTTTTAACATTTTATTCTCCTTCGTTCTAGTCTAAGTATACTTTTTATAGTGCTTATGGTTCAGAAGATGTGATCAGGTGAAAGGAGGCATGTGGTTCACTCTTAGTTCAAGTAACTTGTAGCTTAATAGATTATATTTACAATGATACTATGAATTGAGCCTGTCAAAATAGACTGTTGTCCAGCATCTTTTCCATAATGCAAAGGTCCATGAAGTTTTCAGCGGGCAATGTTCAAGCTTCATGCAGGAGAATAAGTAGCAACTGGTAGGAGATGCTGTTTGCATATATGTTCTGATTCTTAACTGCCAGAATCCTGTTAGATTTCATAGTCATATAGGATTTTTTGGGGGGGGCGGGGGGAAGAATCAGAAATCATACTTTTGAAAAGTTCAGGAAAGCCTATGAGTTGATATATTAAATATCTTACTCTATGCTTCCCTCCCATGAAAACAAAATCTGTAGAGCAGGAAGAATGTTTTGCAGTCTCCATAAGTTCACTTCATGGTTTTGACACCCAAGGCTTCCTTGGAGGAGAAAGATTGCCATCTTGAGTAAATAGAAGGAGATTGTTTTGGAAACCATACTAAACTTGGACTGTAGATGAATTCTGTAGCTTGCCCTTCATATTCCTCTCTACTCCCAGGTCACATCTTGACATTTACATTCCTTCCATGTCTACACAAGAAACCATCTTGTAGGAAACAGAAGGAAGTTAATGCTGGTGCAGCTGAAAACCCGTGGACCTCTGGCTTTGACTTGCTGGTACAGAGGTGTTTACGTAGATTCTTTGAGAGAAGGTAAACCATGCAGCTTCCATGCCTTTCCCTCTCATAAGTTTCAGATCATTAATATCCACTGGTGTACATTTTCTTCCCCTTTATACCACAGACCAACGAGGAATATATGGGACCTAGCGATTGAAGCTAACAGTTTAAATTATGGCATCCTGAGGCCTAATGATCTTTTAAGAGCTTTTTTTTAATGTATCCATTTGGCTACAGATTTGTCCAATAGTTTCCTCATGTGTCATTTCAAAGGATTCCCTGTAAAATATTCCTATAGCTGAGCTTAGTGTTAGAGATGTTAATTTTCTCTAGATCAATCATAAGAAATGTGCAAGTAATAAAGTGAGAATGTTGTCAGGCAGGTACTTTGCACAAATACATACCCAAGAGCCCTACTTTGAGAATACTAGATTCTCATGTTCAGTAAGAGCAATTTGTATTTACTCTTCAAGAGACAATTGATTCACACTAATCTGGCTACCTAATTTGTTTCACCTCTTTACTGGATCAACTTTTAGCTACTCTGTGGAAATACCACCATGAAGATAACATTGCACTGCAACAATTGTTACATGTTTGTAGGCTCAAGTCCATGGTAGATAACACATTTCTTAGTCATTAATTGATATGGATTGTAAGGAAGCCTGGGCCAAGTGGCAGAAACTCAAATACATATACCAAAAGTAACAGTTCTGTTTCTTTTTCTACTCTGTCTTCCTTTGTTTGCTGCTTTGGGATGCATTGTCTTGTATTTTCATTTCCAATTTGTTCACTAAGGCTCTGATCTTGCAAATACTTATACATGGACTTAACTTTATCAGTGTGGATGAGTGTTTGTGAATGTGTGGCTTAATGGGTTAATGATTTATGTTAGGCACCTAGACACCTATAAGACATGTTAGTGTTGTGCAAAGTTTTGATGTTCATCACTTAGTGTTCAGAGTCATTAGACTTATGGAATCTGGGAGAAGGCTGTCATTTTGTTCAGACATACATACTTATTATATATATAAAATATGTATGTATGTGTGTATGTAAAATGGAAAACTGAACAAAAACAAACAAAATCCCACATCCTTTCTTCTGTGTTATCAACCTCTGTAAGTTTTTGAAAATTCATTGTTGGAGATTTGTATCTGTGTGGATACAAATGCAGATGTACATATATTTTGCAGTGTTATTAGAGTGCAGCCAGATGGTGGCAACCAATATTGCTGAAGTAATTTAGCTAATTGATAGGTTGTTACAATATTTGAGTGGAATCTTACAGTCAAGTCAATAAAACTGTTTAAGGACGAAGAAAAGACTGCTGAGTGTATGAGTTAATCAAGGAAATAGTGGAGATGATGTTGTGAAAGAGGATCTAGGGAGTACATCTAATAGGAGAAGGGGATGCATTTTGTTGCAAGTAAATAGAAAATTTGTTTATTGAACACTTCTTCTAACTAACAGCTCTGCTTCCTCAGTTTTCTAGATGGTCACAGAAAAATCTGCTGCTCCTTCTACTGATCTGATGTAAACAACTTACGAAGCAAATTAATCTGAAAACTTTAGAATTTAGACAGTTTTATCTGGGTGTTTTATTTGTTTGTTTTATGTACAATCAAAATACGCATGACCATAAAGAAAAGCAATTTGGTAGTGAGGGTCATATTTTGAGTAGACAAGATGCCAACAAAGAACAAAACAACAAAAATCCATAGCAGAGAGGGGCTGCACAAGTTAATATATAGCTTGCCATTTGGACATTAAAAAAAAATTGTACAACTGGCACTGGGTGTAACTAGAAAAATGTATAGGCAGAAGAATGGATAAATTTGCGGTTAAGGGACTAGACCAACCCTCAGGTGACTTGGGTTCAGTTGCTGGCTCTGCCCTAAAATCCAATTTGCCCTTAAGCAAATCACTCAATCTCTCTGTCCCTCAGTTCCCAACAGCGATAATAATACTCCCTTTCAGTGAAATCCTGTTTCCGCTGAAAGCAGTAGTTTTCCCACTATCTTCAGGCAATCTAAGATTTCACCCTTTGTCAGTTGTGCCTATTCAGATGGTAAACTTCTTGGAGAAAGGGACCTTCTCCTCTTCTGTGTAAGTACAACACCTAACACATTGGTTCCCTGAGTTGAGTAAGCTACCATAATAAAAATGAGTAATGAAGACAGGCAAACACTATGATAAGCTTCTTAGAAAAGACATATAGTGATGTACTGTTAACCAAGCAGCAGCATTTGTTTTATGTTTTAGTATATTCAGCTTTAATATATTATTCCATATATGCCATTTTTTAATATTATCTGAGCTTTGTAACCTAATAAACAATGCTTTAAATGGAGTAATCAAAGAGAATAAGCTTCAGTTAAATTTTAAACTGTTACAAAAATAAAGAATGGTGCTTCTGATTAATTTCCTTTATCAAATGTTGCCCTAAGTGGTATTGAAATTCGTCACTTAATCAAATAACTCTCTAACCTGCATGCAATTACGTTTTAAGAAATTAGAACACAATTTGCCCAGAAGATAAATAATTATGTTCCAATTTTATAAGAGTATTTCCAGTTGTTAGAACATTGTTTAAACAGGCACAAGTACATACCAATTAATTTTAACTTAGAAGCTTATTCTTAACACATTGTAAAGCTTCAGTATTGTTAAAAAAAAACAACAAAAACCGATATAAGCACAGCAGGATTTTAATTAATTTTTCTAACTGTTTAATTTTAAACTTTTTTCCCCAAATGTTTAATTTTTTACACACGGGCTTTGCTAAGCCACATCTTATCCTCACCATTGTATCTGTTTAGCAAGACAAATAAGGTTAAATCTATCACATCAGTACTTAAAATGATGCCTTCATAAATTAATTTTTATCAGCCCTGGGAAGTTCCATCTTATTATCTCTTCAAAAACTGACAATAGCCTAGATAGTTAATATAACAAGAAAATAAGTACTGTAGTCTTACTAGCTCAATAATACTGAAACGATAGTTAATTTTACCTGTTCAATTCAATTAATCCATTAAACCAGTATTCTGCATGCTCAGCTGGTACTATTGAACTGCAATTTTAAAACCACATGTTCCAGGGAGCTGTAAACTACACAATTTAGACCTGAGAGATTTTTACATGTTTAGGTAACTATGAAATACAGGCTTCTAAAAACTGGAGGGAAGAAGTAGCAAGAATCCCCAGAATTGGAGAATGTTCAGTTAGAAAGTTTACAGTTGAGGCAGTAGTTAAAGAGAAATAACTTTGAGGATATTCACATTTTCATAAACAATTTTCATTTCCACGGAAAGGAACCCCTTGTCTCTAATCTTGATTACAGACCTCTCATAGGAGTAATTTGAATTTTTTCATGGCCATAGGTTTTGTAGCTCAGGGTTTAAAAAACTGTGTGTGTTTTCATTTTGTCCTAATGATTTAGCTTCTACAAGGAGAGCTAAAAATGTCCCTAGAGCACTTGGTTGTATGATATTGAACAGATCTGCTATAGTGCTGTAAATGTGCTTTTACAGATTTTGTGTCAAAAGAGTTTCATTTACAAAAAACAGTGGCATTCAAGCTATTGACAGATAATCAATGCTATCTGTGTCCAAATCCTTCTTTCTCTATACAGGATACAAATGATCTTCCAGTACTGGCTGTGTTGATGTTAAGATCACTACTCTTGTCACTTAAAGCAAAAAAGATGAGGTAGCTGGAAAAGTCTGTTGAGGCTGATGAGCTGTGCTGTAACTTGTGAAAGATGGAAGCCTCAGAAGTGAGGAACTCTGTCCTTGCTCTCATTCTGAGGTCATACATCCTCCTAGCTGTCATGGTGTTCACTTAAGCAATGCTACTGATTGTATCCAAACACTGAGTGGTAATCCCTCCAATGTGCTATGTTTGACACTCTGATTAATGGGACAATCAACCTGCAAAGAATTACGTCTTTCCAGATACCTTTTAGTTCCTTGGTGCATTTGTTGACAAGTTGGTGCTTTGTAGGAAGCCAAAGAAAACAGTTCTGCTGAGAAAGACCAATAAGAGCTTCTCACACTTTAAAATGTGATGCAGTGTCAACTCAAGGCAGTAGATACTTCTCCAAAACAATGAAAACTATCTGTGTGGATTTCTTTGTTACACTCACTGAGAATATCTGTTGTGTTCTCCAGATGTCGAGGTAATATCTTCATCTCAGTTTCATTAAACATTTTTCTCATTGTTGTCCATGTATGAAATGTAAAATTAAAGAAAAATAATAATGCAACACTGATGTTAGACAGCATTTAAACAAACATGCAAAATAATTGGGGAATACAAAATTAAAGCTCTCAGAATAAACTATCCACATTGCATACAATATGTACATACAGGGCCAGTCCTTCCTTAGAGATGACCTAGGCAGTTGCCTAGGTCCGTGGTTCCCAAACTTTTCTCTGCCATGACACGCTTTGATACCTTTAACTATTTCGAGGCACACCACCATATAGTTGCCAAATGAACTCATGAATATTCATGAGCCAATCAAGAACTCTTCATATAGTTTTTCGAAAATTTCCATGGCACACTTGCTCAGCCCTGAAGGCACACCTGTGTGTTGAGACAAACTCGTTGGGAAACACTGGCCTTGGGTGCCAAAAATTAGGGGCGCCAAGGGCTGGGCTTGGACTGCTCTGCTGCCCACCCGTGGCTGAACCCCCACCCATGGCACTGCTTTCCAGCCAGGGCTGGACCCCTGCTGTGGCTCTGTGCCACCAGCTACTGGGGTGGGGGTGGAGGGGCGAAATCCCTGTAGGCCTAGGGTGGCAAAAAACCTTGGGCTGGCCGTGTGTATATATTCGTATGTATTGTGATAAAGTCAGGCCGGAGAGCTATGGAAGGGTACTTGAGGACAGGTATGTTAGGCCTAGAATGAAAAAAGCTCTTTTCCCTGCCGGGGGGGGGAGGGGTTTGCAGCCAGATTAGGAACAGCTGGGGCTAGTCAAAGCCCTAATCTACACTTGCCACAGTTTTCAGGGACAGGCACTGGGAGATACGCAAGATATGTGAAATACCTTGTGTGTCTGCCATCGACTTATTAACTCTCACTGACTTCCTGCTACACACTGCGCTAAGATGAATGGAAAAGCTGGCCTGTCACCTTAGCACTATGCTACTTACCAGGGCTGGAGTTATGCGGACTCCAGAGCAATTGAGTGCATCTTGGCAGACTGCTCAATCAAACCCGAAAGAGCACATAGACTATGTCCCCAAGTTCTCACCACTCTGAGTTAATATTTTGGGAATAAAGCTTAAAACTCACTGAAGGGAACAGGCTGGTAAAAGTGATAGATCCACACCTTTTCTGTTACTACTTAAGAATCAAACTATAAAAAATGAATCAAGGAAGCCAGCAACACCATGAAGATACTCAGAATTTGATTGTGTATTATGATGGGGGAGGTCTGTGCTGTACCTATTTCGGTTTGAAATATAGGACTTGCCTGTGATGTAATGTCATGCTAATGTGAGATGGTCCATCATTGTTAGAGGTGGCTGGGTTTTTACACAATGGTTTGTTTTGAGTGTGGATAAGACAACATTGTTCTGTAACCACATGGGGAAACTATCATAGGCTAGCACATAATCTGATAACCATGTAGAGTTATAGTGCCTTTGGCTTTTCTTTGGCTTGTCTCAGTGACCAAGATGTGATAATGGACACTTTTTTCCCTTCAGTGATTGAAACATGACCAAAGGGATTTTGTTGAAATGTTACAATAACACTTGCCGTTGAAGTTGAGGCTTAGAATAGAAAGCTTCAGCCCACAAATAAATTTTCTAAAAGTTATGGGTATGTAGAAACAATGGGGCTTTTAATGAGCGTCAGTGTGACCTTCACTGTAATTTGTTCAGTAGTGTAAGCTATAATAAAATTTACAAAGAAAATTTCATGCAGTCATTCAGTGTCATGATACTGCAGCTCAGATATCACAATCTGTTTTCAATTTCTAGATAACTATGGCATCATGCTACACCACCGCCGTGGTAGCCCAGTCAATAATAACTGGAAACATTACATTTTTGATAGAAGTTGTCATAATAAGGAAGGGAACATTCAGCAAAGTAGAAGTGTATTTCTCTGAGAAGTTTCTACTTTTATCAGTAAAAATATTCTTCAGTGGAAAATGTTACACCCTGTAAACATACATCAGAAATGAGAGAGGGTAGTAGAGTGTGAGAGCTGAATTCAGGTGCTAGTATATGTTGTTGATACCAGTGTAAGTTCTGTATTCGGCTGTGCCTTTTGGCCTTGAGAGACTGCTTCGGTAAGTCAAGGTCTGAGATTAAATTACCTGAGCTGTCCATCAACCTGCAGTGGCTTTATTGCATAGCTATTTACCACCAGCATGCTGATCAGATAGGTGAGTCTCCATGTATTTATTTTTCTCCCAGCAATACCACTGTAAGGCAATATTTACTGAGACATCACACCATCAGTTGCTTACTTAGCAACGTAACACAAGAAAAGGATCTTTAATGGTTATGGATCAATAGATTTTACTAGATAAATAGTCATAACAAATAAAGAACCAAATGGTTTATTAGATGGCATTTGAACCACAGCACCTAATCACATTGGGGAATCATAGAAACTGGAAGGGACCAGGTGAGGTCATCGAGTCCAGTCCCTTGCACTCATGGCAGGACCAAGTACTCTTTTAAACCATGCCTGACAGGTGCTTGTCTAACCTGCTCTTAAACACTTCCAGTGATGGAGATTCTGCAACTTGCCTAGGCAACTTGTTCCAGTGGTTAATCAACCTGACAATTAGGAGGTTTTTTTCCTAATGTCCAATCTAAACTTTCATGGGTGTCAGCCCATTGTTTCTTGTCCTATCATTGGCAGATAAGGAGAACAATTTTTCTCCCTTCTCCTTGTGACAACCTCTTAGGTACCTGAAAACTGTAATCATGTTCCATCTCAGTCTCCTCTTTTCCAGGCTAAACAAACCCAGCTCTTTCAATTGTTCCTCATAAATCAAGTGTTCCAGACCTCCAATTGTTTGTGTTGCTCTTTGGACTTTCTCCAGTTTGTCCACATCTTTCCTGAAATGAGGTGGCCAGAACTGGACACAGTACTCCAGTTGAGGCCTAATCAGGGCTCCGTAAAGTGGAAGAATTACTTCTCATGTCTTACAATATTCCTGTTAATCCATCCCAGAATGGTGTTTGCTTTTTTTGTAACAGCGTTACACTGTTGACTCATATTTAGTTTGTGGTCCACTATGATACTCAGATACCTTTCTGCAATACTCTGTCCTAGGCAGTCATTTCCCCTTTTGTATATCTGCAATAGATTGTTCTTGCCTTAGTGGAGTACTTTGCACTTGTCCTTATTGAATATCATTCTGTGTACCTCAGACCATTTCACCAGTTTGTCCAAATCATTTTGAATTGTGATCCTGTCCTCCAAAGCACTTGCAGCCCTTCCTAGCTTGGTGTCATTGGCAAACTTCATAAGTGTACTCTCTATGCCATCATCTAAATCATTGATGTAAGAAGATGACTAGCTCCTGATGCACCTATATACAGTCCTTTTTTAATAAAAAGAACAACAAAAATAAAAAGTGTCAGTACTCGGACAGGGACCTGGGGCCACTGGTGGTGGCAGCAACAGGAGCTGGGGCTGAATTGCTGTGAAAAAAAGTGCTGATTTTCAGTACCCCTGCATACGATCACAAAAGAAGCCCTGCATATATGTAATGTGCAGGAGAAAAACTGTGATTGGAGGGGACTTCAATTCAAGTAATATATTGTGGAGGTCTCAAGCTGCCAGTACTACAACATCCTTAGAATTTCTAAATATTATAGATGACAATTTCCTAATTCAAAAGGATTTAATCTAACATGGAATAATCTTATATCAGACCTTGTCTTGACAGATAGAGGAACCAATCACAGAACTAAAAATACTGGTAACTTAGGTACAAGTGTTCATGACTTAGTCATATTTATAATATGGAAAAAGAATAGAGTTCAGCTAGTGATATATATTTGGTGCTTTTAAAGGGCCAGTTTCAGAAAAATGAAAACAATTAGGAGCCAACCCAGCTGAAGGAAATAATCAGAAAAATGGGAATGATAACTGAGAATTGCATAAGAACAATTTATTAGCTGCCTTAAAAGCCACAATAAAGGAAGGAGGTTCTATTGCAGTCATTCCCAACCTTTTTGCCTGAAGGGCCACAGAAATAATTTTTACTACCCTGAAGGCCACCAGTCCCCACCAGCAGTCTCCTTTCCCTCACACTGCAGCCTGAGGGAAGGAGTTCAGTGAAGAGTCTGTCCCATTCCCCTAGCTGCAGCAGAGAAACCACATGCGAGGGGGTGATCTGGCTGTGACACATGTGTCCTGTACCTCCGTCATCATCAGAGTACGGGTCGTGACCCAGTACTGAGTTGCAGACCTGAAGGGACAGGATTGTGGCACCTGTGCTGCATCGAGGAGGAGGGGCAGCTACCCCTAGCTGCTCTGCGGGCTGGCACTGATCCCAGGAGGGGAGGTGGCTGCCCCTCACTCTCCTGCTGGCCGGTGCTGCTTCCGGAAGGGGGGTGTCCACCCCTTACTCTCCTGCCAGCCAGCACTGCTTCTAGGAGGGGCAGCAACTGCCCTCTAGCTCCCTTGCCTGCCAGCACTGATTGAGGGGCAGCCTGTCCCCAACAGTGGAGGGGTCACCGCATGGCAGAGGGGCCCGGAGCTGGGTCCCAAAGAAAAGAGTTCGATGACCACTGCTATAGCCCATGCACTCTACCTGGGTCCCTAGGTAGTAGTTCCCTTCTGTAACCAGGGGAATGAGAAATCAGTGCTTCTATCTTCTGGCTCCAGAAAGGACCCCAGCACCCAGGAATCCAGGCAGAGTCCTATGTCGTGCTTCCTGCCATAGCCAGTGGAGGGGAATGGCAGGCCACTTTGAAAGCACCATGGGCCACTTTTGGCCTCAAGGTCACAGGTTGGGAATCACTACTGTGTTGGATAAAAAAAACAAACCAGTTCAGAGGGGAAGTCAAGGAAGCTATATATAGTTAGAAAAAGGGAATTTGACAGCTTGTGATTTATATTCACTATTAGGAATTATAGCAAATTGGTAAGGGACACAAGGAGAAATCTGTGGCCAGCAGAGTTAAAGATAATAAAAAGGATTTTTAAAACGTCTATTATGAACGAAAATAATACTGACATTGCTAAAAAGGCAAAAGTATTCAATAACAAATTCTGTACCTTGTTTGGGAGAAAATAATGATGTAGTCATATAATTGGTTTGGCCCTGGGGGTGAACCTCCAAGGCCCAGGCAGGACGGAACATGCAGCGTCAGTTGTCGTTCAGCCCTCAGGCTGGGTGAGGCAGGACACCCAGAGTCCGTGGCAAACAATCAGGTAGGACGGGTCAATTTCTGGGGACCAAGAGGTGAAGGAGGGGAACAGTCCCACCCACTCCACTGTGTCCCAGCCCAGGGCCCTATCCAGTGACAGAGGGGTCTACCCCTGGGTCACCAGAGCTTTTTCTGAGATGTGCTGACTTCCAGGCTGGCAGCTTAGACCAGCGGTCTCTGGGCAGCTTCCTCCTTAACCCCAACCTGCCACCTGGGGCCTGGGGTCCCCTTCATAGGTGTCCAGGCATCATGCAAGGGGGATCCTCCTCAAACCTTCTGCACCTGAGGGTGGCAGGTCCGGTGGTCCTTCCAGGTTGTCCTCCTTGAGGTCACAGGGGCTAGATCCTACCGGTCCTCCTTGGAGGACAATTTCTCTAGGTCCCTAGGGTTACCCTTGGGGGGCCTCTCTCTTCTCTTGTCCAACTCCTCGGCCGAGGGTAGTTCATAGAATCATAGGGTTGGAAGGGACCTCATGAGGTCATCTAGTCTAATCCCCTGCCAAAAAAAGCAGGACCACTCTCACTAAATTATTCCAGCTAGAGTTTTATCCAGCTGGGCCTTAAACATCTCCAAAGATGGAGATTCCATCACCTCCGTTGGTAGCCCATTCCAATGCTTTACCACCCTCCTAGTAAGAAAGTTTGTCCTTATACCCAGCCTCGACCTCCCCAGCTGCAACTTGAAACCATTGCTCCTTGTTCTATCCTCTGTTACTAGTTCTTTGAAGTCTTCCCCTGGGAGGGGAATACAAGGGGAAATCCACCCAGCAGTCATCCCATGGGGCCGCTGGGAGAAGGAGATCTCCTGGCTCGACTGTGCATCTCCCCCTCTGTCACTCCCATGCTGCTCAGTCCACCCCTTTATATGGTCCTCCCTTACCCCCAACCAGCCCAGAGGGTTCCAGTTTAGGTCCTTGGTAAGGCCCTCAGTCCAGCAGGGGGAGTGGGGGAGTCCGCCAGCCTCCTGCCTGGAGGGCAGCTGCTCCAGCCTGCTACATGTGGTAACACTTCCTTTCCATTCCACACCCAGGAGGATATAAAACATTAGCTACTAAAGATTGTCATTTTTAAATCATGAGGTCCAGAAAACTTGTATCCAAGAGTTTTAAAAGAATTGGCATTTTAAAGGGGTAAATCAAATGACCAAGGTAGTTGTAATGCTGTCAACCTGATTCATATTCTGGGCAAGATGATGAATCTATTGTTGTGGAATTTGATTAATAAAAGATAATATAATTAATTCCATTCAATACAGGTTTGTAGAAAAAATTGTCAAACTAACTTGATATTCTTTTGGTGAGATTATAAATTTGGGTGATAGAGGTAATAGTATTGATGCATTATGCTAGGACTTCTGTAAAGTTTTGGGGTACACTTTAATAAAAAAGATAGAATAATATGAGAATGACATTACATACATCAAACAGATTAAAAGTTGGCTAACAGGTTTCAAAAGGTAATTGTAAATGGCCAATCACCATTGAGGGGTGTACTTGTAATGGAGTTCCACAAGGATCAGTTCTTGGCCCAATGCTATTTTACATTTTCAGTAATGATTTGAAAGAAAACATTAAATCATCATTGATAAATGTAACTGTATAGCTCTTAAAACAAAGAACATAGTCCAAAGTTACTGGATCAGGGACTCCATCCTAGGAAGCAGTGACTCTGAAAAAGATTTGTGGTTGTCGTGGACAGACAGCTGAAAATGAGCTCCCAATACTATGCTATGATCAAAAGGGCTAATGCAATCCTTTTATGCATGAACACGTGCACCCTTTTTAGGAGTATAGAGGCGTTATATTACTGTTATATTTGGCACTGGTGCGGCTGCTGCTGAAATAGTCTGTTCAGTTCTAGTCTGTATAATTCAAGAAGGATGTTGATAAATTAGTGAAAGTTCGGAGAAGAGCCACAAGGGTGATTAAAGGATCGGAAAATATGCCTTATAGTGATAGCCTTGTCTTAACAAAGAAAAGATTAAGGGGTAACTTGATTACAGTTTGCTTGGGGAACAAATGCTTAATGATGATCTCTTAAATCTAGCAGACAAAGTTATCAGAAGAGCTGATGTCTGGAGATTTAAGCTAGACAAATTCAGAATATGGCATACATTTTTAATAGTGAAGGCAAAGGCAACTAACCAGTGGAAGAACTTAACAAGAGCTGGTGGATTTTCCATCACTGGTAATTTTAAAATGGGTGTTTGTTTAAAAGATACACTTTAGTTCAAACAGGAACTAATTCAGAGGAGCTCTCTGGCCTGTGTTATCCAGGAGAGCTGTCTAACTGATCATAGTAGTTCCTGCTGGCTTAGTTATCTATGAATGTGTATGAACAAATGCTTTTTTTAGAAGGCTAATGCACATACCTTGATATTTATATGTTTATGAAATGGGGAGTTAGACTATAATTTTATACACCTATTGAGTTGTGATGGATAGGGTCAAGAAAGGAGTTCCAGGCATATGCTATGCTGTCAGAAATTTTATCAATTCAACTTTGGGTTTTGGAAGTTATCAGTAAAGTGAAAACTCTGAAGATAAATGCCATTCAACAAAAGTTTGTAATTGTTATATAGATTGTGTGTGTGTGTGTGTGTGTGTGCGCACGCGCAGTCACAGGAAATGAAAAGGACACAGAACATTACTATTTTATTAGTCTGAAGCGCCTTATTAATGCAGTGCTTGATGGGTTGCTTTTTCAGAATCCCACTAAATGTCAGAGATGTAGTCTACTGTACTGGAGTTTCACTGATGGATGAAGATGTATGGGAATTCATTTGGATGAAGTTCCATTCTACCACAGCGGTATCAGAGAAGAAAATACTGTTAGAAGCCTTAACTTGCAGTGACGATAGAAACTTGTTAAACAGGTGGAAATAACTTTTTATGTGGTATTTGATTCTTTGTCATTAATAATAGTTGCAGTAATGATGTTGCTACCTCACCTAACATTTATATGTAAATGAGAGAGCCTTTTTTAGAGCATAGAATCACATTCTAGTTAGAGCGTCACATGGTTGTGAATTGAGATCCTTGTAAATGCATGAATATTACATGATTTCACTTCCAAACCATAAATAGGGCCATGGTCGCTTAACTGACTTTTTGATCAACTTGGTCTCAGTGTTGAGTTCATAAAGATACATGATGTTAAGAGCAATTTCACATAAGATTTTTTTATTAAAATGTGTGATATAAGGAATCTCACAAATAAAAACCACAGTTCTCTTGAGAATTTAAATAAAACCTTTAGCAATCTCTGGTCTTTGCTGGCATTCTAAAGATGTTTTGTTATTAGATGATGAGCTTCATAGATCTTATTTATGGAACTAAACAGGTTTTTCTCCTCAACTCTCTCCTAAAGGCTTCTGAACCTGTCTCTCAATTCAGAAGTTGTCCTGGATCAAGATGCAATTGATGTCATAATCCACGTAGCTCGAAATCCACATGGCAGGGACCTAGCTTGGAAATTTTTCAGAGAGAAATGGAAAATATTAAATGCCAGGTACAGATAATAGTTATTTGTAGTTTCTTATGCTATATGTATGTCTGTAGATACTTTAAAAATCCGTTTCTATCTCTAATCCACTCTCCTCTTTGTGTCTAGATATATAAATGATAAATTGATTTATGACTATAGAGAATATATTTTATATACATGTCTAAGTATTTATACAAACTTAGATATGCATATAAATATATTCTCTCTAGCCATCAATCAATGAATCAGTCAATCAATGAATTTACCTATCTATGTGTAAACAAACAAGGAGTCCTGTGGCACTTAAAGACTAACAAATATATTTATTGCTTGAGCTCTCATGGGAGAAAATCCCACTTTGTCAGATGCTTTGAAGAACTTCAAAGCGTCTCACGAAATGGGATTTTTCCCATGAAAGCTTGTGCAGTAAATAAATTTGTTAGTCTTTAATTGCCACAGAACTCTCTGTGTGTTTGTTTTACTGAACTAGACTAACATGGCTACCCCTTTGGATCTATCTATGTATATCACTTATCTATATACATGTCCATTACTGTATTGTCTTTGTAATGGTATGTGGTGTATATATACCAAATCCAAGAGTTCTGTTGTTACTTAAAAAAAACCAAAAAACCTACCTCTCCATCGGAATATTGCCTGAGTTAGGTCTGATTGAAAAAGCTGCTTCAGAATATGGTAGCAGAATAGTAGAGAAAAGTTTTTTGCAATTTGCTAATTTCTTAGGAGTGGTGGAGTGTTGAGTACAATGGAGCATCATTCCCTATCCCTCCAACCTTATGGTAACTTTACACACAACTTTTGTTCATTTGGAGCTCCAGCCATTGCATGGAGGTACACCTGAACAAGAGGGTGGGGAGAGCTTTGGAAAGCCAGTCTCTGTGGTGTGCTGTGCTCATAGCTACAGCAGTTTCCCTGTGTAATATAATTTGGACTCTTGCAACATTCTCTTCTTCAGAATCAATATCCATGCTCTCAAAACTCACCTGTAGGGGACATTGATTTAGATTAAGGCAGTGAACCAACTGGAGATAGTTTTGGTTCTTTCTGGATGTCTTGAAATCCAGTAGTGTTTCACTGCTGACCACAGGACATATCTCACTCACATCAGTTTCTTGGACAGTTCCACCACAACCAGAGGATTTGTTAGAAACTTTGTTAGTGAATCTCTCCCCAAGAGAATAGAATCTGGCCTTGTATTTTCTGTCCATGATGCTTTGGTTATGATTTAGGGGGCTAGCAGATTTTAGGGGCATTCAGTGTAGTTCAAAAAATTGACTTTGAGAAGAAATTTGGTTTGGAAGATTTTTAGTGCAGGAGCAAACTTCTCAAAACAAAAGTTTCTCAAGCCAATTTTAAGTTAGAAGAAGGTGGGGGGAAGAAATCTTTATTTTTATGCTGTTGTAAATCAAATGTCTTCATTTAAATTCAGTGTTAACTATTTATCTCATTTTTCCTATGGGACCCACCACTGTGATATTGATGTGCCTTGCAAGCAGTAAGGAATTTAGCTTGTGCAGTGGAAAACTTCATTATCTCCAATTTGATAGGGAGATGACAAAGGGCTCTGTTCTTGACTCAGGACCAGCTTTGTGCTACCCCAGTCTTGGGGTACTCAATACTATGCTGGTCCTCAAATACAAATTAGGGCTTGTCTATGCAAAGATTTAGTTCACAGTAAGTTGGGGCATGAATCTACCATTCACTGTCCTGGCATACTGTAACTGTTCTCACGTACCCTGCTGACATGTATCAAAAGTTCATTAATGCACTTTGATCTAATCCTCTTTGAAATAGAACCAGCTTACAGCACTTCAGCAAGCTGTTAGAGCATGTCAGCAGGGTGCACATGGATAGTTAGAGTGTAGTAGGCTAGTGTAGGGTAGATTCATAGCTCAGCTTAATGGGACCTAAATGCGTAGATGAACCTTTAGGGTAGCCCAACTGGGAAATCACCCACACATGGTTAACAGTGAACATGCTTCACCTGCATAACTGGCAATTTCAGGACACATTGAGCATTTGTTTTTAAGGACAGCACTTCTCAGGCAATGAATAGAGCTCTTATTGTATAATCCTGATAGACTGAAATGACTCAAACATGTCATGCCTATTGATTTTGTAACAGGCAATTGAAACCCTCCACAAAAGGTTGTTTTAAGCATCATAAAAAAATACTCACTGAAACACCCAAGATCTGACACTGACTGAAGAATGCATAACACTCTTAAATTTTTATAGTATTAGGCTCTTTTAAAAATGTGAGTTCATTTGCACAATGAGTTGTACAACATTTCATTGCAGATTTTTAATAAATGCAACTATAAATGACATATGCTGACCTCCTCTGCTAGTCTGCTCCTTGTCCCCCAGCAGGCACATGCAGACTCCCTGCTTTAGTATCCCCAATGCTCTTTTTATTGTGTTAAAAAACCCACCACCAACAATAAACAGTTTCTACCAGCCTAACAGCCCCAGGAGCTCCACCAGCTTAGCCCAGATCAGGGAAACTCAACACACTGTTGTTTGTAGCTTTGCCCTCAGCTGGCTGTTCCTCTTAGCTTCCCCATTTTATTTCCTCTCTGGGAGCTTTTATGAAGCCTGGTTAATGAGCCCACCAGCTGCTCCCATCAGTTCCCTGGCCAGCCAGCTCACTCAGTTGGCTTCACTTTTTCTTTGTTTAGGGCTCTGGAGCTGGGGCTAGCCCAGCACCCTGCTACAGTAACATATTGTCCGAAGGTATCTTTTTTCACAATGTTTATTTTGCCATTACTAGATAGGTAATTTTATTAAATATTGTAATGTTTTCAAATATACGTTTATTTAATACAGTGATCATTTCTATAGTATTTTCCATTGAATTGATTCTGAAATACTTAGAAATTTGATAGAATAATATGAAGTATCTGAGGATAATTAAACTACGCTAAAAATTGAATTTTCTTTGACCATGAAATAGTGTGTGTCATTGGGCTGAAACAGTAGCAACAAATATTATTCTCTGTTGACATTTTTAAGTATATTTTGTCAAACCCCTCAACCAAAGAGTAGAGAATGAGAAGAATTGTCAAAAGAGCTTAAATTCTATTTTTAAAAGGTTGGGAAGAACTTAACCTAAATCTCACTAAAAATTAATGACTATGTCTACACTAGAAAAAGTTAGGTGGAATTTATTAATTCAAACTAATAAGTTTGACTTTAATTCAAACTAAACTTGACCTTATTAAGTTGAATTAACAAAGTGGACTAAGTCGACTTAAAGTTAAGTCGACTTAGTCCTCTTTGTTAATTCAACCTAACTGCCCTTAATTCAACCTTAATAAAGTCAAATTAAGGGTTAATCTAAATCTACACCATCCTTAGTTCAAACTAAGGAGTCAAATTAAGGCTTAGTCTGAACTAACAGGTGGTTCTTCTTAATTCAAATTAAGTTTTCATTAAATTGAATTAAGGAATTTCTCAGTCTGACTTAATGAAAATCTGGTGTAGACAGGGACTAATTTAGTTTGAATTAAGCCCCCTTAATTCAACCTAAATTGCTGGTCTACACATATCCAATAGGATTTAGGCACCTCAGTACCTAATTCACTTTCAAAAATGGGTCTCAAAATCCTTAGGTGCTTTAAAACATTTTGCCCAATGTCTGAAAATAGGAATTCCTACATTTCCTATTAAGGGCCTGATTCTCCACTGCTTTCTGATTTCATTTACAGCTGTGCAAATTAGGCAGGAAATGCTACTACACAATCCTCACATATACTCCTACCTTCTGCAGGTGAAATATTGTGAAGTATTAGCAAATCAGGTCCTTTAAATATGAGCAGGACAAGACTCCTTTCATTCCTAAATGAACTGCTTCTGCAAGCCAGGACTATTGGTTTGCTGGTTCTGTAATGCCCTTATTTTCTGTGACAGTTTGTCAAGGTCAGTAGTTGAAAGAGTACGTTCTTTTCCAGAAATACAGACATAATTTTGTATTTGTATTTACATAATACTATTTGAGGTGGCTTTTTTTTAAAACCTGAGGTTTTGCAAGTAGAGAGCACAAAGATGTTACCTGGGTTAATGGGTACTTTCTTTACATGTACGGACAAAGGGAGACAACCAGGGTAGTAAATCAAAAAGGCCTGGTTTTTAAGGAAGAAATTATTTTTACTACTTCCTGTTTACACTGTGGAAATAGTACAGATTACTTAAAAAAATAATCCCAGCAACTTTTTTCATGAGCTCAAGTCTGTGAATTGGACTGGTATCCTTGTCAAAAGGTCCCATCAAGAGGTGTTTCCAATTTTCTAAAGTCAGTTATGAGGTTGAGTTATGAAGATTGCAATAGACTTCTTGGTTGGAAAGCCTAAATATGCTTAAATGGCCATGAGATCCATAGGCGTTCCCATAGGAAGCATTTGCCTCTGGGTGTCTGTGTATGCAGCTGTGACTGATGCTTTGGAAAAAGAGATGTACTTGCTGAAATATCCATGAAAAATTCAGTTACTGGTGAACAGGAAGTAGGAATTTTGTTACCTTCAACACTTTTCCTTATACAGAAGTTCCAGGTAATAAGCAAAGTAACTTACCCGTTAAAATAGAAACTTTTCCAAAAACACAATTTCTTTTTGAAAGTTTTATATTTATTTAAATAGAGCTTTCATTTTTTTGAAAGACTCTTTGACTTACACTACCTAAAAGTTTTCAGAGTAAGTAATTTTAGTACAGAGTTGATAAAACCAGAAAAGAAGGCTGCGTTTGTGCTAGAACATTTCAATTTGAAGTATGAATTGGTTCTCCAAATCTGCTTGGGGAAAGGAAGTCTGTGAACCTAATTCTGCCCTCAGAAAATCCCAAATGCGTGTGCATATTTGAGGGTAGAATTGAATTCACTGCCTTTAAACACAGTTATGTCCAGAAAGAGGCAAGTAAATTAGCTGATCTTTTAAGGACTGATTCACTGATTTCATTAGGTGCTTGTTTCTATGCTGAATGATGCCAGTCCTGCTTGGCTTCTGTTAGACAAGACATAGTAGACATTTCAGAGAGATACTTCCAGGCATAGTTCAAAAACTCAGGCGCCATCTTTTTTCTTGGTTTATCTTTGGCCTAACAGACACAGACTCTTTCTGAACTGGGCACATGACTTTTCAGACAAGCAAATGGAATGGGTGGTGTTTTATTAACTACGTTCAACGTAAGTGAATATGGAATAGCGTAATTCAGTGAAGTGTAATATATTCAGCAGCAATAGCATACAAATTTGGCTTTGGACACCCATTGTCCACAGCTTCATCTTTTCATTGGCTGGTTACTTGTTTTGGAGATGCCATCATCCCCATGTTTTTTCTTCTTAGAGCTTGCAAGGCTATATAGAGAAATTAATGTAGACTGGGGTAGGGTGAGAATTTAAAGTGGAATAACTATTGCTGATTAATGTTATCTATGAATGCTTTCATTCCAGAATAAGAATATTCATAAAGAGTTAATCAAGAATAATTAGTCCACTTTAAATTCATGCCCTACCTTACTCCAGATTAACTTTCATATGTAAGTAAACCTTTAAGTACAGGAAGAAGACAATGCAATTCAGTTCATTTATGTAATGGTGAATGCTCCCTCTAAGCCGATGATGCAGCTGAGCAAGTTCTGGATGCAGCTGAGCAAGTTCGCTGCTGGTTCCCCGATTCCCATTGGGCCCCTTCCCTGCTGCCTGCCAGCTCCCCCAGTGCATCCAACAACTTGCTCAGCTGCATCATCCGCTTAGAGGGAGCACTGACTGTAAATAAGCAAAAAGCAAGAAAATAGAATTAGATTAGAAATAGCTTTCTTTTCTACTCTCCAAATTCACTGGAAGCCTAAGAGGCAGATTTAGTGCCTGGGTTCTTGTCACACAGGGGTCTCCAACACACAGCCTGCAGGCTGTATGCAGCCCCTAAAGCTATTGCCTGTGGCCCGCAATGACACCATTGTTACCAGTATTTGCAATATTGCTGTATGAAAAGGTTTCAGTGGTGCGGCCCTCAGACCAGTGTACCAGTCCTCATGTGGCCATCGTGGTGATTTGAATTTGAGACCCCTGCACTATGTCAAACATTAGCCAAATAAAAACTGGCATACAGTTTAGTCAGAACCAGACAGTAATCCTCAATTGAACATACTTCTTAATTAAGAATTCATCCTGACCCTATGATTTAACCCTTCCTGAAATTGTACAGCCTTTTATAAACAGAGAACTTTTTGATATCCCTGTCTTTACCATACATAGTTATTAATTTTGCTGCCTATATGAAATTCAAGCTGCCATTTTTTGGAGCAAGTAGTTTCTGACAGAGCCCATAACAGAATATGCAGAAAGGAGGGATACAATTATACAGTGTTGTGAATAGCAAGGGAAAAATAGACTGAAAGAACAGAATTTCTGGATATGTTTTTCAGCTATGTTGCTGCTAATTTATTGCAATGGATTCTGCTTACAACCCTACATAGAGAGCATTGTTGCACTTTGTGAAGTTATATTGAGCCAGGATGTTTCAGCATAACACTAAAGAAAGAAAGATGAATTCACATGAACTTAAGAGTGATACACATTCTGTGTATTCACACTATGGTGCTTATCTATTTCAGGAATGAAGAAGTTTAAAAAACTCCATTAGGTGAAATACAACATCCTTTCAAGATCCAAAGGGAGCTGTGTTAGTCTAGTTCAGTAAAACAAAGAAGGATCCTGTGGCACTTTTAAAGACTAACAATTATATTTATTGCCTGAGCTTTTGTGGGAGAAAATTCAGTTCAGCCGATGCTTTGAAGATGGAGGAACTTAGAATGTAAGTCTGATGAAGTGGGATTTTCTCCCACAAAAGCTCATGCAATAAATATAATTGTTAGTCTTTAAGTGCCACAGGACTCCTTGTTCGTTACACAGCATACTGAGTGCAAGCCAAGTTGCTACGCTGACATCGCTTGGTGCTTGCATCAGTGGCTCTGTGTGTGTGTGTGTGTCTGTCTGTCTGTCTGTCTGTCTGGGGGTGGCTGCGTGTGCGTGTGCGTGCATGTGTGTGTCTGGGGGTGGGGCATTGGGGCCCCACCCATGCAGGGGGGGCACCTGTGCTGGAGGGCTCCGAGACCAGCAAATTACACTTTAAGCCCTGCAGCAGGGGTAGCTTACCCAACCCCTGGATAGGACCCTTCTCTGCCCGTCCACCAGTTTCTCCAGCCAACCCCTGGTCGGGCTCCTTCCCCAAGTCCCAGGCACCTTCCCAGCTGACCCCCCCCCTCCACGCTTTTCCCCGCTCTTCACTCCAACCCCCCCCCCCACAAAGCCCCCCCTTCCTCCTTGCTTGGCTGCCAGAGGTGCTCCCTGACCACAGGCTGCTGCTGCCCCCAGCGTGGTCAGGGCGGGAAATTTTAAACTGCCCTAGTCTGACACAGCTCCCTGCCAGCTGGAAGACTGTGTCTTCTGGCTAGCTAGGGTCTGTGGCTGCCAGTTGTGCGCTGCCAGCAGTGATTTGTGTGCCCAGGAGTGATTGTTGCTGCGCACATGCGCACACATGCAGCTTACAGGGAACATTGGTAATGACTACTAGTTACATAAATGAGACAAGTAAGGAAAAATGGAAAAAAGAATGCACAACTAAAAAAGTATGTTTTAAGGCTTCAGTTGCAAAGGTACAACACACCCTTTTCCTAGACTGTCTGCCCCTCTCCCTCTTGACTTTGAAATCTGTATTGAGCCATAGACACTGAGGTAATTTTGAGGCAGCTGTAGACCTTGATTGGAAATCTGTGTTATTAAAAACTTTCATTTATCTCATCTTCTACTTATGCTAATTTTATATGTGTGTTTTTCTCCCTTATAAGATATGGAGAAGCATTATTTATGAATTCCAAACTTATCAGTGGAGTCACAGAATTCCTTAATACTGAAGAAGAGTTAAATGAGGTAAATATGCCATCTCTGTGCTTGAACTTGTTTTTGTCTTAATTTTTTTAAGCCTTTAAATTTTGGGGTTTAAGCAGTATCACCAAGGTGATGGCAGCTGCAAAGATCACAGGAGCTGTAAAATCTTTCTACTTGAGTAGGAACATACAGTGATCTGGGGAAGCTGAGTCTCTTTGGGGTTTTCTCACTCAGTGCAACCATAGTACTGGGTGGAGGATCCAGTCATATAGGCGCTCTGGTTGCATAGCTGGTGATGAGTCCAGCCCTCTTCTGTGCAGCAAGAGGCTGTCATTCTGCAGCTGTTAAACCAAATTGCCAAGGAGCATGGGTGGGTCTCTGGAAGGTAGGTAAAGTGGGCAAGTCCTTCTCTGCTGCACAACAGTACTAAACTTATTCCGCTGAAGTCACCAGTGTGAGTTCCTGTTGCTGTCCCTACAGTATGTGGCTGGGGAACCAGGCATGTGACTTTGTGATTTTAAACTAAGATTTTTAGTGGTTTAGAAATATGGTAGGGCTATAAGCTTGTTTGCAAACTTTTTCTCAGCACTCTGATTTTGGGACAGAAGATCATGGTTCAAATTCTTCCTTCAGACTGGTGCTTTATTGCTAGAGGTGCCATTCATTTGGTCAAGATGTTAAAAACTGGCTTCTTTCATTCCCTTTAAGTAGGTGCTGTAGCAAAATCTAAAAGCCCCTTGAATTGTGATAAAAGTAGGCAATAATGTCAATGTTCTATCTCCTGTTCCTTCGCCTACATTAAATATGGAGCTGACTGTGTACCTTGGAATTCTGGCCATATTCTACTTCAGTAATTATATACATCATGCCTAAATTAACCCGATCATTCAACTGAATGCATCGTTCACCTGCCTGCCTAAGGTTTGTGTGGTGGTTTTGTGGTGAGCTTAACAGCTGCCTTGTATTGTCTCAAATGGATTAAAGGATACTTCTTATACAGCATAATCATGGCAAACCAAAGGCTGATTATAGTCCTCTTGATTGTGCTATATTCTTCTGTGCACCTCAGTTTTGTCAAACTCAGAACTCAAGGAAAAACATCAGCTAGCATTCTCCAAGGCCATCCGTCTGGGAATGACATTCCAGTCAGTTTTCAGCATTGAGACAGCATGTCAGGGCATGCTGCACTCTGGGTCCCCATCTCCATAGTGTTGGCAGGCTGCTTCACTTCTCCTGAGACAACCTGGCCATGAAAGTGTATCAGTAAAAGAGTCAAATATGTGGTCTTCTCTTAAAAGATGCTGAGCATCTTCTGTGAGGTGTTCAGCACTCTCCGTAAGTTCAGTTAATGTTAGTGAGAATTGATGTTGCTGAGCACCTAAATTGCAGAACCAGACTCTTTAAACAACTGTACAAAATGCTTTAGTATATTGTCAAGATTAGAGGCACAGAGTTTAGCTTCACCAGGAAAGAAACTGTTGCCAGCTGTTAACACCTTCTCCTAAAAATTAGCAATATGACATACGAGCTTATCACCAGTATACAATCCACTCGACTGCCTCTCTCTGTCGACGTCTAATATTAACTCAAATAACATCAGTACCATTAGCAAAATAACCCAAAATCTGGTGGCATATCCACTCTTACCCAAATCTGTTTATCCAACAAGACGGAGCTAATACCCATTCTGTTTGCTGATCAAGACCAAAGATTCCTTGTAACAGAATGAATCTTTTACAGTAGTCCAATAATTACCAACATACTGCTCTTAATGGACTCTTCCTGCTGTAACTATGATTAATAACTTCTTAAATCAATCCACACTCTTTTCTAAACAATCAACCTGTGCAGCAGTAACAAATAATTCTGCAAGTCTACGTTAAGCATCCCATTATAATGTTTGATTAAACCAAGCTTCTTTAGAGGCAGCAGGGTTATTTAAGTTTGACTTTTGCTCATAAAACTGAACTGGGAGAATTTCCAACACTCCCAATTTAGTTTCTTAAGTAGGAGTGAAACTACAAAACAGCCCAGCTGTCTGCAAAGTGTAGCAGCTGGGCTACAAGAGAGAAAGAGGAAATGATATTAATGTTATCTGGCATTGACATGTCAATATCCTATAGTGCAATTTGAAGCAACTGCATCATGCCTAATTGACACAGTCTGCTGTCTTATTGCATTTTGCAATAAATCTCTCTGCATGATATCATGTTTACTTCACAAGTGATCTTAGAGTTTTGTCTTAAATATCTGACTTGTTTACATGCATTAAAAAGTCATCCTCACTTCAGTTCCATTTTAAATATTTAATTTGAAATTGTATTTCCAGCTGAAGAATTTTATAAAGAGCTACAAAGAAGGAGCTGCTTCCTCTTTCTCTCGAGCTGTCGAAACAGTGGAAGCCAATGTACGGTGGCAAATGCTTTATAAAGAAGAACTATTTCAGTGGCTAAGAAAATCCCTGACACATTAATCTCAGTCTCTAGCCGTTTAACATCAAGTTGTGCAAAAGGAGATGCAACAGGTGAAATTCTGAGTGTTTGACACTGAAATGGTGAAGACAAGATCAGAACTACAGGGAGCTTTCTTGCACCACACTTTTGTTAAAACTGTAAAGGAACTCTTACAAGAAAAGATAGTCATGAATGCTTGTGAAATCCAGTCTTCAGTGTACATGACCAAACATGATATTAAATGGTGCATGTAAATGTTACCGTCAGTTTGAAAAAACTTCAAAGAGTATTTTGTGCATGGTTGTATGGTCCTTGCCTGTATTCCAGCATGCTCACGTATAATGGCCAAGTTTTGTATGTGAATTCTGTTACATCAAAGATGGGCATTATGTGAAAGCACAAAGACTATCTATGACAATCAGTGTTGCAATGAGTAGAAGGAATAGAGAAGAGAGGGCTCCAAACACAGGGGCAGCCCAAGATGTGAAATCATCCTTACAGGATAGATGCCAATCATTTCAGCACTCATATTGTTTCCTACTGATTATAGGGATGCCAACTCATTTAGAGTTGCCAGTTATATATGCAGTCTCCCCATTTCTATATTTAAACTGTACATACATTGAGAAACAATACTCATATAGTATACTGTAATTTCAATTATATTTGCTGCTGATTAGTGAAAAAAACAATTCAAAGCTCTAATCATGAAACGTATGCAATGTTTATGATGAGAACTTTGCAGAGCTGCTTGGACAGACCCCATAAACTGCCACCTCTGGATGATTTTATGAGGCACTGGTATTCAGTGTTCTACTCAATCGGTGTGGTAATTATGCAGCTTATAGTGCACAACTAACAACTATCATAAACACTCATCAAAGTCAAATTGATATAGGCAAAAGAGGAGAATAACATGTGTCCATGACCACAAAATTAACCAGTAAATCTATCTTGCACATGGTAGGCCAGCCTCTGTAATGACCAATATGAAAGGCAGATAACAGCTTTTCCACAATTGTGTCAGCTTTGAGTGATATTTTCACTCAGATATTCTCCTACCATTTTTGCCGACTTCTTTTTAACAGTGAAATATGGATATATAGTTGAAGTGGCTAATGTTAAAAAAACTCTTCTACTTTTTCCTTTTCCTGGGAATCACAGAATGTATTCCAGAGATGTTGGGCTAAACCTCAAAGGGTTTTTTCCCTCCTTCCCAATCATATAATAATGTGAATTTGCTAGCATTTAATGGCCTTATGTGCCATTGGTGCCATCTGTTGGGAACAAAAACTGGTATTCTCATCTTAGGCCCAAAAATTCCCCCCATGCTGTGCAGCATGGAGAAGAGTGGAATCACAGGAAATGGGTTGTGGTAATTCTGAGGTGGAGATACATGAAGACTGGCATTTCTGCCCACATCATTTAACTGTTTCTGACCCTTCTGCAATGTGGGGAGACCAGCTTTGTATGGCTGGAGGAGTGCAGCCACTAAGAGCAGGGACCATTTTACACAGCAGTTCAACTTACAAAATGCATCATAGTAGTAACTCATCTTCAGCAAGTTTTTCACAGATGGGCATTGTGGGTACTGCACGAGGAACCTGCCAATATCAGCATAGTAAACTAGCAGATTGGAGTGCTAAAAGTGTTGTAAGGAAAGAAGAGAATCTATAACATAACATCTTGTTCCCATCGGTCTGTTCCTCAAGAAATGATAGCTACGTCCCCTGAATATTCCACTCTACTATATGCATCTGAGGAGATGGGATTATGCCCACAAAAGCTTATGCATTAAACAAATTTGTTAGTCTTTAAAAGTGCCACTGGACTCCTTGTTTGTTTTACTGACGGTACTGATATTAGCTGATGTAGCAGAAAAGACCAGCTGAGGAACTATAGATCTCTGGCCTCCACTTCTGTGTCTTTTCTATGGACTAAGTGTATGAAGACCTTGTTTAGACATTTGTTCCACTGCATGATCATGTGCAGCACTGCTGGATAGCGTGACCTTGCAAAAGAAGAGGGAGTCCCTTGCTCCTCATAAGCCCTAAACATTAGTATTGCATTATTAGTGAGCGTCTGCTTTCCTCCAAGAGACGTTTTCATGTCTGTATTGAAGTACTCCTTATATAACTTTTACCTACCTCAAAGGGATGTTGTGAGGCTTGATTAATGTTAATAAAGCACTTCAGTATCCTCTAATGGAAGGCACTTAAAAGTCCAGAGTTGTTGTTATGTGGTTGACCAAGCTCTGCCACAACACCAATATGTAGGTGCACTTTTTTAATTTGAAGACAAAATACCATGAAGATCTGTCATGATCAAAACAAAGCCAAATATTCTTGACCAGAGACCTTGGTAAAGTCCTTCAGATTTTAGTTGATTAAAGAAATAACTGGAAAATAAATGCTCAAAAATGAATCAATTTAGAAATTTAATTAAAAATGCATCTTTTTTCTTTGTGCACTGTGGTCTGAATATCTCAAAATTGCATTCTAGCCTCTCATTGTTCATTATTTAGTCACTAAAGCTTGAACTTGGTACATTCAGGGCATAGATGTTTCTGACATTTCCCATGATAATGGGCTAATATTAGGTAGGTTGATACATTGCAAAGTAGAGATTTGCTTTTAGTCATGTGAATTCCAGAGTGCACAGCAGTTTTCACTTACTTCTTTGGATATGGGATTCTAATTGTTTTTAGTCTTTTCTAATAAATTAAGCTAATGCTAGGTGAAAATCTTATATTTTAGTTGCTTTATTAATATTTCGGAGGTATTGAGAGACTGGTCTACCACAAACATCAGTCCCTACCTAAATATGTTGTACATACCAATTGTTGTATTTCATATAATTATTGTATTATACAGTGATGTCATATTTCTGCTATAATTAAGGCCAAGTTGGCCTTTCCAATATAAATCGCTAGTGTTTAATTTTTAATATTTTGTATTTTGCTGTTTCTCATTGAATCAAATTTAAATTTAAATGGCTTAAATCCAATAAAAGTATAGCTGTTTTCTACAGTAGTCAGAAATCCTGCATTTAGATATGCCTTCAGATCCTTTTCTTTTTAAGTTCCAGACAGTGTTGTCTTAGAAAAGAGTAGCTGATACTTCATGGACAGCATTATAAAACATTCTTCTTAGGAAAAAAAAATCTGTTTGTTGTATTTATTTTCCTCTTCTGTTCCTATGTCAATCACTAGAGATGGGCCTGTTCTGGAAAATTTGGATTCTGATCCAGGTTTTGAAAATCCTAAACTACAATGCATGTTTTTTATTTGGTTCATTCAAGTGCAGAGTTTTCTTTTGTTTGGTCCATTGTAGAGAAAGGGAATAAACTGCAAAATTTGGAATTACAATGCAATGTGGATTCTGAAGGCTCTCAAGGCACTAAGGGTGTTTGTATGTTGGGCTTTGGTATAAGCCCAACTCTGCCCTTAACATTTTCATGAACTCAGAATTTCTTTACTCTTCTGTAGCCAATGCTTATCCCTTATTAGATAATGTAGGGAAACATTCACAGCAGACATAAATAGGTGCAATGCCATGATAGTGCAATACCATATTGCATTTGTATAACAGACCTCCAGCAGAAAATCTTAAAGTTCCTTGAAGCCAGTGGTTACCTCAACATCTATTAGTGAATTTGACCCATAGTAGTTGGTGGTATCATAACCATTAGTAAAAAAAAAAACCAAACAAAAAAACCAAACAAACAAACAAAAAAAACCGCATGGAGTCTTGTGACACTTTAAGACTAACAGATTTATTTATTGCATGAGCTTTCGTGGGAGAAAATCCCACTTTGTCAGACACTTTGAAGAGCTTTGAAAAGCATCTGATGAAGTGGTATTTTCTCCCAAAAAGCTCATGCAATAAATACATCTGTTAGCCTTTAAGTGCCAAAGGACTCCATGCTTTTTTTGCTTTAGTAGACTAACACGGCTGCCCCTTTAGAACATAACCATTAGTGTAGCTCCTAATGATGATTAAATTGGGGCCTGGCACATCTGAAACCTTATGACAATGGCATGAATTCCAGTCCTCTAATGGGAGAGAAAGATAGAGATTTTGTTCAGTTTTGTGATTGTATTTCATACAGTTCTAGTATTTCATACAGTTCTAGTTTCATACAGAATTGTGACTTCAGCTGGCACTAATAAACTCTCCCATAACAAAGATCCTGATTCATCCAATTATCTCCTTAGCATTAAAGAATAAAAAGAAAAATTACAGAGGCATTATATATGAGAAATCTATTGTGTACAGGAGCCTTACAGACAAGTTTCCCACGTCAGCAGCTCTCATTACTTTTTAGAGAATAGTGCAAGTTTGAAGAGCAGCATTTTCCAACAAGGGAGCCCATATTTAAATACATAAATAAAAGTAGCTTGGTTTTTCAGAGCTGCTTATCACTAACCCCTGCCACTGAAATCAATTTGTGGTGAGCAGAGCTTACTGAAATATTCCCAATTTTCCATGAGAAAAAAAGGGACACACTTTTCAGAATTTATTTTTCAACCAGCTCTGGCCATGAATGCTCAGCATATCTCAGTTTTGACCCCACTTATTAGTCATAGTCATGCATCTCAGTGCAAGTCACGAGCAAGAGGTAGTAGAGTGCATTTTCTCCACTTGTTTGGACACCAGGTTGTTCTCCCAACATTAATCACCTAAAGGGCCAGTAAGCAATTGAGAATTGCTAGAAGGCAGGGTGCTTCAGCCAAGTGCTTTACAATGTCAACCATGCTGTCATAAGAATATCCGTGCCAGTTTCATATTACAGGAGAATCTTCTTCGACTAAAATCATGGTTGAAAGTTCACTCTAGACAAATTCAGCTTGGAAACAGTGTAAATTTTTTAACTATACGTATTGGAATAATTTGCCAATGATTTTGCTGGATTCTCCATCTGTGGCAAATTTTAAAGCAAGATTGGATGTTTTTTCTAAAAGATCAGAGAAGTTCTATGGTCTGTGTTGTACAGGAGGTCGAACTAGATGAGCATGATGGTCCCTTGTGGTCTCAAAGCTATGAATCTGTGATCTTCCTGTGGCTTTAGATACCATATCTGCTGGTCTTCCTGCACTGCAAGGAGGAATGTAGACTATTTGTTTTACAGCTAAATTGGAAAACATTGAGCAAAATCTTTGAAAGGGCTTAAATATTTTATTGCCTGTTCTTCGAAACACTTTTGAAAAAATATATATCTATTTTGAACTGTAAAATTCCAGCAAACATATAGTACTTCTTTTTTCAATTTATTTTTTAAATGTTGAAAATTCACCATTCACTTTCAGGAGAATTTTTTCTAACAAAGATCTTGGAATGTTGTCACTCCAGATATGTGGAAATAGAAGTGCATTGTAATGTCAGAGTGCAAGGAAGCTTTGTCAGAGCAACTTCATGGGGATATTATATTATTAGGATTATGACAGGCTGGCAAAATTGCAGATTGTCAGTACAAAGCTGTGCTGTGCCAGTGTCAATTTTGTTCTGTTATAATACATAAAGGTTTAATATTTTAAATATAGCACAACAATTGTTAATAAGGTAATATCTGCCACTCTAGTGAGACATACTGAAAAACAATAAAGGAAACCATCATTTACACAAATATTTCTTGCTGACATGAGTACTCCCATTATAATTAATGAGGAGGAGGAAACTACTTCATGTAAGGTCTACTCAACAGAGTAAAGTTTGCACTATTTAGTCCCAACAATAAGAAAAGTTTTCAAATCAAGTCCATTTTAAAGAAAGGCTGACATAGCATTCAAAACATAGGTACATTGAAATATTTTCATTGACTTCTGTAGATGTAAGATTGAGCCAACAATGCACAGAAATTGAAACACCTGTGGGGTCTCAAACCACAGCCAACACAACTGACTTCAATGCAACTACCCACTGAATGAGGATTACTGAAGTAAACAATTATTGGATGAGGGCCATGGTCCTCTGTTAGAGAGTAACTCTTAAAATGTATTTATTGCATGAAATGTGAAACAGGTGCTAAACTGCCAAATAATGCATCTGACTACACTGTCACTTATTGTGCACAACTTGCGTTAGAGAATAACAACATTGGTAAGAATATTCAAATATATAATATTCCTAGAGTTGAGCAACTCTCTGGCACACATTTTTTTGTGCAGAAATAACAAAGCCAGAACCAGAAAGAGCTAGGGAGCTGTACCACAGCCATTACTCCAAATTCCATTTTTGCCTCACATTGTTATTATGGTAAAGGAATGTTCTTTTTAATGGTCTGTAGTATATACTGGAGTGCATAAGAACAAATCAAGAGCAAATGCCCATACCCACCTTTGTAAATCCTTCTTAATTTCTGCAATTTTTGTATGTATGTATCTGTAACCAAACTGATCATATACATATGTGAGGCCACATCTTCAGAGTAATTCCAGTAATTCCACTGAAATAAATACCATAAGTACCAGCTGAGGATCTTCTAGCCCATTGTTTTTAAAGGCAACCATAACAGAAGAGCAATGTATCCTATATTTCAATAACATGTTTGATCGATGTATGACTTTGCTTTTCATGTTGCTTTTGTTGTAACACCTCACTCTCATTTCAGTATCAGAAAGCTTTATATTATGTTTTTAGAACTGCACAGTATTGTACTGTGAAGAGTGTAACTGTTACCCTCTCGTATTACTGCAAACTGTAGTCTTTGGCAACAACCAGGGTCCCTGACGTAAGTTCAATGGAAAAAAAAACCAAAACCAAAAACCTCTGATCAATCTCTCTTTAACTAAGATATCATTTTAACTGCTGTATAACTGCCCCGTACAAAGATAGCTTTATTACCTGTGTAAATGTAATTTGCTATGTTGTTTTTCTGCTTAGGGGTCAGTAGGCTTCTGTGTGGATGGAAACATTATAGGCTTATAAAAGGACAGTGTGTTATCACTTGTCAACAAATATTGTGCTGAAGGTGTTCAATTTCTCTATTTTTTCAGAATTCACAGACATGTAAAACATTGTTACCTGAAAAATAATTGTATTCAAAATATACTCATAGATTACATAAATTGATTGTAACATTATAACTAAAGGCTTCCTAACAAATCACATTATTTTCCTGAAAGTCTCTACATCCTTTGACATCACCAACAGAGAGAAAAAGTACAACAGCTTTTAATGCTCATCATTCTATTAATTCTGTGTCAGCTTTAGACTGATTCTAAGTATTCTAATTTAAAAGCCTATTTTCCATCACATTCTCAGATATGTACTTTTTTTCTTGAATGTGATTCTTTCTCACATAAGGTATATAATCTCTTGATTTACATATGGTTTATCAGTGGTTTGACACATAGAATCATAGAAACATAGGGTTGGAAGGGACCTTATAGGTCATCTAGTCCAACCCCCTGCCAGAGGCAGGACCTAGTATCTTGTATGATTAGAATACTATTTATATTTTGAAAGAAAAGACAGAACACTGCATAGTGTCCGATTTCTCCATATGTGTGTGATATGCATACATGTGTAGGTTTTGATCCTGGACCCCTTACACAGGCAATTGGCTTTAATGGAAATTTTGCCTGAATAAAAGTCTGCAAGATCAAGCTCTCTGTGACCACCACTGAAAATATATTCATACTTACAGTTCATATGTAAAAGCCCCAGTTCAGCCAAGCAATTAAGCACTTGCATTAATATCTTTAAATATGAATTTAAAATCTAAATTACTCAAGCTCTTTAGCACATTAATAATGTTAAACGTCTGTTTAAATGTTTTGGGCCCTGATTCAGGAAAGTTCTTAAGCATATGACCAGTCCCTGTGATGCTTGAAGTTAGACAAAGTAGGTGAGGTAATTTCTTTTATTGAGCCAACTTCTGTTGGTGAGAGGGACAAGCTTTTGAGCTACACAAAGCTCCTCCTCAGGTCTGAAAAAGGAACTCAGAGTCTCACAGCAAAATGCAAGGTTGAACAGGTTATTTAGTGTAACTAGTTCACATGTATTGTAAAAAAAACTATTCAAGGTAAAGATCCAAAGGGGCAACTGTGTTAGTCTAGTTCAGTAAAACAAACAAACAAACAAGGAGTCCTGTGGTGCTTAAAGACTAACAAATATATTTATTGCATGAACTTTTGTGGGAGAAAATCCCACTTTGTCAGATGCTTTGAAGATGGGGAACTTACAGAATGGGAGGAAATAGATACAGGGGAGTGTAAGTCATGGGAAGAGGTCCGGTGTTGGATGAAGTGGGATTTTCTCCCATGAAAGCTCATGCAATAAATATATTTGTTATTCTTTAAGTGCCACAGGACTCGCTTGTTTATTTGAGGTAAAGTCGCCCATTAACAGCTCTGCAATCTTAGGACAAAAAGAGAGGATTAGAGGATTACAGATTGTTATAATAAACCATAATCCAATGTCTTTGTTCAGTCCATGGTGTTTATTCTTTCGTACAGTAATGAATTTAAGCTCCCAGGCTCATTTGCTGAAAGTGCTGTACAGGTTTCCTTTGAGGACGAGGACTCATAGGTCACGTACCCCATATGGGGTTCACTGTGGGGTAGTAGGTGACAACTAGCGATGTGCAGTCAATGAAGTTGTATTTCTCTACTGAAGCAGGTTCTCTTGAGCTGTTTTGGATGACCTGTCCTGTGATGTGATCTGCTTTTCTGGTGGAGTGTCCTTGTTTAATGAAGGTGGTTTTAAGTGTATGAAGACGATTTTTATGTGTGTTAAGGTATATATCCCAAACTTTCTTTTCAGAGATTATGCTGGGGCAGCTGAGATCAGGTCTAAACATGAAATGCTGCATTAGCTCAGTCACTGGTTCAGGTGTGGCAGTAATGCTTAAGTAAAGATGTTTCTACTTTGATGAAAGAGCTTTTCTCATCAACATAGTTGATCCCATCTCCCCAACAGACAAGAGCTATGTCAGTGGGAGAAGGTGTCACATCTGCGTGGCACTGTTTGCATGGGAATCCTGGTCAGTATAACTATGTCACTCAGATGTGGGTTTTTCACACCTCCTGAACAATGTCATTATTGCAACACAGGTCTGTAGTGTAGATCTGGTACCTGTGAAGTTGGTGTTGTAGTCTATGTGTTTCTTGTACATGGTTGTATATAGGGTTCCATAGAGGTTGATGCTAATGAAGGGGTGTTCCAGAGAGAGTTTAATGACCTATGAGGTCCCTTCCAACCCTAGGATTCTATGATTCTATGACAGGAGATGATTGATGAAGTTGTGGTAGAAATCTGTGAGGGAGTTTGTCATCTGCCCAGAAGATGAAAATATCATTGATTTATCTCAGGTATATCATTAGTCTGGTGGTACATTTGTCCAGAAGTTCTTCTCCAAGGTATCCCATGAAGTGTTTGGCATATTGGGGAACCATCTTAATACCCATGATAATTTCAATGGTTTGTATTAAGTATTTGTTGAATGCAAAATTATTACGGATGAAAATGAATGGAAGAGTTTGGTGGTATGATTGGGGTGGATATCTTAGGCTTGTCTATTACCTTGTCTTGTCTGTTGTCTTGAGGCAGGCAGCTATGTTGTCATTGTGAGGGATGTGGGTATGTAGGGAAGTGACATCCATCACAGAGAGGATGATATTCTGAGGGAAGTTGTTAACATTCCAGGATTTGTGGAGGAAATCAGTTGTGTCCTGGAGGTAGCTGGTCATGTAGATCATGAATGGTTTGAGGATGGTTTCTATAGATCTTGCTATTCCTTCAATAACAGTATTATGGCTGGATTTGATCAGTCTGTGTCCCCTTGTTTGTGTATCTTGGGAAGCATATAGATGGGGTGGGTTCTTGGGGAATGAGTTTGTAGGGTTTCTCTTGGAGTTGGTTGAGAAAAGATTCAATGATATCCTTAAGTTCTTGGGTAAATTTTGATATGAGTCTTCTTTGAATTCTTTATAGTAGGTGGTGTTGAAGAGTTGTTGGATGACCTTGTTAACGTAGTCATTACCATTGAGGACTACAATGGTACCATCTTTGTCTGCTGGTTTTATCACTATCTGGTGGTTAGATGGCCAAAGAGGCCATATTGCTATTCTCCTGGTGAAAGAGAAGGTATAGTAGATGTGATGTTTGTTACGGATTTCCCAGTCATTTTTTTTTCTGTAATGATCAAGAGTGTGGTTTAATCTTCTCTGAAGTGTCCAGTAAGATGATTTTTTTTCTTGTGATTGCTGTTGAGGATGTTATAATTGTGAGTAGTGTTGACATGATTATGACATTCTTTGAGGCAGAGACTGAAGAATAGTTACTCTATTTCCCTGTATGTATAAGGTAACAGGTTCTGCGATGGGACAGCAGTTCCATCCCTGTAAAGGTACACATAATTCAACTCCAGTGTTGCATAGTCTTCATAAGTTCAGCTATCATGTAGTTCTGTGGTTGCTCCCTGAGGCGGTCGTCTAAGGATTGTGGACTACTTGTCATTGGTTTCACTTTTTGTTTTTGTGTTGAATGGCTGTCATCAGATTGACAGTTAATTTGAGGGTTTTTTTATGATTTCCAAATCATTTTCCTTTTGTTTCCTCCAGTGTGTGGGAGCATGTGATAATTTTTTATTTGAGGTGGATCTTTTCTGACATACATGAGATGCAGCACATGTTCTTCAGTATCTCAGTAGTCCATCTGAAGACCTGTTCTGCATATTCTGAGTTGTATAGTGGTCAGTGAGTTATAGATGGTGAGACCTCTTGTGATGATGTTTTGTTTGTTGCTTTTGCTTGGGAAGTAGATATTGCTCTTACCACACGCCTCTAGTTGTCACCTGCCATCCCACCCTGGAACCAATGTGGGTTATCCACAAACAGTTACAACCCATACCTTTTCAGGATCCCATTGCAAAATAAATCTTTTCTAAACCTCCAGTTATAGCCTTTAAACAACCACCCAGTGTCTTGAAGCTCGTCATCAGAAGCAAGCTCACCACAGAGGCTAAGACATACCAACTAGAAATGGCACTAGATCCTGCCAGAACAACAAATGCAAAACCTGCAGATATAACTCCATTGCTACAGTGATCAACACCTCCCACAACACACCTTTCAAGATCTTTGGACTAGCTACATGCCTATCACAACATGTGGTATATACCTCATTGAGTGGACTTAATGCCCTAATAACTGTGTGGGTAAAACCAGACAATTACTACACTCTCAAATGAAATCACTCAGGAAAATAATAAAATACAAAAATCCCTACTACTTGTGAGTGAACACTTTTCACAGAGCAATCACTCTATATCTGACCTGTCAGTCTCCATCCCCAAAGGAAATCTGCACAACAATTTCAACAGTCTGGGAGCTTAAATTCGTTACTAAACACTGAAAATCATGGACTGAACAGAAACATTGGATTTATAGCTTATTACAACAACCCATAACTCACTAACCCCTTATTTTTATCCCATGACTGCAGAGGTGCTAGTGGATCATTCTACCTGTAATGGTGCCCTCCATTATATGCAAACTACTTATGTTAAATAACCTCTTCATTGTATTTTGCTGTCAGGATCATAGTGTTCCTTTCTCAGCCCGGAAAAAGAGCTCTCTGTGGCACAAAAGATTGTCTCTCTATCAACAGAATTTGGTCCCAAAAAATATTACTTCACCCATCTTGTCTCTCTAACGTCCTGGACCATTGTGGCTGCACATGCACTGTATACAAGCTTAAGGTTATCCATGTATGTAAGTACCTTGCTGAATCAGACTTTCTGTAAAGGGACAGGCTAAATTGTATACTAAATGTTAAGTATGTTCTTAAGTATTATACTGAACCTGGGCCTAAAATAATATTTTTTCCTTATACTGGTCCAAAAGGCATTTTTAATTCTGTTTTACCTAATAGCATAAATGTTGCATATAGGAAAACCTTAATGGCTTCGCAAGGCTAAATTAGTAAATTTAAAGTTGTCAAATTTAAAAGCTTTTGTTCTGTTTTGTTTTTTTTTATCATCCGAAGATTTAGAAATGATAATGGATCCATTCTTATGATATTAGTAAATACAGGATGTCACTAAGCAATTTAAAGCATTAACCAAATAAAATATATGCATTATACTACAGTTTACCAGAAAAAAGTGTTTTTGTATAATATGCCTTTAAAAACTGCTCCATAAATACTGAACCAATATGTATTTAGCATGAAAGTTTTATTCCATTCTAACAAAAGACTGACTAAATGGATTTTTCTAAATGAGAAGCTTTATCTTCTGTATTTTAAGCAGAACAAATTTGAATTTTGTCTCTGATAATAAAATTTTGTACAGTTATGTGTAATTCATCACTGTCTTAATTTTCTGACATGTGGAGACAAGGCTAAGATAAATAATATTCTTGGCCTTTTGATTATGTTCCCATTTTCACTTGAGATAACAGCTTAATAATGCAGAATGGCTACAGTGAAGAGCCCTACAAAAGAGAAAAACAGGAAAAAAGCATTTTTTGGCAAAAAACAATATATTTTTCTGACAAAAGGGAAATATGTTTATAACAAAATTACAAGTTTTGGTGCAAAACATTCTTTCACTTTACACACCCTTTCAGCTAAGTCACTGTTGGTAAAACTTAGAACAGAATTTAGCCAATAGACTTCTCTTATTATGTAAATTTTGAATAAATGAAAAGATGTCTTCATCGCTAATAGTGATTTTAATTGGAATGCAGTTCAAATGACTTTTTAATAAGGTCTTGAGTGCAGCAGGCTATCATTTTCCCTTTTTGAAGAGCAGTTTCAATAACAATGGGAGGTGTAATATATGCAGTTATTTACTTGTACGGTCCAAAACTGTTTCCATTGAAGTAAATTGGAACTGTTTCACTGATTTCATGATGCTTAGCAAGTATGTTTTAACATCAGATTTATGTATTTTTCATAATTAGCAGATATGTTTCCAGTTGGGGTAATTGAACTTTGATACGGTCCCCTCACTAAATGCTCTTAAGCAAACTTAGCATTCATGAGATAGAAGGTCCTCTTAGAGATCAGTAACTAGTTAAAAGATAGAAAACCAAAGGGTATGAATAAATGGTTAGTTTTCACAGTGGAGAGAAATAAATTAGTATTGGGGTCCTTCAAGAATCTGTATAGGAACCTGTGCTGTTCAACTATTCCTAACTGATCTGAAAAAGGGGAGGTTGAACAGTGAGTTGACAAGTGATACAAAATTACTGAAGATAGTTAAATTCAAAGCTCTCTGAAGAGTTAGAAAGGGATCTCAGTAAACTGGGTGACCCATCCATGGGCGTTTGAGAGGGCAAGTGGGCGACCATCTCAGGCCCCACAGTTCCACGGGGCCCTCACCACTCCCCCCCTGCTCTGTTGCTCTCTGCCCCCCCCCCCACTGCCTTCAGTGGCAAACAGGAGAGGGGCAGTAGTGCAAGGCCTGCTCTTTGGGCTGGCCAGCCCCGCTCCCAGGGTGGAACAGCTGGCCTAGCAGCAGGGCTAGGAAACAGAGCCTGGCCCCTGGGCTGGTCTGCCCTGTCCCTGGGGATGGATCATCTGGCCTACAGGAGGGGTGGGAGTGTTGGGCCCAGCCTCTGGGCCAGCCAACCCCAACCCCCAGCAGGGATGGAGGGATCACGGGGGGTCATTAGAGGCCAGTTGGCTCTGCCCCCACCTCCAGGGATGGCCCTGGTGACTGAGTGGCAAAATGGCAGGTGAAATACAATATTGATAAATGGAAAGTAATTTATGCTGGAAAAAATAATTCCAACTATACATACAAGATAAAAGGGGTCTAAATTAGCTGTTTCCACTAAAGAAAGAGGTCTTGATGTCAACCTAGACAGCTAACAGAAAGCATTCACTCAGTTTGTTACCACTTGATGTACCACAAGAACAAGGACTTACCTGAGGAATTTAACAGGCAGCAGGTTTAAGAAACGAGGGATGTGCTTCTTCACACAAAACAGTTAACCTATGGAACTCCTTGACATGCTGCAAGTACAACTGGGTTCAAAAAAGGATTAGATAAGTTCATGAAGGGTATGTCCACCAGTGGTGGCTAGCTAAGATGATCAGGGATACAACCCTCTTGCGCTTGCTGTATGTCTTAATCTATGGCATGACTTCAGTGAAACTTTGGAAGCCTCCTTCCCCCATGCTGTGAAAGCACTGTAACCACAGTAGTCAATAGCACTAATCACTTGAGCAAATTTACACACATACTTCAGTGATTTGCAGAATCAGAGACCTAAATGAAAATTTTTGTAGTAACTTGGCCTGTGGTGTATTATGTTACCATGCAGGAGACTGAAGATCAAGAGGCACTTTGGGATACCTGTTCCTGGAGCTGATATGGCTGAGAATTCTGTAAGGGATTGAAGTCCTGAATTTTGCTTGGCCAGGGATGGAGATCCTGCTGCCACAATGCCATGACTGTCTTCTTTAACAGCACACTTTAGTATAGGTACTGTTTCTGTGCTATTCAGAAAACTTTTAGGCTCCAATTCAACAAGATACTTAAACACGTCTCACATCATCAGTATGAGTTGTCCCACTCAGGATAACATGTTTGAAGTTAGAGATGTGATTAAGTATCTTGCTGAATTAGGATGTCAATATTTTCCTATTCTATTTAAGCAGGTCTTTAAGATAACAGTGAAATATAGTTCGGTGATGCAGGTTTGGGATAAAATCCTAGCCCTGCTGAAGTCAGTAGAACCTTTGTGCTTTACTTGAATGGGGTCAGGCTAAACCCATCATGTACTCTGATCACCATAGAGTAGAGACAAACTAGTTTCACTGCCTTTTCCCTGGCCACAGTCCCTAAACTGGCAGCTAGGGGAGGTGGCATAGATGGAGCTCTGGATATCCAATGCCACTGGAGTATTCTTCGAGTCAGGACAAATCTTGAAGGGGCAAGTTCCACTGCCACCACATATAGGTAGTCCCTCAGTTTTATTTTTACTTAAGATCCACTGGCAGGAGTATTAAAGCTGTCCAATTAAACTAGAGTGCACAGTCAGTGCTGCTGAGAACAGTTCTTTCTGCACTCCTGATGCCCCCTATTGCCTAGTAAAACTTCAGGCACTCTATGCCTGGTAGGGGAGTCAGCCTGCATGGAGCCACACAAAGAGTGCCTTTGAAGTCAATGGGGCTCTGCTTGGATGAAGATGTCCAGCTTGAAGGACCAAGGCCTTAACGGCTACTTTGTACATTAAAAAAAAAAAAAAGGGTAAGATGGACCACCAACAGAGGGATGAGGATGCTAAAGATATAATCCCCATGATTTTAAAATGTTCTCAGCAGGTAAATACTTATCCCTGTACTTTTAAATGAAAGGCTGTAGCTTCTTCCTCCATCCCCATTTTTCCCCCCCAACCTAGCAGTTGTGCTTTGGAACCAACTGAGTTCCTTTAAATTTTTGCTCTTACTGAAGACAGAGTTCAGGTAACAATACCGTGTGGCATTTAGAATGTATATTTTTTGAGTTGGCAAAAAAAAAATCATTTATGCTGGGCCATGGCCTCTTAAATGTAAGCAGAATCTGATAAATGATTAAAAGCAGAGAGGGCATCTTGCTGAAACTTCTTGTGTGCTGTCTTGGATGATCATGATTAATTAGAACTTTCTATCTGCTGTCTAGAGCATACAGCACTGATGGCAATTCCTCAGCCCCTGTGCAGTGTGTTTTAAATGAACACAAACATTGGGCAGTTTGTACTACAATGTACTATCATAGAAGACAATCAGCGATCAGCTGGGAAACTAAAACTTCAAGGATACCAAGGCAGTAGAGGCTACAAGAGCTATATTCTGTACGATGATCCAGGAAAGCACTTCAGCGCGTGCTTAACTTGCAGCACGTATGTAGTGTCTCTGAAGTCAACAACACAAACCTATGTGTTGAAGTCACGTATATATTTAAGTACTTACCTGGATTAGGGTCAGAGTGCTCAGCATCTTGCAAGATCAAGCCCTAATATAACTGTTTCATTTTACAGTATATTGAACATGATGTTGATTAGGCACTACTCAACTACAGTTTTATTTTTAAAAATACCTTTCGCTCCTTGAACATGCTCAAGAATCACTTTTGTCTGTTATACTTATCATCTTTGACCTGCTCATTGTAGAAGGTTAAGAAAAAGAGTGAAGAGGAAGGGAGAGAGGATAATAAGATGCTATTGCATGACATGTCTATTACAGTAATTCATTGCATACAGCCCAGAACCCTTGCCAGTGATAAATGTATGTTTCTGATGCAATTATGACTTCTATCCTGAACTTTTCAACACTAAAGCTGCCAAAGGGCTGCAATAAGCACAAGTGCAAATGGAAGCAAATTCCTTCAACAAAATGAAATAACTCAAAAGAATAATTAAAAAAAAAAGGTGTTGCTTTCAGACAGAATTTTTGATTCACTAATTATTTGGTGTCAACACCGGAGAAATACTGTGTTTCTTGATTCCATCAACTAGACAGACACTTTGTTTAGCTCATTTGTTTCCATCCTGGTCTGCTGCATTGTTTAGGTGAATTGCTACCTTCCATGCCATTTTTTATAGAGATGAAAAATCCTGTATTATAACTGAATTTCTGGCATAAACCAAAGGTATGTTATATATAGATACATTAGCCCCGAGCCCCAGATAGTGTAAACCAATGTAGCTACATTGCCTTCAATGAAACAATACTGATGTACACTATTTGATGGTCCAACCCATTTTGTTCAATGATGTAATAACATAGAAATATACTAATATAATAGCTGAGAAATGTGGGGTGGAAATGACTTAAAGAAGTCATCTAACCCATCCTGCCACTGTAGTATGATGTAGGATTGAGACCATCCCTGATAAGCGTTTGTCCAACCTGTTCCTAAAAAGTTCCAATGATGAGGATTCCATAATCTCCTTAGGTAACAACATATGCTTGTGCCAAAGGAGATTGTTGAATCCTCAGTCCTGACAAACCTAAATATGTAAATGAACAGTTATGTCATCTAAAAAATGTGTGCATGTGCCAGTTTCCATCTACAAATGTTCCACTCAATGCAAAGGATTTTAAACTGTATCCACTAAAGCAACTGGAATATGAGCGAGCCCTTACAGGGAATTGAGAAGATATCTCTAAGAAATTTTCATTGTGCATTGATTATGAGTTAAATGCCTACTTGCCTTTACATGCATTCTTTCCCCTAGTGTTCACCACCATTGACACAAGTTATTTCTGGTTAGGAGAATTAAACACTACACTCAGCAAGATTGCAGCATATGTTATAATTTGGGCACTTCTGAAAGATGTATAACCTCTCGACCTAGATTCTTAGGATCCACATCTTTGTTAGGAGTTCATCATGTGTGCTGTGCGACCTCCAGGCTTTTCTCTTTTCTTTTTATTTTAGTATAGTGTGAATTGTAAGCCGTACTCTATACCCAGACTGCTTGTACCATATTAAAATAAATGAATTGCTTAGGAAATCTCTTGCTTGCACTAAGCTTAGTTCACAGAATTCAGTAGCAGATAAATGGTTGACTCAGGATTTTTTCTGTTCTTTGTAAATCTCCTTATCATAGACATTATTTTTCAATAACTCACAGTTATGGCTGATGAAAAATAGCTAAAGTAAAAACTGAAAAAAATAAATTCAGGATCCTATTCATAAAAATATCTCTATATCTAGCTCTGCATAATTTATTTCTGTATGACTTTTACCTCCACTGAAATTTCAGATTCATATGCTTTTTGCCCTTTTACTGGGTTTTTTTGTACTCAGTATCTGGCACTAAATTAAAATATGCACATAAGTAATTAATTTAGCCTCAGTAATCTTCTGTAGAGCCTAAATGCACAAAATTAGTCATGTAAAAAAAGTGGAAAGGTAAAGGTCACAGTTTTAAAACTGTGTGCAAGTGCAACTGGAATTACAAGTTTCAAAGCATTTCTCTTGTATTCAGTTATTATGTTCCCTAATATGATGCAAATTGTTGCTATGGATTTTAAGCATCTAGGTAATTTGTTTATACTATAATAGGAGAGGAGTCTAATGCTTCCTTCCTGCATACCTTTAACTCACCACATTTGCTGGCCATGTACAAATCTGACGGGGGAAAATATTATTTGTACTTTTAAAAAAGGTGATGTGAAGGATGAGACAGGAGATGCTTTCCTAAAGTTAATGGTTAAAACATACATCAGGCCTGATTCTCCAGTAGTGCAACTCAGTTCATTTTAGTGAAGTGACTGCTAATTTATACCAGTGTGAGAAGAGACTCAGTTCATTATAGGTCACGGAAACAAGAGTGCTGGAAGTGCAGATTTGATAACACTGTGCACTGTTCCTTGTGAGAGGAATTAGAGAGATTTCTAGAGTAGCATCAATGCAGTACAATACAGTATTTTCAACCAACATCGGTTATGCAAAGAGTCGCATTAAGTGCTTTATATATAGAAGTAAGAGCGAACACTTTACCGTGTGGCGTAACCAGAAGAAGCATGGAGAACTCCAACCATGGACTCAAACAGAGAGGAAAGAGAGACAATCAAGAGCAGATAGGAAGGATCATACTGAAATGTGAATGCAGTAGAGAAAAGGGACGGGAACTCTGAATATGGTGAATGAATTTCAGTAGTAGGCTAATATAAACAGGAATCTTTAAGACATGATCTGAAGAAAGCTATAATCCACCTAGAACAGCTCTTTCATACCCTATAAATGAAAATAACCCAGGGAATTGATCTGGGAAAGGGGATCAGAACATTTTTCATTAATGCACCATTAATGTGCAGAAAAAGGAACTTGGATCTGAAAAAGTAATCAGCCTATAAGAGGAAAGCACATGAGGCTTTTCACCTGGAGTTTTGTTATTGGCATAAATGTTAACATGAGGGGCCTGTGCCTGTAAGTGTGTCAGCGGTGATAGCATTTTTTTTAACAAGACAGAGGAGGTCTAATAATAGTGGAGTTAATTATAGCAGTTATATGAGAGATATAGAGAGGAAGGAGATGACACTTCTAGCATATCTGTTTTTATTCCACCTGTATGACAGTTTTTATTCCACCTGTAGGTGACTGTTGAATTGAGACTATGGGTTCTTTTCCCATTACAAAAGGTCATTTGACTTCAGGCTTCCCAGGGTTTGAACCTAACAACTGCTCTGATTTGCTGTTACTGTATGACCTGATCCTATGTTTTACACCCTCTTGCGTTTATTTTCATTCCATTCTGTAAGTTCATGCATCTTTGAAGCATCTGACAAAGTGGGATTTTCTCCCACAAAAGCTCCTGCAAAAAATAAATCTGTTAGTCTTTAAGTGCCACATGACTCCTTGGTTTTTTTTGCTGGACTAAACTAACACAGCTATCCCTTTGGAAACTGACAAGATGCAAACCACTAAATACAGCTGTTTGAAGTGGAAATCCATCAACTTACAGAAGCAACTCACTCAGATTCAGACAGACATCATCTTCCTTCTAAATGCAAACCACTGGACATTATACCTAAAGGACTGAAGGTAAAAAAAATCCTTTACAATCGACATATTACACAGACTACAGTGAGAGATTATGCCATACCCTCTCACAGAAACCACCTGATCATCATCCTGTACAGCAAACAGAGGAAAATTAAAAATGGACTCTCAAAACTGGATTCCGTCATAGAAAACCAACCTACAACATATTCTTCTACATGGCTGGACTCACAACAAAGAGAAAATCCATCTACGACACACACTTTGCTTTCCTACAGAAGAAAAAAGATACCAGACTGGCTAAACTACTATACACCACTACAGAAAACAAGAGTGACAACTTCAATCCAGCCAGCAACATTGTTAAGCTCTCAAGCTACACACTTACTCCAGCAGAGGAATCTGTGCTATCTCGGGGACTTTCCTTCTGCCCCCACAACTGCCACACATAAGATATAATTCTGCGGTGACCTAGAGGCCTACTTTTGCCCTCAAAGAATATTTCCATAATGCCATCGATCAATGCACTGACACACAAATACCTTCCTCCAAACACTGAAAGAAGAAATATTCTTTGTGGACTTCTCCAGAGGGTCAAAACAAGAAGCTAGACTTCTACATTGATTGTTTCTGCCACCATGCCAAGGCTGAAATCATGGACAAATGACATCCTTTACATCATAACCTCAGCCCTGCAGAACGCAATGCCATCCACAGCCTCAGAACCAACTCTGACATTATCATTAAGGAGGCTGACAAAGGAGGTGCAGTTGTCATCATGAATTAATTGGATTATGATCAGAAGACTTATAAACAACTCTCCAACACAACATTCTACAGACCACTTTTCTCTGACCCCACTGAGGGAATACCAAAAGAAATTACAACGCCTACTCAAGAAACTCCCTAAGACAGCACAGGAACATATAAAGACAGAAACACCACCAGAACCCCAGCCAGGGATGTTCGATCTACTACCTAAAATCCATAAAAAAGGAAACCCTGGATGGCCCATCATCTCAGGCATTGGCACACTTACTGCTGGCCTATCTGGCTATGTGGACTCGCTTCTCAGACCCTATGTTATCAACGTGCCTAGCTATCTTCGAGATACCACGGACTTCCTGAGGAAAATACAGTCCACTGGTGAGTTTCCAGAAAACACCATTCTGGCCACTATGGATGTAGAAGCTCTTTACACCAACATCCCACACAAGGATGGATTACAAGCTATTAGAAGAACCATCCCAGAAGATGCCACAGCACAGCCTGTGACTGAAATTTGTGACTTTGTGGTCACCCACAACCACTTCAGATTTGAGGATAATTTATACCTGCAAGTCAGTGGCACTACTATGGGCACCCGCATGGCCCCACAATATGCCAACATCTTTATGGGCGATTTAGACCAATGTTTCCTCAAGTCTCATCCCAAACACCTCTTCTTCACCTACTCTACATTGATGACATCTTTGTCATCTGGACCCATGGCAGAGATGCTCTTGAAGATTTTCACAGAGATTTCAACAACTTCCAGTCCACAATCAGTTTGAGCCTGGAACACTCCACACAGGAGATCCCTTTTCTCAACACTACAGTACAAATCAGGGATAGACAAATCAACACCACCCTGTACCAAAAACCTACTGATCAGTATAGTTACCTGCATCCCTCAAGCTTCCATCCTAAACACATCACACAATCCATTGCCTACAGCCAAGCCCTAAGATATAACCACATTTGCTATGATTCCCTCAGACAGAGACAGACATCTTGAGGATCTCTATCAAGCATTCTTGAAACTACAGTACCCAGCTGGGGAAGTAAAAAAACAAATTGACAGAGCTAGATGGGTACCCCGAAGTCATCTACTACAGGAGAGACCCAAGAAAGAAAACAACAGAACACCACTAGTCACCACATACAATCCTCAAGTCAGACCTCTGCAACAGATCATTAAGGACCTACAGCCTATTCTGAAAGATGATCCCTCAGTCTCTCAAGCACTGGAAGACAGACCTCTCTTTGCCTACAGACAGCCACCCACCCTTAAACAGATACTCACCAGCAACTACAGATCTAACAACAGAAACATTAAAGCAGGCACACACGCCTGCAACAAACCATGCTGCCAAGTCTGCCCACATATCTGCACAATAGATACCATCATAGGTCCTAATCAAGCCTGCTACTCCATCAAAGGCTCATTTACCTGCTCATCTACTAATGCGATCTACGCCATCATGTGCCAGGAATGCCCTAACACCTCATACATCGGACAAACAGGACGATTCCTGCGCAAAAGAATAAATGAACATAGAACTGATATCAGAAATCACAAAACAAACAAAAAAAAACAGTTGCTGAGCACTTCCATCTTTTTAATCACTCGATAAATGATTTGTTAATGACCATCATCAGAGATGTGACTGGGACATCAAGACTTCAAAGAGAAACAGCTGAACTCGAATTAATATGCAAATTAAATTCTGTGAAAGCAGGATTGAATCAAGACTACGGGCTCTTTTCCCATTACAAAAGGTCATTTGAGTTCAGGCTTCCCAGGGTTTGAACCTAACAACTGCTCTGATTTGTTGTTACTGTATGACCTGATCCTATGGTTTACACCCCCTTGCATTTATTTTCATTCCATTCTGTAAGTTCACCCAGCTTTGAAGCATCTGATGAAGTGGGATTTTCTCCCACAAAAGCTCATGCGAAAAATAAATCTGTTAGTCTTTAAGTGCCACATGACTCCTTGGTGGTTTTTTTTTTTTCCTGGACTAAAATAACATGGCTATCCCTTTGGAAATTGTATAATGTGAGCCTCTTCCAATAGTGCATTAAATGACATGATTATCATTTGTCACATGAAATTTCAAAGCGTCTAACAAAGTGGGATATTCTCCCATGTGATAAATAAATCTGTTTGTCTTTAAATGCCACAAGACTTTGTTTTTTTTGCTTTACTAGACTAACACGGCTGTCCCTTTGGAACACAAAATTTATTCTTTCCCCAGAGAGACAAGTGTGTGTGCATACACTATATTGTTTTGAACATTTTAAAAATGTCCATACTGGTATGTGTTTGTTACAGAAGGCAGTCTTGAAAACAAGCACCTCACCCTTGGTGGGGAGATCTCTGGTGGTTTTTATTTACTGTGGGAGTTCATTGAACAGTCTGGGACCAGCCCTGAGAAAATTCTGTCTCATGCCTCTTATGGTAAAAAGTTGCATCGTACAAGAGGAACAGACTTGGCAGTCATGATCCTCACCCCAGAGCTAGTTATACCCTTTTAGGTATCCGAGTCTTAAACCTTTCATCACCTTGAAATTAAGGACTTAGACCTTGAGATCCTATGGAACTCCAGTGTAAAAAGTGGAGGGCAGATCTGACACACTTGTAGTACATATTGCTGAAGAGACTGCAGTATTCTACATTTTTGACTAGTCAGTTTCCTAGGCCCTGAAAATTTCATACTCACATACGCTGCATTGCTGTAGTCCAGGTTGATAGTGATGAAGGCATGTATATAGAGTCCAGATCATCATCCAGAAAGATGGAATGGAACGTCCTAGCTGATTGGCAGTGATAGGAAGTATTACTTACTAGTGCTGTTATGTGGGAGGTTAATGTAGCAAGGGATCCAGGAGTACACCTAAACTACAGATTAGAATGACTAATAATTGGTTTGTACCATCAAGTAAAAGAGACTGCATGGTCTCTGCAAACTTTTCAGAGCATTTTCCTTTGCTCTCTCCCCCAGCCATACCTCTACCTTGCTCAGCTTCAGCTAGCTGTTCTTCATTCATGAGCTATCAAATCCAAGTGCTGGACTATCTACTTGAGTGTTATGTTCATATGTGTTACTTGGTAGCTCTGTGTTCTTGGAGAATTAGGACATAGTACCCAGCCACTGAGACTCACCTGCCTCCCATCACCTTCAGCCTCTGCTTAAACCAGAAACAATGAAAGGCAGTGGGAGACACACCTAAAATCACTTTGAACAAGGGTGCTGGAATTAGGCCAACTCCTCTAGCCTCATCTACATGGAAGCTGTGAACCATTAGCATACTGAATGGACAGCAGAAACTTCATTTGCATCAAGGATGGAACCAAAATTAGCATACTGAATGGAGAACCAAGCTCCAAGGCAGAGTTGCACTGAACTCTGGGACTGGCAAAGCAGAGAAGCACTGCATGATGGGGGATCCCTGCTCCTGAGACAAAGAAACTTGTGTCTGCACACACCCAGCTCAGCAGTTATTGGACCAATTCTAGTCAATAGATCTTCAATTGATATCCAACATACTGAATCTGCCTGATTGCATTGTACGCTCCCCCAGAGGAATGCTACCCATCACCAGTAATGATCAGCTCCTATTGTCCACCGAAACAAAGCACCTCTGGTATACTCCCTTAAGTCATTATTTACCCCAAAATGACCCCAGTGTTCTGCCTTGAACCATTGTTTTTTTCCTACAAAAACTCCTACCCAAGTTCCACATGAGACTGAGTTAGTTAGTTCTGAATCTGTTCTGATGCCTGATCTGTTGCCTGGACCTACAAGCTGCCTCAGATCCACTGGTACTTCTTTCTCTCCTTGCTGATCGTGGTGGAGGCTCTGCCTGTCTCCAGCACTCCACAACCTAAGCTGAACAGCCTGGTTCCTGGGTACCTTTGAGCTGCACTGAGTGGTGAGACATTCTTCCCCTTGCTTCTCTCTGTTTTTCCCTAGTCCAACTATAACTCTCTAAACCTGATCTTTTGTAATCCACTTGGGCTAGCTTTCCCCAATACTATAATTGAAACTGGGTAATATTGTAACTCTTTGATCATTTTCCTCTTTTGTATGGTTAGCAATATTGTAACTGTTTGGGCATTTTTCTTTCCTTTTATAATTATTCATAAGATTTATGTACCTGGCAATAAAGTAAATTTCCTAATCAAGCTGACTGCCAGACTTCCTCTGTGTTCTTGGCTTCGCTATATTGCTCTGCAGCAACTCTCCTTTTACCTAGCCAAAGATCCCTGTGATGCCCAATTCCTTGTAAGGTTTGCTCATTAAGGGGTTACCAGCTGAACCTGTGGCATATAAGGGTGACAGCTGAAAGTGCTGCTGTGACCCAGCCAGTGGAGTCCAGGGGCATATAAGGGTGGCAGCTGAAAGTGCTGTTTTAACCTAGCCTGTTCAGATGCATACTCCAGTCTAGTCCGGTGCGGTACAGGGGCACATAAGGGTAGCAGCAGACAAGTGCTGTTGTAACCCGGCCTGCTGAGTTCAGGGACACATAAGGGGTCAGCTGAGAGTGCTGATAGACTTGGTCTGCTCAGTTGCACTTAGAAACACAATCTTGGGAAATTTAGGTCCTGCAAAGGTGGTTCCATTGGGAGAGATTTGCAGAAGGGAGAAGTAAGCTCCACACAGACACAAGTGACACAAGCAGTACCCTAATAGAACTGCAAGCCCCCCTCCACAGGAAGTGACCCTAATAAATGAGCAGACGCCGAGTTAATGGGCAAAGTTGGTAACATACGTAGTGTAGGAGTGTGGGTTGTCTGCGTGTTGCTGGCACCTGAGTCTATGCCATCTAGCTACTTCATCTAGTGGCTGCATGTAGATATTGAATAGGACAATCAGAGAGAAGATTAATTCTTGTGGGTGGGACTCTACAAGTGAGATGTCTAAGAGGAGGAGATGCAGTATCTTAAACCACTTTAATGTGTTCCCCTGGACCATTGCCACCTCTCTTGGGGAAACAGAGCTATCTCATGGTCTACAGTATTAAATGCTGCAGAAGGGTCCAAGAGTATGAGAGAGGTGTCTGCCCGTCATCCATGGATAGCAGAATTCTCCATATGTGACAAATATCATGTGACAGAGGATAAGCATTGCCACTGAAGGTGTTTCCATCCCATGTTCTGTCCTGAATCCAGATAGCACCATGCTTATGATATTGGTTTCAAACAGATGAGGCTGTGGTTGGCCTTTGACTAGATTCTGTTTGAGCGGGGTCAGGAATGGAAGGTTTGACACTGGATGGTAATTGGCTATAACTACGTATCCAGGACAGGTTTATTCAGTGTTGGCTGCACTGTTGTGTGTTTTAAAAAGAAAAGGGAAAGTATTCTTCCCTAGCTATTTCATTCACGAATGGCACCAAGTAATACACATCTCTTTTGCCATCCTGTAAAGATATGGGTTGAATTCAAACGCTTGGGTCACAAGTCCTTTGAAGTGTCCTGTTCTTCTTTATGAGTAAATGTACTGGACTTTGTGACTGGAGGCAGATTGGTTGTTGGTTGTATAGGTGAAGTATATTTATGCAACTATTTATAGATTGGCAGAGGATCCAGTTGGGAAGTGATTTTTCTTTTGATGGTTACAATGGATGTGAGCTTGGTGGAAAAGAGGAGGCGTACCGAGCGCAGATATTTCAACGAAGAATATAGGGACTGAAAACCTTGAATGAAGACCTTGAAATATAAATGGATTTAATGCGTCATTTTAATCTGTGAAAGGAAGTGCATAACAAACCACAAAGTGCTCAGTGGAAAAGTTATCAAGGCGGAAGTACGGAGTTGGAACAGTAGAACAGAGTAGTCACTAGGCTGGAAATTATAGGTAAAAGCTATGTATTTTCTGTGATCATAAAAGAACAGCTTTAGGTTTCATAACATATACACTTCAAACCACCAGTAGAGACATAGCATTTGAGTACAGAAACTGTAACAGAAAACTAGATAAAAACAAATATTACCTGCTACTGAACTTCAGAAATGAAAGTTGTTCAGCTGCAATGATGATGGGTACTTAGATAGACAGACAGATACTGGCTATTACCACTGAGTAAGTTTAACTTCTATTGTTAGAAGGCTAAGGAACAAATGTTAAGAAAAAAATATCACTAAACTTCTGGAGGATAATGAAACCATTAGCAATAAGCAGTGCAAATTTACAAAGTACAGCTCTTGCTAGACAAACTTGATTGCTTTTTTTGATAGAATTGCAAAATTAGTGGATAAATGGAAAGCAATAACTATAATATATTTGAGTTTTAATAAAGCATTTGACAATGTCTCTCAAAATTAATTCAAATTGGTTTGGGTATGAACATAGTCACATGGCCTGAAATTGGCTTACATACGAGCAGAATCAAATAGAATCAAAATTGCCTGAAGAACTCTTAAGGACGGATAATGGTAAAATGGCAATGTATAGAGTTTGGATGAGGTATCTATTGGGTGTCTGTAGTAGGCTGAGTTTTACTCTCTTCATTAATGATCTCCACTAAAGGAAGGAATAAACAACCCATTAATGAAATGCACAGTGAGAAGGAGCCGTTAACAATAAGGACAGAGGAAAAAATAAGGAGTTTCGAGGGATTAGAAACAAAGGCAGAAAATAAAATAAAATTCAACTTGTACAAATGCAGGGTAATGCCGCTGGGAAAAGTCAATGAGAAACTCAGTTATGCAATAGAATGGAGAAACCTAAATAGCATTACTGTTGCATAATCTCAGGGAGTTTCATGGATCTCAAGGAGATGGTAGAACAAATCAGCTGTGGGTTTCCAGTGAATCATGGCAGCATTTTGGGATCATAAACTGAGGACTACATCAAAGAGTAGGGAGGTAATAATACTTCTCCATTGGTTCTGCTTTTATTACAACTGAGTAATGCATTCTGTTTCCAGTGCTCAGAAAGACATTATCAAGCACAAGGGAGTTCAGAGAAGAAAAACAAAAATAGGTTCCAGTCTTGCAAATCCTTGGGAGTTGAACCCTCATTGATTTTGCTCATTTCCCAGTCCACAGACCTTGTAAAAAAACCACATCCCTACCAAAAGGGCTGAAGGGACTATGAATAAAAATGAAGAATGTATATGTGTATGTATAGATATTGTATGTATGTGTTAACTGCATAAAGCTTAGATGAGACACCAGTAACTGAGGCGATACATGAAGATATTTTATAAATATTTGCAGGGTGCAAATGCCAGTAAGGAAGAGGATATTTTTAAGGTTGTGCATGAGGAATGTGCAAGGGGATTATAATAAAGGGTAATGATGATAAATTGAGACAGGGAAAATGTAAATTGAATATTGGACAAATTTTCTTGACTCTGAGATGTGTTATAATTGGGACAATCTAACACAGGAAGTAGTAGGAAGCCTCATCATTTAAGACTTTCAAAGTTAGACTACCCAAAGCATTAGAATCAAAGTTCTTCAAAATTTACATATAGCAAGGTGGACCACATTTTGACACAGATTATCCCATGGACCACCTTTCAGTCAGCTTGCAGCCATTTGGGCAACCTTTCTGATTCATGATGGCATAACATTTATTTGACATCACCAGTCCCCTGCTTCCATTAATATTATTTAGTTCTATTTGACTTACTTTAGCATCTGAACAGTCAGCATCAGGTGACCAGTTAGGTCTCTGCAGTCCAAGTGCAAGGCTTCCACAGGCCAGTTTGAGAATCTCAGCACTGGAACAATTATTGTCAGACAGCAATCCTGAGCTTGCAATAGAATGGAGTAGATGTCCCAGTGGGCATCTTTAATGACTTGAATTTGTGATGTTAAAGAATGTTGTAGGACCTAAGAGCACATTCACTTTTTTATATCTATAAGCTGAATACTATAAAGAATCACACTCTTGACATATGCTGTAATGTGAAAATGGATTAGACACACAAGGGTGTAATAGTTCTTCTTCAAAGCTCGCTCACTTTCATTCCATGTAGGTTCAGCTATGTGTACACCACATGCACTGGTGCCGGAGATTTTTCCCACAGTAATATCCATAGGGCCAGTTTTAGCACTTTCTATAAGGGTATACGTTTGTCCCAGTATAAGAGGAGCTACTGCTCCCTTATTGTTGCCTGTGGTGGTGTAGGAACATCCTTGTCTTGTCAAGCATACTACCAGCAGTTTCTTGTATAGCTTTAGTGTATATAGTTCTGTTAGTTAGTTTAAGTTAGATAAAGATAGTTGTAATTTAGTCCTGTGGAGACTTACCCCATGCTAGGGCATGCCCTGATTTCCAGGCTTTAAACAATGTGGTCTCTGGAGCATCATTACCGGTTGCTGGGTTGCTGCCAACAAATCCCAGCTGCTCAGCACTGATTACCATAATCCTGATACCGCTCCCTCAAATTTAGACACCATGTATCAAGCTCAGCATCATCATGGTTGCCAGGAGAGAAACCCTCAGATTCATTGGGAGAAAAGCAACATATCTAGGGCTCAAATGAACCCATCCATGGCTGCAGGTTTCTCTGTGGGCTTGCCATCATTCTTGTGGCCACCAGCACAGTGACCTGGACCATGGCAGTGCTGGAATGGGCATTTTTTCCAGTCCTAAAGCCACAGTTGCAATATTCAGTCTCAGGGATATCTAAGAGATGCTTGGAAAAAAGTGTTGTGTCCACCCCTGAACTTGTATGAGGAGCTGGACCAGGTTGCAGAGGCAACAGTGATAGTCCTGGAGAAGGATACCTCAACGCTGAAAGAACAGTCCTCTACCTGATTCATCTTCATCCTTGCCTAACGAGGCAGTACAAGAGCACAGCAGGACCTGCTGCAGAGGGTAACTGCAAATTTTGATTTAGAGGTGGAAGAGCTGAAGGAGCCATTAGATGCTCTTTTTGATACAGTGACAGGAGCAGCCCCTTCTAGAGTAGTGTTTGCTATCCATGAAGGAATTCTGGAACATTTTAAGGTTTATGGCAAACCTGCTCCTCTCTGTCCACTACATCCAAGCAGGCCAAGAAGAAATATTATGTGCCCACTAAGGACTTTGACTAGCTGGATTCTCCCTGCTCCTCCAGTCATTGGTGGTATTAGCTGCTAATGAAATTCGTGGGTAGAGACATTCAAACTCAACCCTCAAGAGCAAAGATGCTAAGAAGCATGACCTCTTTGTCAGAAAGCATAATTCTTCTGCTAGCCTCTAGCTCCATCTATTGAACCAGCAGGCCCTGTTGAGTAGGTATGATTATAATATATGGCGTTTCATGGCCCGATTCACAGACTTCTTGCCCCAGGACTCTAAGCAGGAGTTTGTGGCTTTTTGGAGGAGGGTGAATCAAGTGCTTGAGTTTTCCTTCCGGCAGTCCCTGACACAACTGACTCAGCGTCCAGAGCAATGGCATCCTATGGTGGGCCTGATGATTACAGTTGTTCGGCCTGACATCAGGATCCAACAGGCCATGCAGGACTTCAGTTCAATTGTGAAGCACTGTTTCCTGACTAAATGTATGCCAGATGGCATGAGCTTAAAGACTCAAGGGCCATACTCTGCTCCTAGAGCCTGGACATGCCATCTGCTTCCAGGAAGCACTTTGAGCCTCAACAGCCACAGCAATTTGTGGGCTGGACCAGGATCAAACTCTATGGCTATGTCCACATCTAGGTGGTTAAATCAATTCTACTTGAATTGATTTAACCAAAGCAAAATAAAACTTGTTAAATTGATTTAGGTAAAATCTATTTACAGGTCCAGACCAATAAAATCCAAATTGAACTTGCATATCCGGATGCAGGACATACTAATTCGATTTGGGAGGGGGCACCCTGGCAGGTGTGGCAACATGGCCCCCTGGGAGGGCCATGTTGCCACCCAATCCCCTGCCTGGCTCTCACCTGGAGAGCCAGGCAGGGGAAAAAAGCCCCAGGGCAGGGATCCCCCTGCCTCCTCCCTGCAGCTGGCCAGGTGGCTGGGTGGCTGGGGAGGGACTGCTGGGCACCCGCATACCCTGTTGCTTGCTGGGTGGTGTGGGCAGGGAAGTCTGTGCCCCCCCCCGTTTTCTATCAGCTGCCAGGGTGGCATGGGCAGGGAAGCCAGCACCTTCAGCTTTGAAGCAGCTGCTGGGGCAGTGCGGCAGGAAGTCCATGCACCCAGCTTTCCATCAGCTGCCAAGGCAGCGTGGGCAGAGAAGCCTGTGGCCCCGGCTTTGCAGTAGCTGTCGGGGTGGTGCCAGCAGGGAAGCTGCTGCAAACCTGGGTGCACGGACTTCCCTGCCCCCTCCGCCCAGCTGATTGGAGGTGGGGGTGGGCCCCTCTGCGCCCCCCTGTACCTCCCCTCCCTCCCTGACCAGGGTGCTGATCGTCTCCCTGGCCAGGGTGCCTGGGGGTGGGATTTCCTTCCAGGGTGCCATGCACCCTGGGAGGAAGGTCAACTGTTGTATCAATATGTGGGTAATATTAATATAACAGAGCCATACAGGGTTATGTCAAAACCACAGTTTTGAGATATCCGTCATTTCGATATTAAACCAGGTTTTATTATTTCAAAATAATTTTCCCTATTTTGAAATAAGGGATCTACTTAGTTCGAAATAAGGAAACGTTGTGTGGACATAAACATTTTTAAATTGAAATAACCAGTGTTATTTCAATTTAAAACGTGCATGTGGAGATATCCTACAAGGAAAAGAACAGAAGCTATAAGCACCATCAAGGTCAATCACCTGTTGGCACTTCCTTCTCGGGCTTGAGTCACTAGTCATATGGGGCACATAGGCCTTTTGATTCTTTTACTTTTCTTCTCTTGCTGAGTAGCAGAATGGAACCTCTCCCCAATCCAGATGATGTTATACTCCATTCAGGAATACTTTCTCCATCTGAAAAGTCAAAGTCTGGTGCTATCAACTGGGATACATCTAGTGGCCATCTGAGCTTTTCATCTGTATATGCAAGGCAGATCAGTTTTCTAACATGAATTGATGGTCAAATTTTGAAAGGCTTGGAGAGGCTCTTTCCACAGGTTAGGACCCAGTCCCCCAATTGGACCTCAACCTAATCTTGTCCAGATTCACTGACCCTCCATTTTGTGCCTTAGTATCCTACTATCTTCTTTACTTGTCATGGAAAGTTGCTCTTCTTGTGACAATTACCTTGGCAAGGTGAATTTCTGGAATCAAAACTCTTTCATTAGAACCTCCCTACACTGTGTTTTCACAAGTGTAAATTTCAGCTGCATCCTCCTCTGGCCTTTCTGCCAAAGATTGTTTTGTAGTTTCATGTCAACCAGGACAATTTCCTGTCAGTCTTCTTTCCGAAACTTCACAGCTCTAGTGCAGAGAGAAATTTACACAGTTTAGAAGTCAGGTGAACACTGGCCTGTAGTAAAAGAACTAAGCACTTCTGGAAATCCACACAGCCTCTCATCTCAGTTGCTGAGTGAATGAAAAATTTGCCAATCTCATCCCAGAGGATTTCCTCTTGGATTACTGCCTGCACCTGAGCTTGTTATGAGCAAGCAAATGATGCACCTCCCACCACTTTGACAGCTCATTCAAGAAGAGTGCAGGCTTCATCAGTGGCTTTGTTAGCTCAGGTTCCAACACTAGACATTTGCAGGGCCATGATGAAGTCGTCTTTTCACGCTGGGCAAGTTTATACTGAAAAGTTTTTTTTGCAATGAGGATTAGTTGGAAAAAATTTTTTTACCTGCCCATGCAGGCATTCTGTTATTTTGAAATAAGCATTTCATTATTTTGAAAAAAAATGAAGCACTATTTTGAAATAATGAAACCTGCTTTTAATTCAAAAGAACAATTCTTTCAAAATAGTTATTTCAAAAAAAGCCATTCCAAGCCATGGAGTTGTTTTCTTTTTTTTTTTTTAAATAATGGCCCTCTACATTTCCTTGCCTTCCCCTATTTCGAAATAGAGAGTTTAATGCAGACTCTCTATTTTGAAATAATAATGCCTACCTTATTTCAAAATAGAGAGGCTTTGCTAAACTCATATTTCAAAATAATAAATTCAAAACAATAACTATTTTGAAGTCTCTTTGGCAATGTAGACATAACCACTGTCACATCCCACTATGCCCTCACTCAAGAGGCCTATGAAATTGCTGGCTTTGGCAGAGCAATGTTACAACTGGCATGTCTATGAGCTCCAAGCCCACCACCAGAGGCACTATTTGTGAGTCAGGTACATGGAACACATATGAGCAAAAACTCAAAGAAGAAAACTGGTTACTAACTGTTACGGGAACGTAAGGTTAGTGTGGGTACCAGAGTAAAGAATGTCACCAAACAGCTGAAAGTCATCAGCTAAACTAAGTTTATTAAAGCAACCAACACTTAGTAGCACTTATCAGCCCTGGTTAAATCCGCTCACACCTAAGTACTAACATCAATTAGCACTCACACCCCAAAACACGGTGGGACCAGCTGCACCCCAGAGTGGCCACCCGAGGGATCCAGGCATGGCTGATCGTCCGTCCATGGAGAGTCTCAAAGTCCCACCCCTCTGCCTAGACTTTTGTAGTGTCTGATGCTTACCTGCCACCATTCCCAAGCAATAAATCTACGTCTCTCTCTCTCTATGCAAAACAGACTGTTCTGGGAAACTTTCTGTGCAAAACAGTTCATTCTGGGGAACCTTCACAAACAGATAACTGGGGAACTTTCACAGGCTGATAACATGCACCTGTCAAAAACCACTTAAACATAACAGCACATTTGGCAAAACAACCTAAACCTTGTGGCAATTAGCCCAAGCAAAGGCAAAATTAAACAATAATTTCTCTCAACATGCAGCAGTGCACTGGGGTCCCAGTGCCTGTCATACTCCTCCTCCTCGTAACAAAAGTCTTCCAGGCTGGCCCTCTACACTAAGCTTCTGTAACTTATTTTTCAAGATGAGTTGCTTGTGTCCATTTCATGGTCCACCATCCTTCCCCTCTGTTGGAATTCCAGCAAGAAGGAACCAAGAGGAAGTGCTGGCAGCACCCCATATACTGGTGCATATGTGCACCACTGCAGAGGCTCTGGAGCTGGACCTATGGATACCACTAATGGAAAAATCTCCAGCACTGGTACATGTGACACACAAACTCCTACAACTGTATGGAACAGATGTGAGTAATACATCTAGAAAAACAACAGTTACAAATGGTTAGTAACTGGGTTCTTTTTTGTATGCTCAAAGCAGGTAACAGGATTGAGTCCCTGGTGTAGTCCCCCAAAATCATGCTATCATTGTAACATGGAAGTAGGGCACACAATGAAATTAATGAGTGTTATGTGCACATCAAAACAAGAACATATCTCCTTTCCAACCTTCAGTATCCTATATCGAGTCATGAGATATTTTAAACACACATTTTGCAGCACTATTTGAGAATGGTAATTGTCAAAAAAAAATGATAGTGTGGGGGTAAGTAATTATTAATAAGAAAATATTGTGTGTTATTTCATTTTAACGTATAACCTTCTTTAGCCTTTTTATGTGTTTCCTTGCAAAACTTTTAAGCAGTTCTGCTGCATAATGCTCAAACTCACTCAGAAACACATTATAATAATGCTCAAAACTCACTATACTGGTAACAGAAAGCACTTTTGGCATCTTAAAAATGAGATTTTGATGCATAGGTAAATCTAGTAACACATTACAATACTGCCCTCTAAAACTGTGAAAGATAATTTTGGCTTTCTGTAAATTAGATAACGTAGCCACTAAATGCAAATTATCTTTTGAAGGAAAAGCAGAGATTAATGAGTCAAACCAAAATGATGAATTCAATGAGCCTGGTCAGGCACACTTACAAAATTAGCTAGCAAAGAGTGCTATAGAAAAAGATATTGGTGCTAGATTGGCCAAACGCAATTTCAAGGAGTGTGCAATGCAAGCATACATTGTCATATTAAAGTGTTTTTATTGTAGTCTGTCTTTTCAGTTAAACATAAATTACATAGACAATACAGATGTTATTTTCAATGCCTTTCTTTAGACGCTAACAAGGAGAACAAACAAGGAGTCTTGTGGCACTTTTAGGGTATGTCTACATTTGCAAATTAGTTTGAATTAAGGGCTATGTTCACACACAGGGGGTTATTTCGATACAAGTTGTTTTGATACAAGTTGTATCGAAATAACGCCTTATTTCGAAATAAGTTAATTCGAATTAACAGTTTGTTAATTCGAATTAAGGAAAAAAGTAGGAATCGAAATAGCAGGTTCAGACAACATTGATTTCGAAACAAGTCACCGTTGTTTCGAAACAACATGTTCAAACAACATTGTTTCGAAACAATTGTTTTGAAACAATGTTGTTTCGTCCCCACTTGGGGTGTGTCATGTGAACATGGCCTTTCTTATTTCGAAACAACATGTTTTGTTTTGAAATAAGACTGCTGTGTGAACACACCCAAGGAGGCTTAGTTGGAACTAACGTAGTACCTGTCTACACTAGGCTTTCATTAATTTGAACTAAGGAATTCCTTAATTTGAACTAATGAAAGCTTAGTTCAAACTATTAAGACCTGCCCTTTAGGTTGAACTAAGCCCTTAATTCAATTGTTAGTTTGAACTAAGGACGATGTAGACAAGGATTAATCCTTAGTGTGAATTTAATAAGTTTGAACTAAGAGCAGTTAGTTCAAATAAACAAATTTAAACTAACTTTTCCAAGTGTAGACATAGCCTTAGAGACTAACATATTTTCTTATCACATGAGCTTTTGTGGGAGAAATCCCACTTTGTCAGATGCTTGATGATGGAGAATTTACAGAATGGGAGGCAAATAAATTCAGGCAAGTGTAAGTCATAGGTTCAGGTCAGACAGCAAATTAAAGCAGTTGTTTAGATTCAAACAGTGGAGAACATCATATTATTATTATTATTATTATTTTATTATTCCCCATCATCAAGCATCTGACAAAAATCGGATTTTCTCCCACAAAAGCTCATGCAATAAATAAATTTGTTAGTCTTTGAAAGTGCCACAGAACTCATTGGCTATGTCTACACTACAGGGCTCAGGGAAGTCAACATAATAAGGTCAATTTAAAATTGACTTTATTAAGTTGACTTAAGCAAATAGGGCCTCACTTTATGCATATTTCCTGCTCAGGTCTCCCAAATAATTTTTGCATGGGTTAAGGAGTGTTTCATTGGAAGTAATTATTACCCAGAAGTTGTTAATATTTGGTTTAGAACATCCAACTGAGGCCCTCCCAATCTATTTATTTGAGTTCTATAATCTATACAAATAGCAACTCAGTATTGTTCATTTGTTGCTGCTATTATGTTATTCAGTGAGATGTGATTGGTCTAAAATTTACATCCTCATTTCCTCTTCTAAGTCACAATAAATTTAGATTAACCTCTCACTGTTACAAGTTGAGCTTACTGAAACCATTTGTTTACTCTTATTTGTTTGTTCATTAAGTTTATTCACTTAATGAGGGACATGAGACATACTCCCTGACCCTTTTCCCAAACCCCAGAATTACTCAGCAACCTGCAGGCATCTGTGTCTTACAGTTTTGACAATTACGTATTATTGTGTTATTATTTATTTGGCATTTATACTGCAGGAACTCATTATGTGAGATTGTGATCTAATTGTGCTAGGCCTTGGAGGCTGTATACATACACACAGTAGGTAGGCCTGGAGGCTCTGTTAAGTTGACTTAACAAGATCGACTTTAAGCTGACTTAAAATCAACCTTGTTAAGTTGATTTAGAAAGTCCTGTCGACTGCCTGCATCCACACTGGCAGGTGCTAAATTAACCCTTCCTGGTGGCCAGAAACTCTGAGGGGGGGGTGTCTGGAGGCCAATTAGGTCAATTTAAGGGCTTTCCCCGATCTATACTGGCTTAAGTTGACTTAATAAGGTTGACTGAAGTGTTAACTTAATAACACCATCTCATAAGGTCAACTTAACTTAAGGAAGCACTTAAGTCAACTTAGTAAAAGCCCATTGTGGCCATGGGGGTCTGTAGGTTGACTTAATCTTCCTTACGTTGACCTAAGGCTCCAGTGTTGACATACACTGTGAGACTGTTCTTGACCTGAAAAGTTATAATCTAATGGGACAATTTGGATAAAAAACAGCTGGGGAAACAGAAACACAGATAGAAATCACAGAGCAAGTGAGTGTCAGAGCTGGGAATAGTTCACAATTCATCTGTTTAAATTATGTATTAGATACTGTATAATAAATTGCTATGAATATCTAAAAGGGGTTAAAAGGAGAAATGAGTAATGAAAATACTTTAATCTTGGACATAACCCCCGTACCCTGACCTTCCTCTGCACCTTGCCATTATTTTTATATTGACTGTTTCTGCCAGCAATCTTTGTGTAGGCTTCTACCAGAGGCAGTTCTTCCCTGATTTCAAGGAAAGGGAAGTGCCACAAGCTCTTAGAAGCAGGGACTCTGGAGGAGTATTTGATATATGGTGTAGGGGCACAGGAGCTTTGATGGCCCGCTCCCATCTGGTCCTGTACATGATATGGGCAAATGATGGCAGATCAGTTTGCCCTTCTCTGTGGCTTATTGTTACTTTCAAGAGGAGTAACTCTCTGTGATATAGCTGTGTATGTGGCTGCTGTCAGGCAGAATTCAAGGTGAAAATGAATCTGTGGCTACATCCACTACTAGCATATTCATTAACTTTCACATCCTCTGGGGTTTGCAGAATATGCCTGCCACTATGGCCCTCAAACGCAGTGGTCATTGTTTATCACCCCCTATTAATTTCCTGCTCCTGGAATGGAGGATACAGACAGAAAAACATATTTAGCACCTGTGTGGTTGTCATACTTGCAGGCAAGTGAGGAATTAGGTCTAGCTGGGATTCCAGTGTCCTCTTTCAAGTAGCTGAAATAGGCACTTTAAATGCCAATCATTTATGAAGCATGATCTCAAGAGGATACTTAGGGGCTTCATGCTGGCCACAGGCAGAGATGTCAGAGGTTTCTTAAATTACCGTATCATTTCATATATTTCCATATTGCTTGCTGGGATTGCTGTGGTAATGGTGTGCATGAGGCTGGCTCATCCATATCTAATACAACTGCCTCACTTTATTTATGTAACTATCTGACTGCACTGATCTCAATAATACTCATTCCCTGAACATCATCCATCACCGTCAAGATGTCTGTGTCAGCTGATTCCAATACTGCTGCTTCTGACTTGAAAGCTAAAGGAGATGCGTAAATTGATGGATTGATGAATAGCTACTAACTTGGAGATTTCTCTTTCTTGATAGAGGATATGCTGACTGGTGTGTGGTGTGTGAATTCAAGATGCTATTGAATGTGTTTGTAATTACATCCTTGATCCTTATGTTTAAAATAATACCATGTTTAACAGCAAAAATCCCAAAAAGATTGTAGTAAAAGAGTTGTGATCTATGATGGTTTATTGTGGCTGGTGCAGAGTAATATAAAAAGCACTGGAGAAAATAAAAAGAATTTAGTTGTTTCATCACTGCTAGGCACGCTGGCCTTGGATTATAAATCTGTAGAAGAAAAGGATCTATAAAATCTATATGGAACTGGTCTGGGTGTGAGGCTACTCATTTATCCAAATGATCAGACTTCTGAGATACCTCCTGTTGTAGATAACTTTCACCATGCTTTATGGCGAGGATCAAGCAGATCCTGAGCAATGTCTCTGGAGCAGTAGAAGCAGTGTCAACACCAGAGGAAATAAACATTCTGATTTCCATTCATTTTTTTCTGGTGGAAGGCAGGAAGGGGCAAAGTATGGCAGTTTCAGGTTACATAAGAGATCCATAAGGGATCTGTTTGCAAAGGCTGCATGGTGCACGAACTTAATCAGAATCTTCTGGCCGCACAGCCTTCCTAGCCAGTGTCAACTGGGAAGTGGGGAGCAGTAGAAAGGGAAGGGAAGATGACTTGCATTGTCCATCCAAGGACCCTGCACCCAAACTATACTGGCTTATCTAGCATAGTGTAACTCAGGATCAAATTTACCTCTCTGCCTTCTCCGACAGTTTCATACATTTCACAACCAGAGGTTAGAAGGGACCATTAAGAACATCTAATCTGACCAACTGCACATTACAAGTCACACAGCCTCACTCGCCCACTCCTATAAGAGACTACTAACCTCTGCCTGACGTTACTGAAATTCCCTAGTTGTGGTTTAAAGATTTCAAGTTACAGAGAATTCACCATTTACACTAGTTTAAACCTGCAAGTGACCCATGCTCCATAGTGCAGTGAAAGGCAAATCTCCCCATGGTCTCTAGCATCAGACCTAAGGAAAATTCATTCCCAACCCCAGATATGGTGATCAGTTAGACCCTAAGTGTGTGGGCAAGATCCACCAGACAGATACCTGAGAAAAAATTCACTGTAGTAACTCGGAGCCCTCCCCGTCTGGCCGCTGGGGATTTTTTGCTACTGGAAATGGCTGACAAGCCACATGGAGAGGTAGGCAATCCCAGCTCACTGTGTCCTCCATAAATTTATCAAGCTCAGTCTAGAAACCAGTTAGTGGGTGGAGTTCTTTTTTGTCCTTACTGCTCCCTTTGAAAGGCTGTTTCAGAACTTTGTTCCTCTGATGGTTAGAAACCTTCCTCTAATTTCAAGTCTAAACTTGCTGATCGACAGTTTGTATCCATTTGTTGTTGTGTCTACATTGGCACTTAACTTAAATAACTCATCTTCTTCCCTGATATTTATCCCCATAATGCATTTATGGGGAGCAAGCATATCTCCCCACCTTTTTTTCATTAGGCTAAATAAGCCAAGCTCTTTGAGTCTCCTTCCATAATGTAGGTTTTCCATCCCATGGATCATCCTAGTAGCCTTTTTCTGTACCTGTTTCAGTTTGAATTTATCTTTCTTAAACATGGGAGACCAGAACTGCACACCATATTCCAATGAGGTCTCACCAGGGTGTAGTATAAAGCATGGCTGCTGCATCCTGGTATTGCTTTAGCTTTTTCAACAGCTGCTTCATATTGACAGCTCATAATCACCCAGTGATAAACCAATACACAGATGTCTTTCTCCTACTCTGTTATGCCAGCTAAGTCTCCTGTTTAAAGCAAAAATTCTTGTTGTTGGACCTCAAATGAATGACCTTGCTCTTTACACTATTAAATTTCATCACAGTTCTATTATTCTTGTTTTCAAGATCATCTAGATCACGTTATGTGACATTCTGGTTCTCCCCTTATTGTCAGTATCTCCAGACTTTAGTTAATCTATAGATTTGACCAGCACACTCCTGCTTTTTGTGCCATGGTCAGTAAGAAAAATGTTAAATAAGATTAATCCCAAAACAAATCTCTGAAGAACTCCATTAGTAACCTCTCTTTAGCTTGGCAGTTCCCTTTTCAGTATGAGCTAGTATATGTTCTACTTTAACCAGTTCTAATCCACACTTCATTTATCATATTACTCTTTATCTTCTCCAATTTAACTAATATTTTCCCATGTGGAACTGGCTAAAAAAAATCAGTTATCTTCTCAAAGATGAAGATCAGATTGGTCTGGAACAATTTACATTTTGTAAAATCATGTTGTATTTTATCTCAGTTGCTTTAACGTCTATGATCTTAATTACTTTCTCTTTCAAACTTTGTTCGAAGACCTTGCATATAGTTAAGATCAAACTAACAGGCCTAGTAGTTTCTTGGATCACTTTTTTCCCCTCTCATAAAAACAGCGACTATAATAGCAGTTCTCCAGTCCTAGGGTACAATCTTTGAATTTACAGATTCATTAAAAATCCTTGCTAATTGACTTGCATTGTCATGAGCCAGTTCCTTTAATGCTCCTGGAAGGAGATTATTTAGGCCCCTTGATTTAGTTTGATAAAGCTGTTTGAGTCTGACTTCCACTTTGAATGTTGTAATTTCTATCTCCATAGCCTTGTTGCCATTCACACTATCCATAAGCTCTTCATTAGCCTTGTTAAAAACTGAGGCAAAGTATGTTTAGATATTGGGCCACGCCGAGATAATTTTTAATGTCCATCCCATCATCAGTGATTAGTGGTCCCACTTCTTCTTTCCTTATTTTCTTCTTTATATGGCTATACAAACTTTTTAAATTGTTTTTTGCTAAGTCCAACTCTGCTTTTGGTAGTTCTCACTTTATCCCTACACTTTCTGACCTCCAAGAGGTAGCTTTCCTTGCTGATTCTTCCCATATTCTATTCCCTGTGTGCTTTCTGGTTTATCTTACTCTCCTGTCTGAGTTGCTTGCTCATTCAGCTTGGTCTACAACCCTTCCCACTCCTTGCTTGGGATTCAGGTGTCAGATAATTTCTGGAACTTTGAATTAAAGTAATTGCATGCCTCCGTCATATTCAGTTCCTTGAGTTTTTCAGTCCAGTCCACTTCCCTAACTAATTGTTCTTATTTTTTTTTTTTAAGTTAGCACTTCTGAAATTAAGGACCTTGTTGCAGATCTGTTTCTGTTTATCCTTTTTAGTTGAAACTGAATTAGCTCATGATCACTTGAATCAAGGTTCAAAAGTGGTAACTGTGTTAGTCTAGTTCAACAAAACAAACAAGAAGTCTGGTAACACTTATAAAGAGTAAAAAATTGATTTATTGCATGAGCTTTCATGGCAGAAAATCCCACTTCATCAGGTGCTTGAAGATGGGGAACTTACAGAATGAGAGCAAAATAAATGTACGGGATTGTAAGACAGGATCAGGTCAGACTGTTAAAACAAATCAAAGCAGTTGTTTGGATTCAAACAGTGAAATACAGCAATTAGCGGGTGGGGAGAGGATGAGGAGAAGAAAGAAGAAAAGTAAAATTACCTGTTGTAATGGGGGAAAATAACCATGGTCTATATTCAGCCCTAAATAGACAGTTCATTTATGAGCTCCTCACTTTTCACCAATACCAAAGCTAAACTGGCATCACTTCTTTGTGGTTCAGCAACTGTTTGGTGAGGAAATCTGCCAGCAATCAAATACAGGAAAATCTGAGCCCTTGTATTATTATTAACACTTGTCCCCCAGGTGCTAACAGGGAAGTTAAAGTCTCCTGTAATCACACAGTTCCCTTGGGCTCTTGTGATACCTAAGGATGTCTGTGGAGTCAAGCCCTAGTTGCTATTCACCATGATGGATCCTTACAGGGAGGCTGCTCTTTAGAGCAGGTATTATATGTTTCATAGTTTGGGGATGCTGGTATTTGGAACCGTTGTAACTGGGAAGAGTTTTCAGATTCAACAGTGATGGTTTGTTTCATGTAGTAAGCGTGATAATATGTAATAAGCACTGTTGTCATTACATCTTTGTAATTAATTGTAATTAATGAATGTCCTAGCACTAGCGCATTAATATTCACCTCAAATATAAAATTAAAAATATTTTCATCATGATCTCTGTACACAATAATTACACATTTTAAATATCCATGATGAAAAGAATATGCTCATTTTTCATATTCAGTAGATAAATGCATTTAAGTTTTTAAAACTTGATTAGACATACACCTGTAATGGATGTTCCAAAATTACTATTTCCTGCAACAGCAAGGGAGGGTGGATTTGATGGCTTTCTGAAGTCCCTTCCATCTGAGGTCCAAAATTTCCATGAGTAGCAAAGGAAGAATCTGCCATCTTCATAGCTCTCAGATCAAGTCTGGTCAGCTTCCTCAAAAGCATATTTTTTTCTCTAAAATTTCATACTTGCTGTGAAAATGAGAGTTTTAATTATACTCTGTCAGTAACATCTTCCCACGAGAAGTACTTTTATGAAAACAAATTTTATGCCTTGCAGCAATTCATCGTTTTACTTTTGCTTCCTCTTATTAGCATAATTAAACATGCTGATTGCAGAGAGCTGCCATCTTTTTAAATATACATTCCATGTACTGGCTTCTACTTATTTCAGTATTTTCTTATTTTACACCAGCCACATAACTCTCTGGCTTCTAAGAGGCAGTTAGCTTACACTTTCAGTTGGGCTTACTTTGCAGTTTTACAAATGCAGTTTTGAAACGTTGAAACATTACAGTTGGGATTTTACAAAGCATTCAGTGTTGGATTTCCATGGGAGTAGAGTTAGGACATTGGTAAGCATTTTGGAGTAGTCTACCTCACCAGTGTATTTTAAATATTTATATTACAGGGCAAATATTAGGTGATTGGTTCAATCAATGCTTATTAAATTGACCTATATTAACTGCAAGGAAATCACAATAAGCAGTGAGAACATCACACAAAAGACTGTATCACTGGAGAATTCATCAAATGCAATAGATGGTCAAAGCAATAACTGATCAATTAAATGGAATCATCTCATAGCCTTGTTACTAGATTTGCCCGTCAGCTTGGGGTATACACATTTATTAGGGTTACGTTCCTTGGAGGGGGGTGAGGGGCTGATGAAGGCATGCATTGTAATTCTATTAATGCACTGCTTATATCACTTGTGTTTTCACATGGAGCTTATTTCTCACTTTTGCAGGTCCCCTCTCAATGCAGCTATCATTCACAACCTGCGTCTCCCAGGCCTGGGTTCCTCAGATTAAAAAACCCCACCAACATACACACACGTTAATAGAGTGCATCCAAGCACTTTCAGCTGATCTCTTATATGTCTCTGAACTCAGCAGGCTGGGTTACACAGCTCTTTTCAGCTTGCACCTTTATATGGCCTTGGCACTGTACTAAAACATAGCATGTCTGAGCAGGCTAGGTCAAAACAGCACTTTTTCAGCTGTCCCCCCTTATATGCCCCTAGACTCCACGGGCTAGGCACAGCAGGACACCGCAGCTACCACCCTTCTGTGCCAGAGGTTCAGTACGTTCCTAGCCCCACTCTCACTCTACAATTGTTCTAGTAGTAACCCCCTTGATAAGCAAACCTCACAGGGTTTTGGACCATTATGGGGCTCTTTGGCTTAAGTAAAAGAAGTTGCTGCAGAGCAAGATTGGGCATTGAAGAACACAAAGGAGCAAATGACATTTGGACAGTCTGGCAACCAGCTGTTTATAAAAGTCATTTCATTGCCAGGTAAATAAAACTTATGATACTAATAGTAATAACTAAACAAGACGAAAGACACAACCAACAATTGCAATATTATACAGCTTCAGCTGGGGAACTGAAAATCTACCCCAAGTATGAGTACGAAAGTCAGGTTTAGAAAGTTACACCTAGACTGAGAGAACCAGAGAGAGAGAGAGAGAGAGAAGTCTGAGGGGAACCAGTGGGCTTCACCAGAGAGAGAGTTGAGGGCTCACCACTCATTGCAGCTTGAGCCAGTAAAAGGGTCCTAGAATATGGGCTGTTCAGCTTAGTTTCCGGAGTGCTGGAGACAGGCAGAATCCCCCAGCATGATCACTCAGGAAAAGGGAAGTCTCAATACACTGATGCAGCTTTTGGATCCAGGCATCAGAGCAGAGTTTTGAACTTGGGCAGGGGGTTTTGTAGGAAAGAAGCAATGGTTTAGGGGAGAACAATAGGTTTCTTTATGGGTATATGATGCCTCAAAGAGTAAGCCAAAATTATTTTGTTTAGGCTGGACAATAGAAATTAATCATTCCTGGCTATGGACAATGTTACTTTGACAATGCAGTCAGGCAGACTCAGTATTTTGGATATCAATAAAGGATCTATGAGTAAAATTGGTCTGATTGCTGAACTGGGTGTGTTCAAACACTGGTTCATTAACATCAGGAGCAGAGATCTTCCATCATGCAGTGCTTCTCTGATCCTAGAGTTCAGTGTGGTTCCTGCCTCGGAGCTTGGTTCTCCATTCAGTATGCTAATAGATAGGTTTTCTTTTTCAATCTGATTAAAATGAGGTTCTATGTCTTTCATTTAGTGTACTAATAGAAGTGTCTCCCTTCCATCTTTAATGTAGATGAGGCTAGGGGAGTTTCCTTAATCCAGGCTTGTCCAATCTGTGGCCCAAGGGGCCAGACTCCAGCCCACCAAGGGCTTTCATTCAGGGCACAGAGTACTGCTGCAAGAGCCTGGGAGCTGGGGCTGGCTGTGGCCCTTGTTAGTTTCTCCCCATGCTCTGTCTTCCACCCTCTCACAGGCACCTCTGCCCCCCCCCATCCTCTGTACCCAGTGCAAGCAAAAGCAATGCCAAATATCACGCTAATCATTATTTTATTAAAGTTTATTAATAAGATTGATTTATGTCTTGCCTACCTTAATCCTATCACTCTTGTTCTGAGTGGTTCAGGTGTGTCTCTCACAGTCTTTCATTGCTTTTGGTTTCTGGTTCAAGCAGAGGGTTTGGGGAGGGCATCAGTCAGTGTAGTATGCGCTGGTTCCCCAAGAACACAGAGGTGACAGGTAGCAGCCAAATGATGCTAACCCAATAGGCTGTTAACCAAAGCAATTGCTACAGTGCTGAAACACCATATTTACAGTACATTTTATATGGTCCATTTTCATGCTCCAGACAAAAGTAGGTGAGAGTGCATTACAGTCTAAGGCGTCACGGGCAGGCCATCAGGGAGGATGTATGCAGATGCATAAAACACTATACCTCTGCCATCTTCCCAGTGTGAAAAAACAACAATCTGAGGTGGCTGAAATGGTTTGAAGTTAGGAGCCAACCATTTTAAGTGGTGGTGGAACAACTGAGCCTACAAATTTATCCTAACTTTAACTGTAAGATATTCATAAAATGGCACTATAACCTTTAATATATGTTTATGGGAAAAGTTATGAAAGGGGGACAGAAAGATGGAACTAATTCAAGCAAAAAAGCCTACTGATGTAACACAAGGATTGTATCAAATCACACCTGTTAAGCAAGACCAGTCTATGACCAAATATTGGTGTGTCAGAGATTGCTTACTTAGTGGACAAAGTAATGAGGCTATTCCTAACCATCACTCTATTTTTGGAGTGTGGATGGATACTTAAATAGACTTTGTGGAGAAAAATTGGCCCTGGAATGAGGCTCACTATGGCTGCCAGCCCTGCCATCTTTGGGGATCCTGAGCCATCATCATTATTATCTTGAGACACATCTTCAGCAGGCTTGGCCAGAGAGAGGAACTCGGATGACATTGTTACCTCCAGCATCAATGCTGAATTTCAACCACCACCTGGCCTATGAGGCTTTGTCAAACCTCATCTCCCCCCCTTCTATTTGCTTCCACATTTTATTTCTTCGCTTTCCTGTTTGACTGCTTTTTCCTTCTCCCTAATAAGAGTCTGGCTTAGCTAGTAAAGATTGCATATTTTACAACATTGCTATAAGCCGGTGTCCAGGAAGACACAGTTAAAAGCAATGTCCTAAACTGCCCAAGGCAGGTATGCATTTGCCAAGTCTCAAAATAGCTAAATAGACCATGTGCTTTGCCAATGTTTTTCCAGCAATGAGGCTGCAAGTAAGAGTATTTTTACACTGCCATGGTTGCAGAGATTGATGCACTGGGCATCGATTGAGCTTGCCTCTGTAGACTCACTCAGTTGATTGGCAAGTGCTCGCTGGTTGAATCAATTATTCCATTTCCCCTCAAGAAATAAGGCCTCATTGATAAGTGGGTGCCTCCCTCTGGTGCAGCACCATGAAGATGCCATGGTATATCAGCATAAGTATGTCAGTGGGAAATACACAAGCTACATTACGTAGCTTAAATAACTCCAGTTGACTAACACTGCCAGTGTATACCAGCCCTAAGACTCAAGACCATGGAAGCAAATTGCATTTTCTTTGCTGTTCTTTTTGCTCCGCTTTTTCTATATGTTTGTCTTGCTTTGTCTTAAAGGGAATAGGACTGGTCTTTAGTAGAAGCTCCAGTCCATCTCAATTAACTTCTCTTTTCCTCGAAAGGGAAGATACTAACATTCTTAATACCATCTAAGAAATAATCAAACAAGGGGGATTTTCTTTGTAAACACTCTTTCCAGTTAAAGGGAATGAGAACAAAGGAGGCTGTTAAAATGAAAAATCTTACTTAATACTTTGCATTTCAAATGCTCTGTTTTCCTTGCTGGTCTGTATCTATACTAAAATGCTTTAAGGATGTTTAGTGATATGATATTAAGCAGGCTGTTTCTGTACCCCAAATCTTGTGTAATGGTGTCTAATGCTGGTCAGTGACTGGCTCATGATACCATCTTTGTTCCATACAGTCCATTAAATTAATACAACAGAACTTACTGAGGACACATTTCGTACTGTGAACCCTAACAAAGGCATCACAAGAGTCTAGCCACCCTAGTGGTATCTACGGAAGTACAGTGTGTTATGAATAGTATGATATAGCTCTTCACCAAGTATGACTTTGAGTGGCCCAGAGCCACACAAAGATAGAGTAGGGCAGATTCTCGTTTGAAAGCAGATCAGTTATGCCAGTCAAAACTGGTGTAACACATGAAACCTAGGAAAAGCACACATGTTTGGAGGTAAAACTGTGGCTTTCTGACCTATGCAAGAATTAATAGCCTTACTTATTGTTCTTTTGCCTCACAGTCTAGCCCACTGGTGTAATGGGAGCACAAGCTGCAATAGCAGTTCTTCAGATGATGCTGAATCAATTTCTGTGTTTATGTAAATGAGAAGGGCTGAGATGGCTTGGAATAATCACTAGGGCTAACATGCCATATTAAATGAGGCATACATTAATAATAACTACATTTTACTCATGAACTAAAAGGTCTTCATTACAATGTTTTCATCTTAGGATAGTTTGTTTGTATAGCACTTAGAAAATGAAAAACACTCTAAAAAGGACTGATTTATTATTATTATTATTACTATTATTATTATTATTGTTGTTGAAGGGATCTTACTGTGATCTCATTTATACCAGTATAAATCAAGACTAACTCAGCTGAAGGCATAAATAAGATCAGAATCAGACACTAGGACCATGAGCTAAGTATAAACAACTATAAATGCACATTTAGACACCTAAAAAAATTGGCCTGATAGTTGCGTTGCTAAAACATAAATTTAGATGCCTAACTTTAGGCACCCAAGTCTGAAGTTTTGGTATGTCTATTATTTAATAAACAATATAGTTAGTTGTATAATCTAGTAGAATTTTTGATTGAACAAAACATGTAATGAATGTGTCGATTTTAGTGAACTTTCTTATACCCCCCCCAAGTCTCCCACACAAAACAACTAAGCAAAAGCTTTTTAAAAAATACCAAATGCTGTGTTTCAATATTGCTTAAAAACAGTTGATTTTTTTGGTTCAAAATGATTCTTTTATTTCAACATGGCCTTCAATTTTTTTGGTTATGAAGTTTTTTATAAATCTGAAAAATAAAAATGAAATGTTTTATTTCAGGCCAAATATTTTGTTTGATCTGAAACAATAATTTTTAAAAAAATCTTCAGTCTGCCAACATATTTTAAATAGTTTTTTACTTTGTGTCAATCTTTGAAATTGCCTGGAACTAATGATAAATCTGCACAGCTGTAATTTTCAGTATTCTGTAGACACAAAATATCAAAACGTTCTACTTTCGATTTTTATTAAAAACACAATTGTGCATATCATAAACCAGTCTTGCATTTTTATTCTTTGCCACAGAAATCTTGGCTCTGATTCTGATTACACACGACAAATAAATACAAAATCTTTTGAAGTCAATGGTAACAACAGCAATGTAAAAGCAGTGTACCGACCATGAAAAAAAAAAAAAAAATCTGTGTTTTAAATGCTCCATGATGCCACATTGACCTAATCAAAGTTAATTTAATTACGCATAGCTCTTAATTATACACAGATTTAAGATTAAGTATAAACTTTATTTCTGACTTTCTCCATTAGGCACTTTAAAGAGGATTCAATTTCCCAAATATCAGTGAAAATAACATTTGAGCATCTCATGTATTGAGACTGACAATACACATCTTTATTTAAAAATGAATTAGAAATAAGTGTCTAAGTCACAGCGTCTCCAAGGATCAATAATATATACAACAACAAATTACTTGGATTTTATGTGCCTGTTTACTCTACTATCTAATAAAAGCTTGTGTGCTTACCATGGCAACCTTATTTTCTTCACTACATTTGGTATATATGAGCTCCAATATACTGAATACACTTATTAGTTTAAGCTATAAGCTTGCTGAATGCTACATCAGATGCTTTTCCCCTCTGAGCCATCATTCACTGCAGTATTGTGCATGCACTGAGGATCTTTTCATTCTCGTGGGAATTAAATCAGTTCTACAAATGGACTATGGGCGGGGGGGGGGCACTACCTCAATTGATGACTGTCATGGTTTTGCCCCATGCGTATCTCAATTTTGCATGTCGACCCATAATTTACTAATCATTTTCTAGAACCTTTGAAGTTTCTTTATAGATTACCTGAAGAATGTAAGGCTTAGTTTATGGAGTTAAAACAATGCATGATAATTCTTGAATGAAAAAAGGGTGATCTATTGTGTGTTTAGTGTATCTAAAGTATTTTAGTTCCAGCTAAATAACTTGAAAAATCAGGCAATGGAATAGACTTTGTATGAAATTACATCTAGCTTTACATAAGCTAAACATTTCAAATAACCTTTTTTTCAGGTGCAAGTCATGTGCCATTTCTCCCTAGATCCCAAGAGACTATCCCTCTCCCTTTCCTATATATTGCTACAAGTAGGAAATTTATAGTAAAGGGAATGGAAGTCAAGGATGCACCGTCTTCTGTGTGTGTGTGTTTGTGCATATGTTGAATCATTAATTTCAAGTATGCACAAGCTAATCAGCTACAAACTTCAAAATTAATATAAAGAAACCACTTTATTGTAAATAAAATGTTTCTGGAGATGATGAAGCCTATCACATTTTTAAATGGAAAGAAATAACAGCGACTATAAAAATATATGGAATGTGACAGTAGTGCTCACAAGGGATGTGTAAAAGTAGAGGAAGGACTATGGTTTAGCTAGGGTCTTAATTTTATTATATGCCATGAAAATTTATTTTTATTACATGTTAAGAAGGGGCAAGACAAATGCTCTTTAAGATGTGCTTGTGCTTTCCTAGCTGCCAGAGGCCATTATGACTTCCAGGGGTTAATTTGCTAGCATCAGGAGACATATGTGTATGTGATACAGGCAGGAGAAGGCTTATTCTTGTCCCAGGGATACTGTACCTCCTGGTTCATGTGAACTCATCAGCCATTTTAGGAAAAATTCTCCTCCAAACTTTTATGGAAAAATCCCATGGAATAAAAAAGAAAATGATAAAATTTTATAGGCATCTGCACTGTCCTTTACAAATCAATGGGTATGTTTACACTATAAAAGCAAAGTCGACTTTATTAAGGCTACACTACATATTACTTGTTAAGTCGACTTAGTAAGGCTACACTACATTAAGTTGACTTTATAAAGCTGACTTTAAATGGGTGCCCTGGCTTAATTCAACTTTATAAAGTCGACTTAGTGGCCCCACTGCACTAAGTTAACTTTATTAAGTCGACTTAGTAACTCCACATTGCCTTAAAGCGACTTAATAAAGTCGACTTAACTGTAAAGTCGACTTTATAAGCGGAAGTAATAAAGTTGACTTTACCTGATGCTAAAGTCGACTTTATTGCCCTGCAATGTAGACAGAGCTTTGTTTAAGTCGACTTAAGGACCCTTAAGTTGACTTAAACATACAGTGTAGGCATACCCAATAAGAATATTATATCTGCTATGGAATTCTACAGGCTGGCTTTGATAAACCTATGAAAGATTGTCATTGTATTAAATGGTGTAGTTCTAAAGGGGAAGCCATGTTAGTCTAGTTCTGCAAAACAAACAAGGAGCCCTGTGCCATTTTTAAAGACTAACAAATTTATTTATCATATGAGCTTTCATGGGAGAAAAATCCCACTTCGTTAGATGTTTGAGGACATGGAATTTACAGAATAAGAAGAAAATAAATGTGGGGGGAAGAGTAAGTTATAGGATAAGGTAAGACAATTGCAGTGAATCAAAGTAGTTGTTTAGCAGTTGGGGTGCCCCCCCCCATTACAACAGGTGATCTGACCTCACCTCCCTCTATATGCTGTTTTCTCTTGTTTGAAGCTAAACAACTGCTTTGATTTGCTGTAACAGTTGGACCTGCTTCTATGACTGACACTTCCCTTCATATATTTTGTTCCCATTTTGTCAGTTGCCCATCTTCAAGCACCTGACGAAGTGGGATTTTCTCCCACTAAAGCTTATGAGATAAATAAATTTATTAGTCTTTAAAAGTACCAGAGGACTCCCTGTTTAATTGCTATAGGATTTTGGAGTCATTTCAATAGAACTCTCTGGGTATGTCCACACATCTTTTTTTTTTTTTTTTTCAAAATAAGCATGGTTATTTCAAAATAAAAGAGACCAGGTCCACATGACATTTTCTTATTTCGAAATGATGGGATCTGCCATTTCAAAATCAGAAACAGCTTAAACCTCAACCTCCCTGTTATGTTAAAATAAACAGTTCACAACTGATATTAGTGAGTGTGTCTTGTTTTACTGAGTGTGCTTCACAGTGCGGGTGGATGGGTGGGGACTGGCTGTGGTAGAAGGGGGGGAAAGGGTGGTGTGTGGTGGGGCAGGCTTGGCCCTCAGAGTTCCTCCTCTGTGGCAAAGGTGTTTGTCAGCGCGTCACATACTGTGACAGCCTTTCGTCATGCCCGCTCCCATGGGGACACAGGTGTGGGCTGCTCATATTGGCCCACAATGAGCGGGGCCTTGGCCTCCCAGTCAGCAACAACAGTCTCGCTCCGCAGCTTGCAGAAATTCTGCAGGGCCATGCACGCGCTGATGACCTCTGACGTCGTTTCCTCCCCAACGTGGAGGCGGGTAAGGAGGCACCTCCAGCATGCCTTCAGCTGTCCAAAGGCCCATACAACCACCTGGAAGGAACAGCTCAGATGCCAATTGAAAAGCTGCCGGCAAGGAGCAAGGGGTCCTGTGTAGGGGCACATGAGCCAGGGGTGGAGGGCATAGGCTGCATTGGCGGCCATGAGGACGGGCACCTCTACTCCCCTGACATTGATGTTATGGGGGGGGGGGAGAAGGTGCCCACCTCCATGCCCCGGTACAGGGCAGAGTTCCAGAGGACTGTTGCATCATGCGCCCTTCCTGGCCAGCCCACATAACAGTTCTGGAAGACACCCCGGTGGTCCACAAGGGCCTGCATGATGACAGAGGAGTACCCCTTGCGATTCTGGTACTCAGTGGCTCAGTGCTCCGGGGCCCTCACAGGGATGTGCGTGGCATCCAGTATCCCCGCACAATTGGGGAATCCCAAGGTGGCCATGCCGTCCATGGTGTCCTACAGCTCCCCTTGAGTGTCGAGGTGCCACAGCAGGATCCTGTTGATGGCCCTGGTGATCTGTATCAGGATGTTCCCGATGGTGGACCTGCCAACACAGGACAGGTGCACCACAGACCTGTATGACTCCGGCGTGGCCATCTTCCACAGAGCGATGGCCACTCGTTTGTCAACAGGGATGGCTGTTGTCATTGAAGTGTCCCTTCAGCACAGGAACGTGAAGAGTTCTGCTACCAGGTGGTTGAAGCTGGCCCTAGTCATACAGAAATTCCTCCACCACTGGTCATCCCCCCAGGTTTGAAGCACTACCCGCTCCCACTAGTCTGTGCTAGTCTCCTGGGCCCAGACCTGGCGAGGCACAGAAAGGGGCAGGGGAAATAGGGCAGCTCTGAGGCCCAGGATGGCTATGTTCACACACAGGGGGTAATTTTGATACAAGTTGTTTCGATACAAGTTGTATCAAAATAGCGCCTTATTTCGAAATAAGTTAATTCAAATTAAGGAAAAAGGCAGGAATCGAAATAGCATGTTCAGACAACAGTTATTTCAAAACGAGTCACCGTGGTTTCGAAACAACATGTTCAGATGGAATTGTTTGAAAACAATCATTTCAAAACAACCTTGTTTCGTCCCCGCATGGGGTTTAAGTTGTTTCGAAACAACGGAACCCGTTGTTTCAAAACACCGGGGTGTTGTGTGAACATGGCCTTTCTTATTTCGAAACCACCTCTGTTGGTTCGAAATAAGACTGCTGTGTGAACACACTTGATGATGGTAGCCTGGGGCACAGCCTGGGGAGCATCGGGTTTGCGAGTAGAATGTCCCCCAACAGGAGAACACTCTGCAGGCGTGTAGCGTGTCTAGTGGCGACCTGGCGAAGGCTAGGCAGCTGTCCATGGCTGTCTCTTGCAGAGTCCTGCTAGCCAGAATGGACAGGGAAGTGAGGTCGGTGCCAGCTTTTATAGGATTGGCTGGAAACATGGGTGCCAACATGGCCCAGGGAGGGGGCCATGTTGCCACACCTCCCATGGCGCTCCTCGCCTAAAGCAAAATAGCAAGTCCTGTGTTTGGACGTGCTATATTGATTCCAACTTTTCCCTTATTTTTGACTTGATTTTTGGTTATTTCAATTACGGTAATTTCAAAATAACATTTTTATTTTGAAATAAGTTATTTCGAAATAACGGGCTACATGTAGACATTGCTTCTAAGTTCATGTCTACTGGATTTTCTAAGATTTTCCAAAAGGCTATTTTTAGTTATGTTCAATACTCTAAGGGTATGGCTACACTTACATTTAAAAGCAAAATGATGATGATTATTTCGATTTAAAGTCGTGAATGGCCACAGCAGCTCTCCTTATTTCGAAATGAGGTGTTCCCTCATTTAGCAATAAAGAACAGTCGTTTCAAAGCAATAAAACATCACTTCATATTGAAATGACAGTTAAATCGAAATTATTATTTCAAAATAACACTGTATAGCTGGGTTATTTTGATTTAACTGTTATTACGATTTAAAACTTTTTGCCCCTCTCCCTCCCAGGGTGCCTTCCTCTTTCTATATACTGGCTGGGGGGGCATGGCCTTCTTGGGGTACCATCTTGCCAAACCTCCCATGGTGCCCCTCCCTAAATCAAACTAGCAAGTCCTGTCCATGGACATGCTAGTTCGATTTGGGTTTCTAGTGGGGACATGTTAAATCAAGTCAACTTAAATCAATTTAATGATTTTTATTTTGATTCAATTAGATCCATTTAAGTTAAATTGATTTAACAATCTAGTGTGGACATAGTTTTACTGGTTAAATACTGCACATATGCTTTATAAAAGACAAATATCTTTGGATATGTCTACTCTATAACGGGTTTTTTTTCCCCCCAAAAAAGCAGACTTTTTTTTAAAAGACCTTTATTTCCTGTCCCTGCAGTCATTTTATTTTCTTGCAGTAGCGCTTTTTTTCTGAAAAAAATGGAGCACTATTTCAAAAAACTAAAACCTAGATCTAGTTCAAAATGGTCATTATTTCAAAATAGGTCTTTTGAAAAAAGGCAATCCAAGCCACAGGACTGGCTTTTTTCAGAATAGTAGCCCTATACTTTGTATTGGCATCCTGGTTTGTTTGTTTTTGAAATAGGAGTCCAGAGTGGACTGTCTATTTTGTAGTAAAAACGTTGACTTATTTCAGAATACAGAATCCTCCCTGGACTCCTATTTTGAAATAATAATTTCAAAATAATTTCATTTTGAAATAATTATTTTGACAAAAATTCAAAATAATTATTTCAAAGAAGTTATTTTGAAATATCTGTGGCTGTGTAGACATAACCTTTGTCCAGCACACTCTTCTTTATAATAAGTCTGCCAGCCCTCTAAAGATCACAGTAAGTCTCTGGCAGCAGGGTAGGTTTAATTTGCCTTCCTAGGCACTTCTGTTGGGGGTTATTAGTGCAAGTGTCATCTTGCAAGTCGTTGTTAGGCATCTGTTCTGGGTATTCTTCATAGATTTTGGCACTTTTTCCCAAAAGTAACAGGAAGACTGCGGGATCACATAACTTCTATGCTGCCTGCCAACAAGACCCTATATAAAGACTGTGTGACTCAGCAGTTGCAGCTGTCCATCCCAGGGACAGACATGCCTGCCCCTAGACAAGATGTAAGACCAGGTTAGAAGAGAAATGCCTTCCTGTTCAAAACAAGACGTCCTGTGGCACTTATAAATAAATAAATTTTTTAGGCTATGTCTAGATGTAGAGGCTTATTTTGAGTTAAGTTATTTCAAAATAAGTTATTTCAAAATAAAAATCCTTAATTCAAATGAACTCAAAATAAGGAAAAACACCAAATCAAAATAGCAAGTCCTGACACAGGTCTTGCTATTTTGAATCAGGAGAAGGGCAGGGCCATGTTGCCAACCAATCCCCTGCCACTGACTGCAGAGCCAGTGGAAAAAAGTCCCTAGGGTCAGAGATGGGGGTGGGGTGTCCCTCCTCCCTGCTGCTCCTCTGGCAGCAGAGCGGGGGGAGGGGCAGAAGTCAGTGGACATCTGCAAGTTGCCAGGGCAGATGCCAGCGACCCCAGCCCCTGGCTGCCTGCAAGCAGCCAGGGCAAATGTGGGTCCCCCACCCTGGCAGGCTCTGCAGCCTGGTCAATTTCACAGAAGTGAAACTGACCAGGCTGCAGAGTCCAGCCACTCCCCACCCTGGTCAACTTCAGCCGCGGAACCTGGGCTGTGGAGCAAGCCGGCTCCTGGACCCCAGCAACCCCCTGCACCTCCCCTCAGCACCCTGGCCGGGGTGCTGATCGGCTACCTAATCAGGGTGCTGAGGGGGGAGTTGGGGCATCTTCCGAGGGTGCCATGTACCCTCGGAGAGAGGTCAAGTGTTATATCGATATGAGTGTTTTGAAATGAATGTTTCGAAATAGCCCTCATTTTGATATATAACGAGGTTTTATTATATCAACATGATTTTCTTTCTTTTGAAATAAGGGAGCTCCTTATTTTAAAATAAGGAAACGTTGTCTGCACCTGTCAACTTTTAATGCAAAACAACCTTCATTGATCAAATTCAAAGCCTCGTGTGGAGATAGCCATTGTCTTCAAGTGGCACAGGACTCCTTGTTTGTTTTAGTGAACTAGATTAACACGGTTGCCCCTGTGGAACCTACTTGTTGCAATTTCATCTGGTCTCAGTCATGTCCATGATTGAATTCATGTTCCTGTCCATCCAGTATTTTGTAATCTATCAGTATTCCTGGCAGGGGCATCGCTGGCACCGGGCACTCATGGCACATGCCCCGAATCCCAGCACCAGTGCCCCGGGTCTGGCGCCTCACCTCGCCTCTGGCCCGATAGGGCCATAGATCCGGGGCCCAGCCACCCAAGTCTGCAGCAGCCCCATCCCCAGCTGGGGATCCGGGGCTCGACCCCGCAGGCCACTCCTGGCCCCATCCCTAGGTGAGGATCGAGCTTGGGATCCGGGGCTCGACCCCGCAGGCTGCTCCTGGCCCCGTCCCTAGGTGGGGATCCAGGCCCCAGCTACCCACGGCTGTGGCGGCGGCATCCCTGTCCCCGGTGGGGGATCCGGGGCCCAGTTACCTGCGGCTGCGGCAGCCCAATCCCCAGCCAGGGATTTGGGGCTTGGCCACCCACAGCAGCGGCGGCCGATCCTGCTCCGGCCCCGGCCCCAGCCGGGGCTCAGCCGCCCATGGCCACTTCCATCCCCATCCTTGGCTAGGGATGCGGGGCCTAGCCACCCATGGTGGCTTCCGGCCCTTCCCCCCAGGGGGTGGGGCCTGCAGGCCTGGGGCATGGCCTGCTGGCCAGGGGTGGGGCCTTGAGCCGTGCCCCAGATCCCTCCCTGGGGCAGTGAGGCCCCTGGTTCCTGGTCTTGAACTTACCTGTGACGTCATCTGATGGTAATATACTCATTCATTTGTATTGCATTTCCACAGGTGTTAGTACTTAGGCCTTGACTATAAGCCTGATATTATTTAAACCACCAAGCTATTTTCCTGTTCCTTGTTCCTTCCCCCAGCAAATATGATCTTGTTTTACCTTATTTATTGCAATCTTATTCTTAAGAGTAGTTGTTCCCAGTGATAGATACTTGTAGGAGTAAATGAGGGGGTTCAAACATGCACCCACAGACCAGATGTGGCCCACAAACCTCTTCCAGCCGGCCCATGGCTGTGCTCTGCAGGACCACTCTCTCCTTAAAAGAGAGAGAGAGAGGGAGGTCTTGCATACCCAGTGCTCTGCAGTACAGCAAAAGTGTCATGTCACACTACACCATGGATGGAATACTGTGTATGTGAAATGTGCTCCACAAGACTACACTCTCTCCCTAACAGAGAGAAAGTGGTATTGCAGAAAGCAGTTTTGCACACACAGCACTCTGCAATGCCGTGATAGTGCTATAGTATTTCAATTTATGGCATGGTATGGCCCACTTGAAGTACATTTAAGTCAAATCTGGCCCACCATAGCAAATGAGTTTGATCCCTCTGGTGTAAAAGTACCTGTGAGTGGGAGGAGGGTCCTTAAGACGGCAATTGCTTTTGGCATATTAAAAGCCTTAACAGTTGTGTGACTACAACAGGAAAAGGGGCAAGAGAGCCTTGGCACAAATGGCTAATAACTGCAACCCCAGTGGTGAGACGGCAAGTTTCAGAATACCCAAGAGTCATGTACAAATGACCCAAAGGACCAACCACCCCATTGGCAGCAGCACAAGGGACCCATGGTGACTGACGTGAGTCTGGAGAAACTGAGAACTTAGTAGACTCTGTTGAGACGTCCAAAGGACAGAAATGTCCACGATATGGCAGAGCCAACCAGAGAGTTTTACTCAGTTACTCAGTAAGCGGAGCACAGAGCTCTTCCAGCACATGAGGGCCAACAAGCTGGGTGCTGTGGACTCTGTCTCAGCTAGACAAGGGCTATGTCCATGCATAGCCCATTATTTTGAAATAAAAATGTTACTTCTAAATAACCAGAATTGAAATAACCAAAAATCAAGTCAAAATAAGGGAAAAGCTGGAATCGAAATAGCACGTCCAAACACAGGACTTGCTATTTTGCTTCAGGTGAGGAACACCATGGGAGGTGTGGCAACATGGCACCCTATCTGGGCCATGTTGGCACCCATGTTTCCAGCCAATCCTATAAAAGCAGGCACCGACCTCACTTCCCTGTCCATTCTGGCTAGCAGGACTCTGCAAGAGACAGACATGGACGGCTGCCTGGCTCCCTAGCCTTCGCTGTGTGGCCACTAGACCCACTGCTTGCCTGCAGAGTGTTCCCCTGTTGGGGGACACTCTGCTCACAGACCCATATGCTCCCCAGGCTGTGCCCCATGCTGCCATCAGCCTGGGCCTCAGAGCTGCCCTAGTTCTCCTGCCCCTTTCTGTGCCTCACCAGGTCTGGGCCCAGGAGACCAGCACAGACTAGTAGGAGCGGGTAGTGCTCCAAACGTGGGGGGATGACCAGTGGCGGAGGAATTTCCGTATGACTAGGGCCAGCTACAACCACCTCGCTGCAGAACTCTCCCCCCTCCTGCGCCAAAGGGACACTGCCATGCGACTGGCCATCCCTGTCGACAAAAGAGTGGCCATTGCTCTGTGGAAGATGGCCACTCTAGAGTTGTACAGGTCCGTGGCGCACCTCTCCTGTGTTGGCAGGTCCACCATCGGGAACATCCTGATACAGGTCACCAGGGCCATCAACAGGATCCTGCTGTGGCACCTGGTCACTCAAGGGGAGCTGCAGGACACCATGGATGGCATGGCCACCCTGGGATTTGTGCAGGGATACTGAACACCACACACATCCCTGTGAGGCCCCGGAGCACCAAGCCACTGAGTACCGCAATAGGAAGGGGTACTCCTCTGTCATCATGCAGGCCCCTTGTGGACCACCGGGGTGTCTTCCAGAACTGTTATATGGGCTGGCCAAGGAGGGCGCATAACACCAGAGTCCTCCAGAATTCTGCCCTGTACCAGGGCAATGAGGTGGGCAGCGTCTCTCCCCCCCCCCGCCCTTACCATCAATGTCGGGGGAGTAGAGGTGCCCGTCCTCATTGTTGCTGACACGGCCTATCCCTGCCGCTCCTGGCTCATGCACTCCTACACAGGACCCCTCGATCCTCACTGGCAGCTTTTCAATCGGCATGTGAGCCACTGCTGCCAGGTGGTCGAGTGGGCCTTTGGATGGCTGAAGGCATGCTGGAGGTGCTTCCTTACCCACCTCCACCTTGAGGCGGAGACGACTTCGGAGATCATCAGCATATGCATAGCCATGCAGAATTTCTGTGAGCTGCGGGGCGAGACTGTTGCTGCCGCCTGGGAGGCCGAGGCCCAGCTCATTGGGGGCCAATACAAGCAGCCCACACCTGTGCCCCCATGGGAGCAGGCATCACGAAGGGCTGTCACAGTACGTGACGTGCTGACAAACACCTTTGCCACAGAGGAGGAACTCTGAGGGCCAGGCCTGCCCCACTACACACCACCCTCTCCCCCCCCATCTACCACAGCCAGCCCCCACCCATCCACCCGCACTGTGAAGCACACCCAATAAAACAAGACACACTCACTAATATCAGTTGTGAACTGTTTATTTAACATAACAGGGGGGTTGGGGCAAGGAAGGCCCGCGGAGGGTTAGGGGATGAGGAAATGTGTGGGGAGACTGGGGGGAGGGCCTTCAACTGGAAGATGGGACTGGGTTGGGAGAGATTGGGGGGAGGGGAGTTCTCAGGCAAGGCCTGTGTGGGGGTCTTGGGGGGGGGGGGTCTGCCGGGTCTGTGGCCGACTTGGAGGAGGATCCTGAGGAGGTGCTCCGCTGGCTGCTGGTGGGGCGATGTGGTCCACGATGCGGTGGAGAATGGTGGCCACATCACTCAGGGCTGTGCTGAGGTGCTCCATGGCCAAGGCCTGCAGCTCGAAAGTGGCCACCAGGCAGTCATCGGTGGTAACCCCTTGTCACAGCAGGTGGAGGGTGGCATCCTGGCGAGCGGCCCTGCTGTCACTGCCAGGCCTGGGCCAATGCCTTGGCACATTCCCCTAGGTCTTTGAGCTTGGCCAGGACTTCCCCCTGCTTCCGGTAGCCCCTCCTCCTCCTCCTGGGTCTGGGGGTGCCAGGTGGGCTCCGTGCTGAATGGCTAGCGGTTGCATGAAATGCTGGAGGGAAGCATCAAACAGGGTTGGACCCTGCTACCTGCTGCCCTTGCCTGTGTGTGGCCTGTCCGCAGCACACAGCTGTGCCCTGACTGTCAGCAGGAATCTGGACCTGGGTACGGTGGCACATTGCACCAGAAGCACGCATGGCCTAGTGGTGCCTGCAATGTTTAGCTGGACTCACCCAAGACTTGCTCTGGGGAGTCTCCCAAGGCAAATTGCCAGTGGTGTGGCCTGCGTGCTGTGCACCCTGCCCAAGATGCAGCTGCATCTTTCACACTCATCCTGTGTTAACCAACCCCAGGCACACAGGGGCCTGTCACCCTGATGCCACATGTCTCTCAGGCACCCGTGCCCATGGGAGGGCGTCTGCCCCCCCCAGCCCTGTGCCCTGCCTGTCCCCCTGTGCTGTACCCCCTCGCTGCCCATGACCTGGGCAGGCCTAGCCCTGCCTGCCTATATGAGACTGGAAGACTCATCGACAGGGGCTCCAGATGTCCGCCAGGACATCATCCATGTTGGACTCCCCTGGGGTCAGCATGTCGGCAGGCCGCTGCTCCTCCTCACTGCTTTCACTGTCCTCGTGGGTGATGGGGAAGAGCTCCGGAGTCCCCAGCGCAGCCTCTGATGGTGGTGGCATGACAGGAGGCTGCCTGACATCCAGTGACACCTTGGAGCTGGTGTCCCCTCCCTCTGGGGCTGAGGAGGTGCCGGGGTGGTGGCCAGTGTCACTGCCCAGGCTGGCAAGCCACTGGGCACAGCCCCCAGGAAGGCATGCAGCTCTGTATAGAAAGGGCAGGTAGCAGTGGCTCCCTGGTGCGAGCATGGTCCTGCCTCAGGGCCTTGATCTTTGAGCACACCTGCTCTGTGGTGCGCTCATGGCCCTGGCTGGACAGTTCCGCCGTGATGTCACTGTAAATGTCCCAGTTCTGGTGACTAGCCCGGAACCGCGAAAGGATGTCCTGCTGGCTCCAGATATTAAGGAGGCAGTGGACCTCCTCTGTGCTCCACACAGGGGCACACCGTCTCCCTTCGGAGCCTGCAGAGCCATGTGCTGTCATGGTTCTGGAAGTCTGTCAGCATGCTGGCAGGCACGGGCCAGGGAGAGCACTTCTTGCTTCCTGTGGGTGCTGTGCACCCATGGGATGAAGGTCAAAATGCGTTATTTGAAAATAAAGGTTGTTTTCGAAACAACATGTCCAAACAGCATTATTTCAAAATGACCATTTTGAAATAACCGCTGTTTCGAAACTATCTGGGTTTAAGCTATTTCGAAATGACGGTTCTTATTTTGAAATGACGAATCCTGTCATTTCAAAATAAGAAAACGTCGTGTGGACCTAATCTCTTTTATTTCGAAATAACCAGTGTTATTTTGAAATAAAAGAGATGTGTGGACATGCCTAAGGAGAGGTAAGAGGCAAGCATTACTGTATCCGGTGGCTTAACAGTCTTTTGATAAAAAATGTGAGGATCTGTGGTGCCAATTGTTGGACCAGGAGGGGCATGTAAGCCACACTGCTTGCAACAATAAGATCCAGAACTTTAAGGTAAAGCTGAGGTGATCAAAAGTAATGCTCCCTCTAAGGCCCTAAGACGGCTGAGCAACTTATCTTGCTTGCTGTGTGGACCCCCAGCAGGCTCAAACTTGCCCTCCTGTTGTCCCAGTCACCCCACCCAGTCAGCCCGATCCTGCCCTCTCCATGGTCTCCCCCAGCTGGCCCAACCCCAACTTCCCTTCAACCCTCCGCCACCTTTCATGGCTGGCTGCCCCTGCCCCGTCCCCATTGCCCCACCCTGCCCCCTCATCTGGCCACCGGAATGGCACGGCCTGGTCCCTGGCCACTCCTCCAGCTGGAGGAAGCTCTTATTGAGCATGCACAGAGGTTCTGCCCCCTCTCAGTGAGAGCTTACTCTGAGCTGGGAGTTTTAAAAACTCCTAGCTTGGAGCAGCTCTCAGCCAGCCGGGAGACTCTTCTGGCTGGGTAGGAATTGCAGTTGCCAGCTGTGTGCGGCCAGCAGTGTTCCAATGCTGGGCAGTGGTGGGGGCTACATGGCTGCATGGCCACACAGTTTAGCGGGTACATTGGAAAAAAGGCTTGCTGTAGCCATAAGAAAGACACCAGTGAGCAAAGACTCCAGCTCAGATTTAGATGACTGAGAATCTGAGGTCAGCCTTGAAGACAAATGAGGAGGAATCTTCCAGAAGTTCCTACAGTACACGTGCCCAATAATAGTCAAGAGACAAAGAAACTGTGTCTGCCTATTCTTCTGATTACAACCACTGTTGTTAGCCATTGGTCATCAAGAGCAACCGAGACTCTGGAGGAAATCAAGAACTTCATGTCAGAGCAGTCCAGGTGATGGGGAAGATCCTAAGTGTCCTGAACTGAGAAATGGTGCTTGATTGGCTGGAGTAAGTAGAGTGCTGGCAATAAGCAAGGAGGACATTTTACTGGTCCTGCAATAATTTATGTCTGGTGATTACTATGACTCACTACCACATATTGTCCACGTAATCAATTTCAGAGATGTGATGGAGCTGTCTGAGTCTCTCTTTAGGTTTTACTATCCTTCAGTGAATTCAACTTGGAGATTACAAAAGATTGCTGAGAAACTAGAGAAGTTTCTGCAAAGAAAGAAGCTGATGATTATAGCGAGGCTGTCATACAAAGATTTTGATACTAAAGATTCCTATACTAATGATTGTCATGGTGCTTCTTGATGCAAGAATCATCACATTAGATAAACTGGAGGAAAGGATCCAAGAAGTATACGAACTTCAATGAGAGGCCCTCTGATACAACCCAGAGAAGAAGAAAATCTCTGCAATGGTGAAGTTGGAATCAGATGGCAATAGACAAATGTTTGAAAATAATGGCAGACTTGAAAACAACTGATGGCTTGATATGTCCTTGTATTGACAGAATGAGGGATAATCTAATCCTAGAATCGTAGGGCTAGAAGGGACCTCATAGGTCATCTAGTCCAACCCCCTGCCAGAGGCAAGACCACTCCCACTAAACCATCCCAGTCATGGTTTTGTCCAGCCGGGCCTTAAACACCTCCAAAGATGGAGACTCCACCACCTCCCTTGGCAGCTCATTCCAATGCTTCACCACTTGCTTAGTAAAAAAGTTTTTTCTAATAGCCAGCCTCGACCTCCCTAACTGCAACTTGAGACCACTGCTCCTTGTTCTGTCCTCTGTTACCACCGAGAACAGTCAAGCTCCATCTTCCTTAGATCATCCCTTCACGTAGTTGAAGGTTGCTATCAAATCCCCCCTCAATCTTCTCTTCTGCAGACTAAATAAGCCTAATGCTTTCAGTCTAACCTCATAGGGCTTGTGCTCCAACCCTTTAATCATTTTGGTTGCCCTCCTCTGAACTCTCTCTAGCATGTCCCTGTCCTTTTTGTAGTGGGGAGCCCAAAACTGAACACAGTATTCTAGATGTGGCCTCACCAGTGCAGAATAGAGGGGAATGATCACATCCCTTGATCTGCTGGTAATACTTCTTTTGATGCATGTCCGAATGCTGTTGTTTCAAAACATCCATTTTTTAAACAACAGCTATTTTGATTTCCTGCTAGGTTTAATGGTTTTGAAACAACGGCCATTATTTCTAAACAATGGGTCCCATTGTTTCGAAATAATGGTACGTCGTGTGACATGCAAAATTTTATTTTGAAACAACAGCTATTGTTTCAAAATAAAACTCACGCCTGAACACAGCTGAAGTTCATCTGTTGAACTGCAACATCAAAGTTGATAAAGCACTTTAGATGATGGTGGCACCCTATGCCCTTCTTACAGAAAGAGAGAACCACAATTGCTCTCTGCTTGGAGAAGATTTGGAAGAGCTTGAATCACCATTTAAAACTGGCAACACCTACAAGGAAATGAAAAGAGACCAAGTTGACACCTGGATAACAGAGAGGAGTTGCCACTATGTCAGTGGAAGGCCACAAGCAGGGCATGCAGTGTTACGGCTGAGCATGGGTGAAGTCCTTAAAGGTACCATCTACCTGAAGTCTGCCCAAGCCACTGATGTTATCCTCATACTTGCTGTTTTAGACAGAGTGGAACCAGCTACCAATATCTTCATTTGCTCTGACTCAGATTGGGTCATAAGAGCCCTTGTAGAGTGAATGTCAATTTGGAAAGAAAGGCAGATGACATCTGCCAAGAGGAAGCGAAAAGCCCATTCATAATAAACAATATATGCTTGAAGCATGGGGGGGGGGGGCTTAACTGTGTAAACATCTTAAAGCCAATAGCCTACTAAAAAGGTGAAGTTGTCTGATGGTGACATATTCATTCATTGGTATTGTACTTCCACAGTTCTTAGTAACTGAGCCTAGATTTAAGGCTAGTTTTATTTAAACCACTAAGTATTGTACTGTTTTCTTTGTTCCTTCCCCAATAAATGTTATCTTGTCTTACTTTATTAATTGCAATCATATTCTTAAGAGTAGTTGTGCCCAGCAATAGAAATGGGTAGGAGTAAAAGACATTGGGGTGGGGGGTGGGGGACGGAGTCCTTAGGACAGCGGTTCCTTTTGGAATGTTAAGTGTTAACACTTTTGTATCAAGGGCCTGATCCAAAGCCCATTTAAATTAATTAAAAGGCTTACATTGACTTCAATGTACTTTGGATCAGATACTAATGAAGTCAGGAGAATGTTCTAATGTCATAATTTAAATTCATATTCCATGAAGAACATCTAGTCTGCAGACCAATCCATAGCATAAGCCAGGGGTCTCAAGCACGTGGCCTGTGGGCTTCATGTGGCCCTTAAAGTTATTCCTGTGGCCTGCAATGACACCATCATTACCAATATTTGCAATATCATTATATGAAAAGGTTTCAGTGGTGCGGCCCTTGGGTAATGAACTAGTCCTCATGTGGCCCTTGTGCAGTCCTCATATGGCCTTCATGGTGATTTGAGTTTGAGACCCCTGGCATAAGCAAGCCAGAGAGATAAAGGGAGTAGTAGAACCAATGCTCCATAGAACAAATCAATGTGAAGTTTATCAGCTGAATGACATTCTTCAGTCTTAGTGAAAACATTAAAAAGAAGTGTTTAAAAAAGTAAATGACTTCTTAAAAGTACTGTGGAGGGCAATATGTATAACCCTTATGATATGTGCTTGACACATATAATCTCCATATATCCTTTGTACATCAGAATAAGATGAGGCCCACCTATAACTTTTAAAAAGTCTGTTCTTAGACAAAATATATTTCACTGGAACATCATATTTTAAAACCGTATTTTCTCTAGTGCCAATGCACTTTCCCCTGGAAGCTGGGATGTGCTGATTAGTGACACCAGCAGCAAAAGAATATTTCATAGTCATTTCCTTTAAAAGGATGAAAAGTTGTAAAGGAAAGAGTTGAAATGTGACATGAGTGGTTTGAGAGTGTGGTGACTTTAAGGCATAAACACTAGCTATATTGAGAACATCCAGCAAAACCTCTTGAATCTGTGCAAGTCGCCTGATCAGACTGAACTGCGACTGTTTTCCCTGGCTTTGAGTGCTCTCCTCCCTTCATCTCAAAGCAGCCCTGTAGCTCTGCCCTACATACATGACAGTCCCTCAAAAATGAGTCAATTACTCTAGTCCCCTGACGGCACAAAGGTCAGTCAAGCAGAAGGGTAATAGGGAAGTCAACCTTCCATCAGCTAAGTTTAGTCCCCTTCCAAGCTGAATCAGAGTTAGGAAGAGCAAATGGGTCACATATGCTATGTCTACACTAGGGGCTTAAGTTGATTTAAGCAGGCTTAAGTCAACTTAAGCAAAACTGGGGCTATATTTAGAATTTATTGAGTCAACTTAAGCACTTGCTTAAGTCAACTTAATAACTCCTGCCCTGTAAATCAACTTAAGCTTTAAAAAAAAAAAAAAAAACAAACCAAGGAGTCGTGTGTCCCTTAAAGACTAACAGATTTATTTTTTGCATGAGCTTTCATGGGAGAAAATCCCACTTTGTCAGATGCTTCGAAGATGGGTGATCTTTTCATTCCATTCTGTAAGTTCACCCATCTTCGAAGCATCTGAGGAAGTGGGATCTTCTCCAATGAAAGCTCATGTGAAAAATAAATCTGTTAGTCTTTAAGTGCCACACAACTCCTTGGTTTTTTTTGCTGGACTAGACTAACATGGCTACCCCTTTGGAAATTAAGCTTTTATGTCACTTACAGGGAAGGCAGCGCTGGGCACAGCCCCTTGACCCGCCCCCAGCCCCATTGAGGCTCCCGGAGTCCGATGAAGCTCCAGGGCCCTGGTCAGCAGTTGGCAAGCGGTTGGGACCTGTATCTGACTCCTAGTCACTTCAAGCAGGCAGTGCGGCTGGGAGCTGGGTCCTGTGGAGAGGGGCTGGGAGCTGGATTTGGATCCCAGCCCCTTGCAGCAGGAGGTGGATGCCTGGATCAAGAGTCTGGGAGCCCAACTGGGCTCCCAGCCCCCTGTCGTGGGCGATGAAGGCTTGAAGCTGGCTCCTGCCACCTGCAGTGAGGAGCTGAGAGCCCAGTCTCGCCCTGAGCCCCTTGCTGTAGGCTGCAGGGGTTAGGAGCCAGCTCCTGTCCCTTGCAGAAAGGAGCTTTGAACCTGATCTGGCCATGAGCCGCTTACCACCTTGGGCAAGTGTCTTGGAGACTAGTCAACTTCACAGGCTACAAGCCTGTGAAATTGACCATGCTCAGTGCCACCTGGTCAATTTCACAGGCTCCGAGCCTCTGAAATTGACTCAGCTCTGATCCGCCTACCCATGGCAGCAAGCAGCTTATGCCCAGATGGGGGTCTGAACCAGGCCCCGCAGCCTGCAGCAAGGGGCTGGGGGTCAGACTGGGCTCCCAGTCCCTCTATGCAAGCTGCAGGGACTGGCTGCTGGCTGCAGCCCCCTGCAGAGAAGGCCTTTCTGTGGGTGTTTGGAGCCATCTCCAAGTGCCTGTTGCCTTCTGCAAAGGGCTGGGAGCCAAAGTGGCCTCCCAGCCCGTCTCTGTGGGTGGCAGGAGCCGGCTCCCAGCCCTTCAGTCTGTGGCAGAGGGCTGGGAGACAGAGCTGGCTCCCAGCCACTTGCCAGTGGCCCCTGGTGCCAGATTGGGCTCCGGGATCCCGATCAGGACCAGGGTGGGGTAGGGGGCAGGGCAGCCCAGGATATTTCTGCACTGTGTCCAGTGCAGATGTACCCTGAAGTCAACTTAGGAAGGTTGACTTAAAGTTGACTTTGTGATGTCGACTTCCAGGAGCCCTCCCAATGTAGACATAGTGACTATGTCTACATTAGCTGAAATTAGTTCTGACTTTTTAGTCCAAGCTAAAAAGTTCCTGGTTAGTTTGAAGTAACTGAGAACTTTTAAGTTCAAACTAGCCGCATGTTCTAGTTCAAGCTTGTCCAACCTGTAGCCTGGGGGCCAAACTCTGGCCTGCTAAGGGCTTTCATCTGGCCTATGGAGTGCTGCTGAAAGAACTTGGGAGCTGGGGCTGGGCTGGGCCGTTGTCAATTTCCCACCCTGCACACAGCTGCAGCGAGGCATGATCTAGCCAGAGAGCTGTTCAGGGGCTGGATTTCCCTGAGCAGTGCTTGGCGGGGAGTGAGAAGAGCAGCTTTGGTGGGGTCCCTGTCAGGAAGTAGCTGAGTCCTGCCACCCAGCTGTTCTGCTCCCTCCACCTCACCCTTCTTCCTCTCGCTTTCTCTGCCATACTCCCCTGTTCTGCCTTGCTCCCCACGCTCTGCCTTGCCCCCTCACACAGGCACCCATGCCCCCACTTGTCCTCTGTACCCGGTACAAGCAAAAGCAATGACAAATATCACACAAATCACTATTTTATTAAAGTTTATTAATAAGATTGATTTGTATGTCTTATCTATCCGAAGTTCTCTCACCGGCCCCCTGACAGAGAAAAGAATTGCAATGTGGCCCCTCACCCAAAAACGCTTAGTAATGCTTAGTTCAAACTAAAACACATTTTAGTTTGAACTAATGGTGCTGGTCTTGTCCGTGCCTAGTTCAAACTAAGTGCGAAAGTCTAACCTAACCCCAGTACTAACTAGTTCAGACTAAACTTTCACTAGTCTGAATGAAGACATTTTTTAGTTTGGATTAGGCAAAGCCTAGTGTGGCCAAGGGCTAAATTAGTCTGGACTAAGCCTCCCTAGTTCAGATTCATTGGCTAGTGTACACATAGCCAGCTACAATTAGCGGGGACATCTCTGAGCTCACAGATATGAAATCCACACCACACAACTGGCAGACTCTGCGTCTTACCTTTCACATTGCAGATGTCCTGTTGGGGTATGAGTGGATAAAGAGTGAAGGAGAGAAGCGGTTCAAGGAGGGGAGATAAAGAGGTGGAGGAGGAGCTGGATGGGAAGCTCATTTGTACCAACTCTCCCCTCCCAGACAGTCTGCTTTTCTCATTTGCAAAGTGGGCTGGTCCCCCATGCCTTAGACTTGACCTTTTTCCTGGCTCAGTTGCTTCAGTTAAAAAATAGTTTATGTGACAGTTAGGGGATAATATGTTCCACACAACCACACATCACAAAAACAGGGTTTGGCCCCAGTAATGCTTTGCAAATGAGACTGTAAACAGAGGTCTTCTGTGGACACCACAATATATAAATGGAGAAAGCAGAAAAAAAGAGAGAATTAATTCATCGTACAGTGGAGCAGAAAACTCACATCTGTCCTTTATACAAGCCAGTACACCCCATTTATTAATGCTGTGCTGTGCACTGCCAGGTCTAAGCAATTAACTTACACTGACTGGCTTCCCTAGTGTGAGAAGAAGAGACAGCATGTTCATTGTGGGAACATATTGATTTTTTTCTTCAAAAAAATCTAAAGTAAATTGCATAATTTTCAACATGCTACAGCCTGGAAGATAAATTCCTAGTAACCTGCAATAATTAAGGAGTGAACTTAATACTCCAAGTTCTAAGGCTGATAAGTCATTAAAAAGTGAACATATGAAAAGCAGTTTTGGACAAAACAGGATATAGCTTCTTCCCTCCGCAAATTAAAGTCTAGTTTCTAGACCCAGTGCGCTATAGTCTCCACAATGCTGCATGAAAAAAATCTACCAATGCACATGTGCAAGCATTAAAAGCAGCAGATTTTCTGAGATAGACAACCATGTGCACTGTGCATCTGAGATTAAATCCACTAGCCCTAAGGCACCTATTTGTAAAAAGATATTTAGGTCATTTCTATGCCCATTCTGTGTTTTTTGAGGTGGAAAAATATGTAACACTATCTTTTGCATAAAGATCCTGCTTTCAGATTATTAGCTGGGTTTTTTCCTTCCTGAAGCCTTTCAGTTAGCCCCACTGAAGGTTAAATTCCAAGGTGAATTTCAAAATCAAATGAAAGAAAAGGTTCAAAGTGACATATAAACAAACCATTAAAAGCAAACACAGGTAGTCAAAATACAGTAAACAGGACAATTAAGATATGTCATCAACATCATTTAAGAAAGATTTGGCTTTTCTATTTACTCGATGCCTCACCAAAATTTTATTTACTATGATGTTTTCCACTTAAGCAGATGGTGAAGCAACCTTCTGGGTATAAGGCTGGCTGGGCTGTTTGAGAGGGATTTAAAATAATAAATAAGAAGAAAGATAATGTGCATCACTGCAGGGGATCGTATAAGCAAATAAAAAACACGGAGAAAGGCTAAAACTAAATATAAAGCAGCCGTTGCTGCCTGTGTGATAAGCAAAAAGATGGCCAAGTAAAACAATTAGATATGTTTGCTTGTATAGGCAGATTGGGCAACCTTGCTCACTCTGCAGAGTGCCTTACACCACAGGTAGTTCACTGGTATTGAACTAAGAGGCTATTCAACATGAGCAAATATGGCAGAATTTGATCCCAAAATAGCAGGAGCACTGATCATTAACAAAGGGTCTCATCCTCCTAAGTACAGTGCATCTGCTGACTTTAACAGGGACAAAAGTTGCTCATTGTCTTCATGAGGTGGAATTAGATGGTCATGATGGTTACTTCTGATGTTAGAGTCTAGGATTGGTCTCCACTGATGGCATTCGTCAGTAGGTGATACAAAAGCGACATAAGGTAGCTTACATATCTCCCGCTGACAGATTTATGTTGATGTACGAAGACATTTTCATGGTGCTGTATAGAAGGGAGAAGCCCTCCCATTAACTTAGCCTTACTCGTTTTGGGGAGAAGACTACTTGAATTAACCAGAGAGTGCTCTTTGATTGACCGAATAGGTCTACACAGACCTGAACATTTGATGCCACTGTGATGAGTCCTCCATTAGGGCAATAAAGTGTGTCAGGAAGTATTCAGCATCTTTCACGATTTCCTCCCAAACATCCAAGCTTTAAATGCCATTTAGCCTGGTCTAAAGAAACATTCAGACTAAATGGCTATGTTTACACTGGGGGGCCCTTGGAAGTTGACTTAACAAGGTTGACTTTAAGGTATGTCTGCACTAGACACACTAGCCCCGAGGCCACCCTACCTCCTGCCCTACCCCCAGTCCCCGGTAGGTTCTGCAACGTGATCTGGCCCTAAGGGCCTGATCCAGCTCAAGCTGCCAACAACAAGCAGCTGGGAGCCCGATCTGACTCCCAGCCCCTTACAGCAGGCAGCTGGGGGCCCAGTCTGGGTCCTGGCCCCTTGAAGGAGGCTGTGGGGTTGGCTCCCAGCCCCCGCCACTTATGGCAATGGGCTGGGACCCTGATCTGGCTTCAAACCTCTTGTGGCAAGGGTCTTGTGGCCAGACTGGGTCCTGAGCTGCTTGCTGGCAGTGGCAGGAGGCTAGGAGCCTGATCTGACCCAGAGCTGCTTGCTATCATGGGCAGGCAGCTCAGAGCCTCGTGAATTTCACAGGCTATGAGCCTTGCAAGTGGCCAGGGCAGGAGCCGGGTGCCAGCTCTTGCCGCTCACAGAGAGGGGCTGGGAGCCAGATTGGTTTCCCAGCCTGTCTTTGCAGGAGACACGGCAGGAGCTGGATTGGACCCTGAGGCCAGAGAGGGGCCCCAGAGTCTGATGGACCCAGGGCAGGGCATGAGGCGTGCCTTGTCCTGTAAAGTCAACTTAAATGCTTAAGATGACTTTCAGGGCAGTAGTTATTAAGTCGACTTAAGCAAGTGCTTAAGTCAACTTAATAAATTCTAAATTTAGCCTGGGAGTTGCTTAAGTTGACTTAACGCAGGTTAAGGTGACATAAGCCTCCAGTGTATACATAGCTGATGGTAGCAGGAAAATCACTCTAGATTTCAAGAATGGTCCCCAAAAAAAGCAGGTTCAGATGGATGAAAGAGGCAATAACAGGAAAATCCGATGGAGAAGAATTATAGAGCCAAAGACTCCCTTGTGACCTTCTGGGGACAAATATTCCTCTGATCACAGCCCTATCATCAGTGACACAAAAACTAAATGCCTGAAAATGAACAAGGTCAGATATTTGATTACAAAGGTATTTCCAAGTAAATATCAGAACCATTGTTCACTTCACTTTAGAACTCTTTATATTAAGTTGTTCAAGGTGTTCTTAAACTTCTAGATCTAGCTGGATGGGAAGTGTTGATTCATCAAAACTAAAAAAATTGCAATAACTTCTCCCTTTGGACAGAATTTTTGTTGGAAAGGTTTCTTGGGTCCAGGATGTAATTTCTGGTCAAACCAGAAAGAGGCATGCCAGGGTTAGGGCACTGATGTAGAATCATAGAACCATGGAAACCAGAAGGGACCATGACTGGTCATCAAGTCCAGTTCCCTGCACTCTCAGTAGGACCAAGGGCCCCCATTAAACCATCCCTGACAGGTGTTCTTCTAACCTGCTCTTAAAAACCTCCAGAGCAGGTGAGTCTACAACCTGCTGAGGCAATTTATTCCAGTGTTTAATAACCCTAACAGTTTGGAATTTTTTCTTAATGTCTAGGCTGAACTTCCCTGCTATAATTTAAGCCTGTTGCTTCTTGTTCTATCATCTGTGATTAAAGAGAATAATTTTTATCCTTCTTCCTCATAACAAACTTTTAGGCATTTGAAAACTGTTATCATATCCCCTCTCAGTCTCCTTTTTTCTAGACTAAACAAGCCCATCTCTTTCAATTTTCCCTCATATGTCAAATGTTCCAGAATTCTGATAATTTCTGTTGCCCTTCTCTGGACTTTCTCCAGTTTCTCCACATCCTTTTTGAAATGAGGCACCCAAAACTGGACACAGTACTCAAGTTGAGGCCTAATCAGTGCAGAGTGGAGTGGCAGAATCACTTCTTATGTCTTACTCACAATATCCTGTTAATATACTCCAGAATTTAGGAGACACAGGTTGAAATACTTGTTCTGCCTCATTTAGAATAGACTTGGATCTGTGGTCCACCTCCCAGATGAGCACCATAATCAGTGGTCTATATAATTATTTTCTCTTTCTCTATGAATATTTATAGAGAAACCCATACTTGAGTAGCCAGTAGACTTCGACTACTCATATGGAAAACCCAGGTTCTAGTCCCTTATTCAAATCAAGCAAACGAGGGACTTGACCTGGAGTCCTCCTCATCCCACATTGTTGGAGTCTCAGTGCAATTTGGGTTGCTTGACCACTGTTCTACATAGCCTCATTTGTTTGCTATAGTGTGCCGACCCCTGTGGCATGACATCTTCTGGCTGGCAGAGATGAATAGGATTACTGAGTAACCTTGCAGATGTCTCAATTTCTGCAGACCCTGGCACATAACAAGACGAAAGACACAACATGTTTGCTTGCAGCTGCACATAGATAACAATGATGGGAACAAGTTATCCTTGAACGTCTGAAGTACACATTTTCATTGCCAAGAGGCATATTTTACACTGCTCTGCTTATCACCAGATGTTGTTTTGATGACCCCAATTATCATGGTGAGAATGGAATGTAGTCAAAGGTAAGAACCCAATGCAGGCAATTGAGTATATGATAATTAGCTGAGAGGTAATTAGGTGAAATCTGTTTATGGAAATGTATAAGAAGTCATCACTTAGACAATCGGGTGCACTCCATCCTGATCAACACCTGATCCCATGGGAGATGCTTCCAGAGGACCAGAGCCCACTGACTCCCTGGTGGGGCCTCTGAAGAAAGCTGTTCCTGTTTAAAGCCTTCTCAGTAACTACTTAGCTCTCCAGACTTAGAGCGTTATGATGTATTGAAGTTAATTTTAGGGTTTGTATGTAACTAGTGTTATCTATATGAATCCTTGTATATAAAACCCTACACTGAAAAGGTTTTTTGAAATAAGGAGGCTTATTTTGAAAAACCTTTATGCCTGTCCATGCAGGCATTTTGGTATTTCAATCTAAGCACTTTGGTTTTTCAGGAAAAAAAGTGCTCTTTCAAAATACTAAAACCTGGGTTTATTTTGAAAGGTTGATTCTTTCAAATAGTTATTTCGAAAAAAAAAAAAAAAACCATTCCAAGCTGCGGAATAGGCTTTTTTCAAAATAATGTTCCTGTACCAGTGGGTTCCCAACCTTTCGCATGCTGGGGACCCCTTTTTAGCAAAAAAGACTTTGCAACCCCCTGGTTGTCACCGCTGCAGGCAGGATTCAACCTGCATGGCCAAAATCTGGCTCATGTGGCCAGAATCTGGGAAGAAAGCAGGAGCCGCTGCGGCTGTGGTCCCCTCCCCAACCCCATGCCAGCAAGTGGAGCCACTGCCGCCATGGTCCCCAGCCAGCCCCTGCAGGGGACTGAAACCAAGCCATCTCTGGTATCAGTAGTCAACGCACAGTGGCAGCAGGTAGCCCTCTGCATGCCCCCAAGCCCGCAGAGATCCAGCCATAGTGGGAGTGTCAGGACTGCAGCTGGGTTCCAGCCCCAGCAGGGAGCAGGGTTGCAGGGGGTCTGTGGTGCTGCTCCCCACCAGGGCCAGAACCCAGCTGCAGCCCCAGTGGTCCCACTGGGGCTGGATCTCTGCGGGCTTGGGGGCATGCAGAGGGCTACCTATTGCCACTGCTCACCGGCTGCTGATGTTGTCAGCAGCTTGGCTTCACTCCCCTGCAGGGGCTGGCTGGGGACCATGGCAGCAGTGCCTCCACAGTGGTTCTCGCTCCCCTCCCGGATTCTGGCTGTATGAGCCAGATTTTGGCCATGCTGGCTGAATCCTGCCTGCAGTGGTGACGGCCAGGGGATCCGCAAAATCTTTTTTGCTAAAAAAGTGGTCCCCAGCCTCAAAGAGTTGGAAACCACTGCCCTATGCTGTTCCCCGCCATCCCCTATTTTGAAACAGAGAATCTAGTGAAGACCCTCTATTTCAAAATAAGAACTCCTGCCTTATTTTGAAATAGAGAGTCTTCCCTGGACTCCCATTTCAATAATAATTTTGAAATAATGTTAATTTGAAATAATCATTTCAAAATAAATTCAAAATAGTTATTTCGAAATAACTATTTCAAAATATCTTTGGCAATGTATACATAGCCATTGAGCTGCAAATCAGGCATACCATGTCTCTCTGGTATTCACGCTGATCACTAAGCACCCGGTATCAACACACATGAGTGTCCTCAGCACTGGATATTCTGGAGTCTCCTCCTCAGTGAACAGTTTTTAAAGTCAGGTCTTGCAATTGTATTAATGTGGAAGGGGAAAAAGTTTTGACACCTTGAAAATATTCACAGGAGGGGGAAAACGATTTCCCTGTCAAGCTCTATGGACTCTCTTATTATTGGCCTAGTATCTTATTTGTTATTCAAGCTAGGCTTATAATTTTCCTCATTGGCTTTTGGTATATAATTCTCTTCATTCATTTCTCCTGTCTTTTTCTTCTTTTCATCTTGTGACCAATGGGGTGCACTCAGTCACCCTGAATCCTCCACTTCAGTTCTTGGCAGATAGCTGAGGCAGGGCTTTCCCACCTCCAAACTCCTAGAGTTATAGTTACCCCAGTCCCTCCTGCCCTGGCGCCCTAAAGCCCATCTGGGCAAGTTTGCCCTGACTACCTGCACCTCCCGGGCTCTTGTAGAAACAGCTACTTGTAAGCTTTGTCCGGCTCAGCTCTCCTCTGCGCTACTCAGTTCTGTTCTGCTCCATACTCACGCTCTACTCCTACCTCCACTTCCAAAAGCCACACTCAGAGCTTTCCCTGCAGCAGGGGCCTTCTGTGGTTAATTATGCTAATTGGGCTCTGGTGACTTAAATAACCTAGAGTAGCCCTGCCCTGGTAACCCAGGAATCAGGGCTTTGTTGAGCCTGGGGCTGATATACCTGCCCTCCAAAACTCTCCTGTTGCCAACAGGCTTGACTCTGTCACAATCCCCTTGCTTCATCCCCATGCTTCTTTTTGTCCCCTTGCTTCTCTCTCCATCCTTTCTCTTTCCCCCCTTCTCTTCCCATCCTTAATTTTTTCTTCCATTTTCTACCATTTTCTCCACTAGAAAAAATGAAGAGTGGTTGAAGGCAACTTACTCTGCAGGACTTTCCTCAATGAGGGAGAGTAGGGGACACAGTCTCCAAAGGATGGGACTGGACTTACTGGGCTCAGCAACCTGTCAATGGATAGGATGGGGCTTTCCACTAAGCCGTTGAGTTCCCCTGGGGTGTATGTAAACCCCAACAGCCTCCTTCAGGTGAGATAGAACTTGCTATGCTTCTCTAACATCCCAGAGGAACAAAGGAAGATCACCTACTCTGTGCCTTTTCTAATCCTAGTAGCTCCATTCTTGCCTGACAATCCCAGTTCTACTCCTTCTACTTAATTGGATTCCTTCTCACTTCCTCCACTACGCCTTGATTCCTCATGCTCATTCACCTGAGTGCTTTTTCCGTGCTTCCCACTCCTAAATTCTTCGGTCAAATCCAATTCTTCCTCATCCCTCAAATTGTGCCTCTAGAACTGCTCCTGCCTTTTTTAGGCTAATCACTTAGTAGTGTTAGTTCTTCTTCTGTCCAGAAGTTCTGCTCTTTTGGGTTATGGAACGGCTGAATACAGGTATGTGACAGTAGGGACACCATAAGTTGTCAGCATAATCATCCAGCTCATGCTTGGGTGAGTCCACAAGAAAATAGATAAGTACAGTGTACTTAAAATAAAAAAATCCTCTAAACAAAAGAATCCAAACAAAAATTTAGAGGGTTTAGAAAACACCACCCAAGAGGAAAGAATGTATATGCCTTAGAGAAATGACCAATGAAGGATGTTATGGTAATTACCTCTACAGTAAATACCCGTAAAGTAGTGGGGAAATATTGGTGTTGAAGCCCTTAGAAATGTTTCAGTGATTTGAATTTCATGTGAGCAAAGTGCTGTGCCTGAGACATTTCTATTCCAATGTCATTTAAAATCTTGTTACTCTCTGATTTATTTCCTCTTGTCTAAAGCTGTTTAATTTTTCTTCATATTAATATTGACTGGAGGGAGAAAATAAAATGTTACTGTGGCAAAGTAAATAAGTTCAAATCAGTTTAAAAGTAACTAGATTTTTTCTTGCTGTAAATATTTCAGCATTAATTCAGGCCTTATGGAGAACTGTAGCTGCCCATGGCAAGGAAAGGCTCTTGCAATCACAGGACTGTGAAACACAGATCAATATCACACAGGGGCTGTAATCAACATGCAGATTAATGAACAGGACTATAGCCACCAGGGAACAGTAGAACAAAGACTAGTTGAGCATTTTAATTGCTGAGTTACTGCTAAATCTCAGTTTGCTATCAATCTCCATCCATTCTGACTATTGATGCATAGCAGACATTAAGAAGCAAACAATAACATAATGATTCATAACTACTCGGGTGCAAATGAATGGGTGGCATCATGAGAAATGTGACCATGATTATTTTATGCCTCAGAGTCTGTGTAAAGCATCTGAGACTTATTTCTAATTTTCTTTGTTTTCAGGATCTGACAATCTTTTTAACCAGAGTTAGTGTTAACAGAACTAATATTAGAGCAAAGTCTTGTTTGAACTATCTTAATGCCATCAGTATCAACACACTCTTTTATAATGGTTCCAACCAATTAATTAATTCTATTAATTCAAACGGACATACAAATTAGAGATGGAAAAGATTTCTAGGTTTAGGTCATTTAGCTCAACTCACTGTCAGTAAAAGATGGTTTCCAAGTGCAGACAGTCTTCTTTAGTATTTTCTCTGATGCTTTTAATAGCTGTATACAATGGTAGTTTTGCAGTCCCTTGAAAGACTATTCTAAACTCTCATTGACATCATGGCTAGTATGTCATTGTTTCCAACTACTCATCTGAAATTCTCCTTTGCTAAATTTAATCTGGTATTGTTTATTTACACACTTTTTAATAACGTAAATCATTTTTTCTTCTCCTTTAGTATTTACACCCTTTCATACTTACAGCTAACTATAATATCTCTTTTTATTTGTTGTTTAATTGAGCTAAATGTGTACTCCATGTATGACTGAATAGGGGGTTGGACTAGATGGGGACCTTCTGAAGTCCCTTCCAACCCTTGTTTTCTGTGACTCTATGACTTCACTGATTTTATGCTGCAGATAAATTTAACCTTTTTACTTCATATAATTCTTCTTCTAAAGTAATCCCAACATCGGTGTAATTGTCACTTACTCCCATCTGAACTTCCTACTATTTTTCAATCTTTTTTCTGATATTGAGGTTCCTAGAACAGTTTCTTGCTATGGCCTGTCACTAGTGCTGTATAAAGGAAAGCTATAGTTCATAATTTGTATTCTTTGCATGAGTAACTCAAAATTGTATTAACATTTTATTGCCTTTCAAACTGATATCTGACTTGCTGGCCACATAATTCTCTGCCCATTATCAGGCCTTTTTTATCATAGCTTCCTTCCAACTGTCCATTTCATTAAAGGTTTATGTTTTGGATTGCTGTATACTAGATACAGTCCCAAATTCCCTTCTGGCATAACCTCATTCAAATTAACTGCATTTAAGTCAACTGTATATCAGATATGGTTTTCATTTTTGCATGTGGGTTCTTATTCTGCTATTATTATTTTGGATCCTCAAGTCTGAAAATTGAACCCATGGTATAGTTGCTAGTTTAGCTTGTCTATATACTCCTTAAATTGGTATATAGGGAAATGAATACATTAATATGTCTTTATTAAGCTTATCCTTATTAATTTCTTTGTGTTCCAAAGCATATACTTCTCCTTTCTTACTTTTCTGATTGGAAATATATGCCACATTTTTTAAGTTAAGTGAAAGCTCTCCTTGTGCCCTTTTTTCATCTCATTTAATGCCAGCCCTCAATCCAGTTTGAACCCAAGAGATCCTCTCACTTAAATAGTTTTCTCCTCTCACTGGCATTCTAATACTCTATGGATCAAACTTTTTTCCATATAATAGCAGCACATCAATCTATTGGAGTTTTAGTAGCTATTTATTCCTTTCTTCACTCACACTAGAAGATTATTTTAGAGGGTTATTGGTATAGATCCAGCCTTCAATTTTTCTTTCAAGGTCCTTAAAGTCATAGTAGAGTCTCTCAAATCTCGCTTTACTCCCATCAGCTTTAGACACAATGAGTGGAAATTCCCCAGTACTTTTCAGAATAGCCTTTGACCTTCTTGTCACAACTCCTGTCCTGGCACTGCAAAGCGACATACCATCCTGTTCTCTCTTTATCTAGGTCACAGATGGTGCAAGCCACATTCTTTACTTACTTACTGAAGGAATATCTACTAGATAAATTAGAACAGATGTACAGTAAGTTTTTCTTTTGGCATTTATACCACCCTATGGTCTAATTAATCCTGACATTATGACCATCATAATATGAACTACATCAAAGGCATGACATAACAGATTGTTCTCTTGATAGCAAATATGTTTATTTTCCTTTTCAATGAGGCAAACTTTTCTCTCCACCCCACCTCCTTCTTCTGGAGTTATCACATTGGAAAAAAATATCATGTGCACAGTACACTGCGGTTTGTTTAAATTCCCATAAAGATAAGGCAGATAAATTTTAAAAATACTAGTATACCTTCAAACATCTAGTTTGTCACAGGTTTCTGCCTCAGAATTCTAATTTGTTTCTCCAGTAATAAGCTAGTACTCTCACATTTTTGGGTGTCTGTTAATAATATATGTGGCAGTTATACATATTTTATACTAAAGGCTGTCTTAAAAGCTACATCCTTATAGGTAATAACCTGCTTAGAAAAAAAACTTTCTTGAATTATTTATAGCTTATTTGGAACAACAAAATCAGCTGTCTTTTTATAAGGTCAGGTACCAAAGTACAACTATTAATAATATAGTCACACATTTTGCTAATAAGGTGCTTGAATATTTATCTTTTAATCACTTAGGAGAGGCAGTCATCTGCTATATAACTAACCAAGCAAGGCTTCTCTGGAAAGCATTCTAATCTGTCTTCATAGGTTAATATAAAAATCTATTATACGGAAAATCTGTTCAAGTGTTTTTACATGCAGGTAGAAAGGGAAACTACAAAATGGCAAGCTTTGTACAAACTAATGTCTTGTACTGGAAATTCAAAATTTGTCAAAATTCTTTTCTTTTTAGTTTTTACTATCATCTGTTGTATCTACTACCAAAACGGAATGAAATTACAGTGACATTTGCAAAATGACAGCAACTTTTCAATCAAAGAGGGGACATTTGTGAAAAGTGAAAAAATAAGTACAAATTTGGACCCTGATCCCATAATAAGCCCCATGACAGAGCTGCCAAGGAACCATACAGAAGCCAGTGGACTGTATTCTCCAGTGCCTTGAATTTTGTGTTGACATTTACATTTCTGCAAGGTGAAAGCCAAGTGGATGAATAATGCTATCAATCTCTTCTTTTGGGATTTTTCACAAGGGCTTGTTTATCAATTTATCAGTCACTACTGATTGCATTTTAGTGGCCACATGTAAAAGGTCAAAACTTACCAAAAGCTTACACTTGACCTCCAATTATATCCTCCTATGTGATGAGTGTGTAAGGTAGGAACTGGCCCTTGGATAAGGCCTTCCATATAATAATACCTTGGTGGGGAACATAAAGTAAAGTAGTAATGAATGGTATCCTTTCATGGATAACTTATAGGACCAGCTATGGTAACTGGGCCTACAAATTGCCCTGACTGTGTGCTCAACTGGGAGAAGAGAATAAAAGTTCATGGAATCTTACAATAGTCCTATGAACAACCAATGTTCATGGGAAAAAATGCAAAAGTGAAACACAGACTGAACTGATACAAACAGAAAGGCATACTGATATAATTCCAGGACTGTGTTAAGATTATGGTTGCTACAGCAGAGGATCAGAAATCAGTGAATCAAAATTGGTGTGTCAGATAATAGTATTGATTGTTGGACAAAATGGCTGAAGAGGTGAGCTATTCCATCCATCACTCTGTTTTGGGGTCCATAAAGACTCCAGGTGTCCTTTCCATCCCTCCCTTATTTTTCAATTTCCTAACACTGTCACCCTTCCTTCTCTCTAACATGATTCTGGCCAAGACTGTATATTTAGACCTCAATTGGAGTAATTTGTCCAGTTCTGGGTATCTCATTTCAGGAAAGATGTGGACAAACTGGAGAAAGTCCAGAGAAGAGTAACATGAATTATTACAGTTCTGGAACACCTGACTTATGAGGGAAAGTTGAAAGAGCTGGGTTTGTTTGGTCCAGAAAAGAGGAGACTGAGAGGGGACATAAAAACAGTTTTTAAGTATCTAAGGCTATGTCTTCACCTAACATCTTAGTTCGGACTTGGTTAGTCCAAACTTAGTAGTTTGAAAGTTAGTTCTAACTAATCATGCTTTTTTTAGTTCGAGCTAACTTTTTAGTTTGAACTACCACAGCTAGTTTGAACTAAAAGTTAGTTTGAACTAAAAAACTGCAGGTAGTTCGAACTAACTGCTAGTTTGGACTTATTTAGTTCGAACTAGCATGTCTCCATAGGGCTTGTTTGAACTAAAAATGCAAATTAGTTCAACCTAAGCATTTAGTTTGGACTAACTGGCTGAACTAACTAGTTCAAACTAAGCTTTACTTAATTCAGACGAAAACATTTTTTAGTTTGAACTAGGTAAAACTAGTGTAGACAGTGTTCAAATTAGTTTGGACTAATCTTGCTTAGTCTGAACAAATTTGCTAGTGTAGACATAGCCTAATAGTTTGTCACAAGGAGGAGGGAGAAAAACTGTTCTCCTTAACTGCCAATGATAGGTCAAGAAGCAATGGGCTTAGATTACAGCAAGAGACCTTTAAGTTGGACATTAAGAAAAAGTTCCTAATTGTCAGGGTGATTAACCACTGGAATAAAGTGCCTAGGCAAGTTGTGGAATCTCCATCAATGGAAGTTCTTAAGGGCAACTTAGACAAGCACCTTCTGGGGATATTTTAAGAGGGTACTTGGTCCTTCCATGAGTCCAGAGGATTATATTCAATGACCTTGCATGGTCCCTCAGTTTTTATGATTTGGCAACCCTGTTTAAGCTTATGTCCAAAAAAAGGGGCAGCTAAAAGTAATACCTTTAACAGCCTAATGTTAACATGAGTTCAGTGGATCTCAAGAGTGGCTAATAAGACCATATACTATGTCTCTACCTTTCTAACAGTGAAGTTGCAAATGAGAGCTAACATCAGAATCAGAAGCTACATTTGCTTTTCTTTTCTCTCCCCATTTGTGTGTTTTTTTGTCTTGTTTTGTCTTCTAGGAAATAGGATCAGACTTTAAAAACAAAAACTGTTCCATCCTGTCTCCCCTAACTTCTTCTATCTTAGCTGAAGGGATGTTTACTATTATCTTCCATAACATCTAAGAGACTTTTTTTTCCCTTCTAAAACCCTTTTCTTGATAAAGGGAAAAGGAGTGAGAGATGCTGTTAAAATGAAAGCCTTGCTTAATGCTTTACATTTCGAATGCTTTAGGTGTTTCCCTTCATTTTATTAAAATTTAAAAGGGATTTTTAAATGGTATGTTTGCCAAAACTCCAAACTTTGTTTAACACTGCTCTGTGTTGGAAAATGATTGAGTTATGATAACACCTTTGACATTTTGGGTATGTCTACATTCACAGTTTAGTTCAGATTAAGGAGGTTTAGCCCCTGTCTATACTAGGCATCAATTAGTTTGAATCCAGGAGATCGAACTAACAATTACTACTAGTTAGTTTGAACTAGCCATTAGTCTGAACTTCTTAGTTCAAACTAAACCAGTATAGTCACGTTATTTTTAACTACCTGGCTAGTTCAAACTAAATCATGGTTTGACCTTCCTCCCAGTGTGCATGGCACCAGGAAAGAAGTTCCTGCCCTGGGCAATGCCCCTCCCCACCCTACCACCCACAACTGGCCAGGACAGTCTCTGTTGTGCAGCCATGGTTGAAGGCAGCACAAGCAGCCAGTACCAGTGGAGGGCTCCAGACTGGAGCCATGAGGAGGTCCTCACCCTCCTGTCCATATCAGGGGACAAGACCATCCTCTCCCAGCAAGTGTCCTCTGGAGCTAGCCTGAAGCTGTTCCCTTTCCTTGCAAAAGGTCTACCCGCCCCAGAGGAGCCGGAGCAGGACGCCCCCCTCTGCTGAGGAGGACCAAGGCCCAGAGACATCACACGTGACATCCACAGCACTTGCTGGTGAGTGATCTCTCCTTCGCTCTGTGTAGGCAGGGCTGGGCATGCCTGTGGCACAGGCATTGTGAGGGGACATGGCCTGGGGACAGGCAGGGTCCCAGGGATAGGGGGAGCAAGGTGGCCCTTTCACAGGGCAGAGGGGCCAGGGATTGTGTGGTGGGGCAACCCAGACCTGAGCGGGGCAGGGGCCTGCAGGCAGAGGGGGTTGGGGAACCAAAGATGGTAATGTTGAAGGTTAAGAGCATGCAGCCAACACCTCTGACACCTGGCCTCAGGAGACACCCTGGGGGCAAGGCTGACTGCTGCTCATCACTGTGGCATTGCACCTGATCTGTGCAGCATAGCATGGCCGCTTGAACCTTGGTGGCTCCTGGGAAGCAGGGGGACAGTCAGGGCACAGTAGCTGCTGTCAGACTGCACAAAGCACTAACTAGCTAGCTAATGGGAGGACCCTTGTTCTCTGCTTCCTTCTGGAAACTCGGACAGCCATGAGATGCACCACTCCCAAGAACCTGCCAGCCACTACCAGGTGGAGGAGGAGGAGGACCCACATCTGGAATGAGCACCTGGGAAAGACACCTGGGGGACTTGGTCCACCTGTGCAAGGTGGTAGAGAAGCACCTCGAGGCCTGGCATGAATGGGTCAACGCCCACCATAAGGCTGGCTGGAGGATGCTCCAGAGCCTTATGGAGCTTGTTGAGCACCAGACCATTGTCCTCCAGTGCCAGGCAAAGAACCCTGAGCAGCTGAAGGCCCATTTTTACCCTCCCCATGGGCTGAGGGTGCTAATCCCCTGGACACCAGCATCCCTTGCCGCCAGCACCCTAGGACCTGGAGTGGCTGTGGACAAGGTGGGTGCAAGCCCCCCCAGGGCACTAGCAGTGCCACCCTCTGACCTTCTAACCCCCCAAACCTCCTCATTCTTGCCCAAGCCCCCAACCCCTGCAGCTCCCACTGCCTAACCCACTTGCTGTCCCCAAACCACCTCACTGCCCCCAAACCCCGTCACTGCCTCCAAACTCCCTTACTACCTCCAAACACGCTTGTTAATAAAACTCTTGACACCGATATTTTTGGTCTGGTTGTTTTTATTGGTTTGGAGACAGGGTGGGTGGGGGGAAGACAGGGGTGGGTAGGGGAGACGAGGGTGCCTGGTGGCAGGCCAAGCCTTCAGCGCTCCTTGCTGAGGAAATGGTTCTTGATTGCATCTTGGATGCTGAGCATTCACTGCTGGGCTCACTGCATCTGGGGCATGGGATTGGGGTGCTCGAACTGCCCATCAAGGCATTTGGCTTTGGTCTTCCAGACATGGGGGACTGTTCCCCCCACAGTTCACAGAGGTTGTGAAGCACACAGCAGATTCTGACAATCGCAGGGATGGTGTGCTCGGTGAGGTGCAGGTGTGTCAGGACGGCCCTCCATCGTGTCTTGTGGGGACTTTCCAAGGGAAAAGTTAAAGGGACTTGGCATCAGTAACGCCATATCTGCTTGACTCTTGCTTGCAAGGTTTAAGGCCTTAGTTTCTCATAAAATATAAAAGCAATTTTGCTACACTAAAGAGCAGCCTTGCTAAGCCATACTTATTCCATGACAAATGACATCAAACTGTTCTTCTTTCCTGACCAAATGACCTCCCAAATCCACAAAGAACTCTGAAGATGACCTCATGAATCCTTCCAGAAAGAATGCTCACATGAAAACATATATTCATCATGTCCCTCAAATGTTCCTGAATTCACTGCTGAGCTTATCTTCCTTACACATATATTTGGCATCCTCTCACTCTGAACACTGAAAATTATTTACATGAGAAATAAAGGATAAAAGTGAGATTATAAACATAGCTTTGGCAGTAAAAGAAGGAATCTCACTGAATTTTAACTTCTCTGCATGAATAATTTTTGTGTCTCTAATTTTTGGTTTTGGTCATACCTTGCATCCCCTATTTATGCTTCAGCAAGTTGGTATAATACAAAGAGGTGTTCATAAAACATTGTCTTTTTGAGAACAGTCTTGCAAATGAAAATTCTCTCCTGTGACTGTATGTGTGGAAAGCATAACAGGCTACAAATATCAATGAAGTGTATGCAGAATTCTCTTTCTTTCTTTCTTTCTTTCTTTCATTTCTATTTCATATCATTTGCTCTTTTCTCTACATGGTAGATAGTTTCTCCATCCTAGCAGTTCAAGTACTTGTATGTGCATTTGCTCGCTGTCATTTTTGTGTACACATGAGTGCATAAGCTGGGCTGAATAAATGCTTGGATGGGTAATTCTATATTTCTTTCATAACAACATGGTTTACAAGTATGTGAGATTGATAGCATGTAACGGTTCCTCCTGAAGTTCTCCTTCACTGTTATCATAAAATTGGGTAGGAGAACATTCACTGGGACAGCCATTGAGTTCCTTTCTTTTTGTGTTTGATTTTTGTTCTTGTTTTGAGCATGTGTAGCCTCTGAATAGAGGCAACTATTAATGCAACCACTTTTCCAGAGAAATCAATAGGCCGTAAAAGCAAACAGCTGCCTCTGAGACAGAGTTAAAAAAACACTCTCTGGCATCTTGGCTGCAACTTTTCTGCAAATTTGGGGAAGAATCTAATTATTATTGTTCAGATGATATCTGTGATAAAGTTTTGTGTTAAAACTTTGGTAACTATATCATGGCTTGATGGCAACAGGATTATTTCCGTCAGCTGCCAATTGCTTTGGATCAGGTCCTTAGTGAACACATTTGTTGCAAGGTGCCCCATGGTTGCTCTATTGCAGGGGTCTCAAACACGTGGCCCATGGGCCACATGAGGCCCCTAAAATTATTTCCTGTGGCCCACAATGACACTATCGTTACTGATATTTGCAATATTGTTGTATGAAAAGGTTTCAGTGGTGTGGCCCTTGGGCTAACATACTAGTCCTCATGCAGCCTTCTACAAGTCCTCAGTGGGCCCTCGTGGTGATTTGAGTTTGAGACACCTGCTCTATTGCAAATATCTAGCAATGTCATTAAAAAGCTTGTTCTATATCCTATGGCAATCCCAGTGCAAAAGCTGATTTCAAATCTTTGGTAACAAAGTTTAGGGAACATGGAAATGTTATAAATGTTCTTGCCTTTGCAAATCTAGTTGCAGTGAATCAAACAATTTAATTATGATTATCTTCTGGAAGAAATCACTTTGTAAAACAATATGAATGTTACCAGGATTATAGCTTTACTGTTTCCCCCCTTTCAATTCTACTTTTTCAGTTTGAAACACAGTCTCCATCATGTGCTGTTAAAATACCATCCTTTAATAGTTAATTGGCTAATGCTGTTCCCAAGCGCATATAAGATATGCAGACAATTTTCCACAGGGGCAGGAGTATGAGTTTTGCTTGAGGGCACTATCAATCCCTAGGTGAGCAAAGCAAAGAAATTCGCTGCTTACCACCTTTTAGCCTTTCCCTTGTTCGCCCTACATTGCTTTATTTCAAACTCTGCAGATATGTATAATGTCCATCAAATGAATACTTCATTTGTTCTGCCCTTTTCACACATCTGGTGGCAAGAGAAAAACTTGGAGTTTATACCTGGTACTCCCCAGCTTGAGTAATTTGAGCTTATTTAAAATATTGGAAGACGAAAAGAAAATGATAATTTATTATTAACAAATAGGCACTATATGGAAATGCAAAACACTTAAAATTAGTGTGTAATCTTCAGGGAAGCATAGACTTTCATATCCAGTAATATGCAGTCTTCCAGTGGTACTATCTCCTAAGGCGTATGTAACCCTTTTGCCAGGGCAGGCTGGCAGGACAAGGATCAGGTTCTATATCTAGGGGTTTCCCAATGACACAACACCACCAACTGGCTCAAGCGCCCACCCAGATTTCTGAGAATCCTGCACTGTTCCCTGGGCACCCCAAAGAGGTAAAGCTTCCCCACTCACAAGCACAAATCTAAGTGTAGTAAATGGAACTTTTAATAGTAGTAAAACAAAAATGCGAAAGGCCAAATAACAGAGATCAGATCTAATCTAGGAATCTTAGTATAGAGCAAAGTTCCCAATAACCCACAACGCATAACAGAACATACAAACTTAATGGCAGAACTGGCACCGATCTGGAGAATCAGTGCTAACTAGGCTCCCAACCAACCCTAAGCTACATAGGGAGTGTCTTTCACACCAGCTGTCCACTGACGCCATCTACTGGTCACTCACTCCATCCTCTAGAACAGGTTTCTTGGCTCTGCCCTCCAGTCACTCATGTGGCCCAGGTCGGGCCTCTCACTGTCCGCAGGCTCCACCCACTGTCCACCAGTGCTGCCCTCTGGTCCCTCGTGTTGCCCAGCTCACCATTGGCCACTCTTGCCAGCTGCCAGCACTGCCCTCCAGTCCCTCATGCTGTACAGCTCACTGCTGGCAACTCTTGCTGTCCACTGGCACTAACCTCCACACTCTTGTATTGCCCATCTTGCTGCTGACCACTCTTACCATCCACCAACTCCACTTGCTGGTCACCCCATCACTGCTCCTCTTCAGCACAGAGAAAGACCAAAAGACTCTCCACTGAGCTCAGCAATAATCAGCTTTCCTAATCTTTAGCAGCTGTAAATTAGCTACTTCCACAATAAAGAACAGAGAAAGCAATAGAAAGGGCAGCAACTATTGCCTCAAACATTGAAATAATACAAACCTCCCACTTCTGTTCTTCTCTCTTTCAGGCTGAAACATGCAGTAGCCTCTCTTACAAATCTTTTTCTAACTATGGGTGGCTTTTACCCTTTAACTAACCCAGACAGATTTGAAACAAACAAAGAGTAGCAGTTAATACAAGGACAGTATTTCATATTTCCCTTTAGTAGAATTACAGATATTGATAGATTTGTGAGCAAACTAACCCCAAATGCTATTACCCACTATGTTTTGCACCCCATGCACCCAGTATGCTAATCAGCTAATTGTACTCTTTATATCCATGCTAATACAGGACCGATGAAGATTAGTTGCACCCCCTGTTCAGTTCAGAAGCTGTTAAGCACAGCTTCCAAGCCTGCCTTACATGTATGTCTGTTAACAATAATTGAACCATGCTGATTTGATCCAGAACATCTTTGGCTACATCTATACTACAACCTAGGGGTGTGATTTTCCCAGCTTATGTACATATGTACTCATTTTAGCTTTCCTTGGGGTACTGTAAGTATACAGAGTGTGTAGTCTTGATAGCATAGGCACCAACAGTGGAGGTGCAGCCAAACTGAGCCAAGTATTTACCAGCAGATGAGTTTGCACTCTGCATGGCTGCTGTGACCTATGCTACTGCAGCTATACTGCTATTTATATTCATGCTAACTTGATGAGAGATAGCATGAGTGTGCCTACACTAGCAGGGGAATCACACTCCTAGTGTGTAGTGTTGCTGTGACCTTTGATGTACAGTAAAATGCACTGTAAAGAAAGGAACAATCATTTAATTAACAGAGATGCAAACATCTTCTGGCATGTTAAAAATAGATGCATGAGCTGAAGGATGTTAGCCATTTGAGATGTTCCAAATCAATTCACTTAAGAGTAAAATCAAATGGATTTCAACCTAATTAATTTACCATGATTAAAGAACCTAATGGAAATTCTCAGAATCTGAAGGTTCTGATTTCATTCTTAGTGAGGGTGATAAACCTTTGGAAGAAATTAGCAAAAGAAGGGTGGATTCTTCATCTCTTGGCATCTTCAGCAAAACCTGGAAGGAATGCTTTAAGCACTTGTAGGTTACTGGCCTCAACAGAGAGATTACTTGGTAAAGCTGATTGGCATGAGATACTCAGGAAGTCAGATTAGATGATTTTATGGCCCTTTCTGCCTTTAAACTCTGTGAATTTACAAAACCAGTGGTATTTTGGGCTAAGAAATACATGAAGCCACTTTTGAAAGGCCAAACATACATACCCCCTCACATAAATACACTCCTAAAAGATTAACCCTTGCTTGGGAGAACAAGAAAGTGCACTACTTAGGCAATATATGAATTGTATTATAGTAGCACCTGGAAGCTCCCCCTAAAATCAGAGACCCTGTAGGTATGTGAAATGAGAGACAGTCCTTGCACCCGAAAGCTCTGCTTACACTGCAATGTAAACCCAGAATTAGTGGGACTCAAGTAAGCTGATTCACGTTACAGAGCCCTAGGCTTGAGCAGCTGCACTATTTCTTAACCTTGCATTGATAAAGTTCTTACCCGGGCTTAAACCTGCAGATCTAGTGTTCACATTCTGACATTCAGACCCTAAACAGCCCAACTATGTCCCAGAGTCCCTACCACCCTCCTGAAATGTGGCCATTTTAGCTCCTTAACCATGATGCACTGTGCAAAAACTTGACTGTCCAACTTGCATGTTACATGAAGTTTGAATAGCCACTGTTGTGTCCTCTCAACCAGTCAGTTTGGTCTGTGAGCTCTCAGCTACCAGAGCCAGCAATATGGAGGAGAAGCCATTCAAAGACCTTTTCTCTTGTGCTTGCACTCCTGTGTCAGAAAATGGGCAGAGTTTCTGTGATCTTCTGGTGAACAGCAGCGTTTTCTGACCCAGCAAAGGCAACTTATAGATTTTATGATGGAACAGGAGGTGGCAGAGGAGAAGGAAGAGTACTCTGGAACACTGGTTCCCAACATTTTATCTGCCATGGCACACCTTGCTACCTTTAATTAATTTGAGGCACACCACCATATAGTTTCCAAATAAACTCATTAATATTCATGAACCAATGAGCCAGTCCAGAGATCTTTGAGTAGTTTTTCAAAAAATTTTGTGGCACAACTGCTCAGGCCTGACAGCACACCTGTGTGCTGTGGCACACTGGTTGGGAAACACTGCTCTGGGACCACAGACTGTCACTGGCAGATGCTACCCAGTACACTTGGCATAGCTTCTCATGGGTTCCACATAGGTTGGTGCAGGGCCACAAGGATGGACAGGTGGGGTCACATTGTCATGAAGACCTGGCATGACCAGCAATAAGTCCAGAACTTTTGCAAAAAGAAAGACAAATTGCTGGAGCTTTGTGAGCACCTTGCCCTGATCCTCCAGCATAAGGAAACCTGCAGGAATAGAATCATAGAATCATAGAATCATAGGGTTGGAAGGGACCCCACAAGGTCATCTAGTCCAACCCCCTGCCAAAAAAAGCAGGACCACTCCCATTAGATCATCCCAGTCAGTGTTTTGTCCAGCTGGGACTTGAACACCTCCAGAGATGGAGATTCCACCACCTCCCTAGGCAACTTATTCCACTGCTTCACCACTCGCCTAGTAAGGAAGTTTTTCCTAATATCCAGCCTGGACCGCCCCAGCTGTAACTTGAAACCATTGCTTCTCGTTCTGCCCTCTGTTACTACCGAGAACAGTTCTTTATGCTCAGCTGATTTCTCCTCCATTAGCTGTGGTTCTTGTTCCAAGTACTGCAATGCATGTGCCTACTCTAAAACTATGTCTTCCAGCTGTGTGACAAGTCTCAGCCTTTCCTCCTGTCCCATAGCATGTCATTTCTACAGTCTTAAGTCCCTTTGCTGCTGGTACTAGACCAGCTTGTCAGCTCTTTCCAGAACTTTATCACAGGAATGCTTCCTCTTAGAATGGTTGATGAAGGCATTTTGAGGTATTTTAGGGGTCAGCCTATTGAGGTAGAGAGTCAAAGTGCACACCCCTTCCCTCAGTGACTCTCTTTGGCAACGTTCAGCAGCCCAGTGTTTGGGTTTTTGGTGAACCCCCTGCTGAAGCAGATATCTCTTCCCATTCCTTTCTATAGGGAATCAAGGAACCAAACCCAACCTTTGTGAGCATTTGGCATTACAGTACATGAGTCCTGGTGTGAATCAAACCCTGAGTCCCCTCAGATTGTGAACACTAGCAGTTCATTAACATCTGCTAAGTCATGTCTGCCACCATAAGTTTCCTACATGTTCTTTGTCTTCTAGTGCAGTGGTTCCCAAGCTTTTTTGTAACATGGCACACTTGAGTGAGACATACAATTCCACAGTACACCCACTTTTTTCAGCTGAACTGGTTGCTCATAAATGTCACATTTACTATGATTACAGTTTTACTAGAGAACTTTGAAACATAGTGCATACAACAGACTAAAGAAGGATCAAATGATTTATGTTTCAAATCTACCAGAAAAAGATACATCATCTCAATTTTGCATTTGGCGTCCAGCATTTTGAAAATTCACATTTTAGAATTGAAAGACTGATACCTTGCTTTTAATTTGATGACTAATTTTCACTAGCTTTATGATCTGTAATTTTGGTTGGACAGAATATTCTTTAAGATGAAATAGTGTTTGTTTTATATTGATTTTCATTAAGTTTTTACAAAATTTCACTGCACAGTTGGACAGTTCTCATGGCACACTGATTGAAAACAACTTTTCTAGTGAGCCTACAAGAGGCCAGTCAATCCCAGTATTTTCAGATTTAAGATCAGCTTCAAACAGAATTAAGTACATTATTTTTAAAACATCCAGATACTAAATGGCTTTTGCCTAAAGGGCACAGGTTTTGAGGCTTCAAATGCAGCTGTAACCCTGATGAATATGTTATAATTGCCAGATTCAACAGACATTGGAGATTTCCAGAGGTGTGCTACAGACCTCTTTGTTCACAGTATATAGTTTAAAATGGACAAACTGACATAATTTAAAATATAATTTAAAAAATGTGCTTAGAGCAAATGGAATGAGTGCTGTGATCTCCCATTTAAAATCCAGCAACACAGCCCGCTTATTATATTAAATGCAACATGACAAATCTGCATTGTCTAGGTGGAAAAGCACATTGCTGTCTCATTATATGACTAAGATGTGCCAATGCTACACAATCGCTGCATGACACTGTCATTTGTTATTCTTTACAGGCTGACAGACCAGGGTTTCAGAAATACTGTAGTCAGCCTTTGGTGACATGTTTCATAGTGCACCACCAGAGTTGCTTTATTACAAGATGCTGCACACCTTGTTAGAGTACTTGATTTATAGCTGTTTATAGTCTGTTTGTTTAAGTTAGGTCTTAACCGTGTGGCTTTCCTCATCAGCTCTTTCACGTGTTTTTGCAGCCTGGAAGCTTTCATCCTTATAATTCAGCTTTTTCTAACTGTTGATAAGTAACTATTCTATGCAAACATTCTGAGAAACATGTATTTCATGTGTGAATTGAGCTGTTTATGGTGGAGAAATACAAAAAATAGAGTGAGAGGATGCAGCATTTGTCTGAACTGTAAATACCCATTTTCTTGAGAATGTGCTTTGCATTCTCTATGTGAAATTGAGGTACAGTTGCCTAAGATAGTGGTGACTAAAAAAACTAGACTCAACAGCAGTGGTAGATCTATCCTATTGGTGCAAATCAGGATGGTTCACACCAGGAGGCACGTTACTGGTGCACCTTTGTTGATCTCCATAAAATATGTGCTGCTGATGACAGCAGGCAAAATAGCCATCATGGGGCCTGTCCACACAATCATCAGTTAGCAGGTGCCTGAGGCCTAGAAGCATGTTATATGTCACTTCAGGAGAGATTTACAAAGTCATCAAAGTGGGTTAGGTGCTGAACTCTCTTTGTGCCTTTGATAATATCCCCCTTTTCCTACAGTTCTCTCTGAAGAGCTATGAAGAGACTCTACCATGTTGGGAGAAAAGGCTCCATTAAGTTCCAGAGGGGTAGCTATGGTTGTCTAGTTCAGCAAAACAAACTAAGAGTCTGGTGGCACTTTTAAAGAATAACATATTTATTTATTGCATGAGCTTTTGTGGGTGTAATCCCACTTCATCAGATACATGAATGGAAACCATAGCATGTCAGGTGAATAAATAAATACAGAGCAGCGTAAATCACAAGGTTGGTTCAGTCTTTTTCTGCAAACCAAACAAGTTGTTTTGATTCAAAAAAGTACAGAACAACACATAGGAAGGTGAGACCCACCTAAAACATGGCACAATGTAGCCCTCCATATCTCCCAGAATTTTGCACTGATGCATAATAATCATTACATGCACTTTTCCTTTACAAACCAGGTGCTAGTATTAAACATGATCTATTATAGTAGTGAAGTCTCATTTTTCCCAAGTATTATACCTAGTTGATAGTCTGACTCAGTGGTTCCCAACCAGTGTGCTGCGGCACACCCAAAGTATGCCGACCATCCCCGAGAGCTAGAGTTCCCTCCCTGCTCAGCCCAGCCATGTGGGCTGTGCAGGGCTGGGAAAAAGGCAGGGGTTAAAGTAAGGGGGAAGGCACCGGAACACAGTTCCAGGCCTCCTATTTTTAGGCAGGCAGCCTTCCGGCTCCCCTAAAAATAGAGGAAGGCACTAGAAGGTGGAGTTCCAGGGGTCCCCCTAAAACTAGCAAGAGCAGCTGGAACACAGAGTTCTGGTGGCTCCACCTTAAACCCTGCTCCACCTTAACCCAGCCAACAGAGAGCTGGGTGAGGCTGGGAGTGTTTGAATCTCCCCCTGCAAGGTGGAGCAGCTTGTGTTAGCAGCCTGGAAACAGCCCAGGTAAAGGCTCTGGGGGGGACTGCTGGGGGTTCTGTGGGGCAGGTGTGTGTGTAACAGAGGTGGGTGGGAGTGGATGTGTAGCAGAGGGTGTGTAGCTGGAGTTGTGGGGTGGCTGTTTGGTTGGGAGGGTGTGTAGCTGGGGGGGTGGGTCGGCTGTGTGTGGGGGCTATAGCTGGGAGCTGGAGGCCTAGTTCTGGCCCCTGCAGTGATGGGAGGGTCCATCACAGGCAGCGGGGGGCTGGGGAGGGATGGTCAGGACCTCCTTCGGTGGGAGGGAGCAGCAGCGGGGCGAAGATTTGCCCTGGGTGGCAGGGAGCCACAGTGGAAAAGGGGGAAGTGAGTGCTGCACCATGCTCCCCTGCCCTACCTTCCCACTCCCCAGGTTCCCTCTGCCCCCGACAAAGCCACTCTTGTTCTGCTTTCCTCTTTCCTCTCTTGCAACCCTTGTGCTGTTCCCCATATGGCTGCCCTTGTTCTCTTTTGCCACCCCTGCCCTGCTCTGCTCCCCACACTCACTCCTGCCACTGCACATGGCTCCTAACCTCCCCGTTTTGCGACCCCTGCTTTGCTACCCTTACTACCCCTACAGAGCAGCATTTCCGAAACACTGTGCCATGGTTCATGAATATGCATAAGTAATTTAAGTTAATTTCAATATTCATGAGTTTTTTTAATGGTGGTGTGCCTTGAAAAATTTGAAGGTATCAAGGTGTCATGGCAGAGAAAAGGTTGGGAACCACTGATCTAACCTACCTTACCCTTTTGAGTCTGGCAAACGGACTGACTTTTCGCCAATTGTATCACACTGGTACTTGTCTTGAATGGATGAGACTGACTCCACACCAGAATGACATGCCTCAGACAAGGGCTTTTTCCTGACTTTTTGTGTGTGTGTGTGTGTGTGTGTCTTAAATTTAATGGAGGTCCTTGAATTCTTAATACCTAAAGACATTCAGACTAGACTCTGCCATAGGCATTGGTCCAAGTATAAGCCACTTGGCATTTACTAGATCAAACAACTGAAGTTGTATACCTCAGGGTGAAGAATTTCTGAACTGCTGAAAGCAGAATATACACTCTTTTCATAGCTAAGTTGTCACTAAATTCCTTTTCAAGTAGAAAGGATCATTTTATTTAAAATAATTTACATTGAAGCTGCTGCTTTCAGTTAAAAATCTTGAAAGTCTCACTCTATATTTTAAAAAAGCTTCATACCATAGTTTTCTTTTAGCATGTTATTCAATTTAAGATGACAACTAGTCATCTTGGGCCTGATTCACAGCTAGTGTAAATTGATATAACTCCATAGGTTTCAATGGCGTTTGATGTGATTTACATTTGGTAAGTAGTGGAACCATCATTTGTGCCTTGGAGATGAACCTTCAGAGGGTTGTCACAAAAGAATGATTCATATAGCTGTAAGTCATAATTTTTCATAAAGATAATTAAGTATTGTCATCTCATTTGAAGAAAAATGGCCATCTAGAAGTGTGACTTGAAACATTTAGGCCTCAATTGTACTTATGTGTCTAGTCCTATTGATTTTAATGGGATTGACTTAGGGCAGGACTTAACCTTTAAGAACAAATTTTCCTGGCTTGTTGTTAGGTGTAGAACTTTGTCATTTTTCTGTTCTCTCTGGATAAGTATTTAGAACAGATGTCCATCACTTGGAGAAGACAAAGTCTGAGGAACATTTCTCTCACACAATATTTTAATTTTCCATATATTATTTGGAAACCAGAATATGATTGTATACAATACATCTCTGTAACTCCAAGGCAGTCATAGTGGGCTCAGTTGTCATGTCTGTTATCTATCTTGAGTGTACAGTGGAGGTGGTGGAACCCCTTCAGCCATTGATTTGAATGAGCCGTTAAGGACTACTCATTGTGTTGGCATAGAGGGAGTTTTGCACCCTTCTTCCATGGCACATATTTCTAGCCCAGCTACTTCAGGTCTGCTCAGGATTTAGGCTTTGACCTTTCTTTATTATTGCTCTGATCTGATTTATTCCTTGAATAAATGTGAATTGACTTGGAAAGCAAAGGAAGTGCTTTTGTAGTCACACTGTCAAAAGACAGTGAAATGTTTGGAATAACTCGTGTTGTTGACATTAATCCACAGTTAAGATACGTCTGCACTTGCAAGAGTAAATGGTTACATGTGCATCATTATGATAGAATGCCCCCACTGTCCACAGCTGAAACCTTGATGGGTATTGATATTTCTTTGGGCTGTTCTCATAATGCATTGTACCTTTGCTGCCTTATCCTTATTAAATGCTATACAGTCCCCCAACCCTGTTTTCCAGTGGCAGTAGCATCCTGTTCTGAGCGCTTCAGATCAGATTACACCACCTCCCTTGAAAACCAATTCAAGTGCTTCACCATCCTAGTGAAAATTTATTTTCTAATATCCAACCTAGAATGTCCCTACTGTAACTTGAGACCATTGCTCTTCATTTTGTCATCTTTCATCACTGTGAACAGATTAACTCCATCCTTCTTGGAGTTCCCCTTCAAGTAGCCTATGAATGCAATCAAACCCCCCTCATTCTAAACAAGCCCAGTTCCCTCAGGCTCTCCTCATCAGTGCTCCTACCCCCTAATCATTTTCATTCTCTTTCACTGGACTCTCTACAATTTATCTGCATTCTTTTGGTAGTGGGGAGCCCAAATTGTACCCAGTATATGTAAAAGAGCTGTATGACTGCTCAAAGCTCCATTATGAAAGTGGAAACAAGTCAGTTGAAAGTCTGTGGTTAAGTTTAGAGGAGAGGGCAACAAGGGGGATGTCATGGCGGGTGTCTGCTATAGACCACCAGACCAGAAAGGGGAGGTGGATGAGGCTTTCTATAGACAACTGGCAGAAGTTTCCAGATCACAGGCCCTGGTCTCATGGGGGACTTCAATTATTGAGGACATCTGTTGGAAGGGCAATACAGTAGTGTACAGAGAAATCCAGGAAGTTTCTGGAGACTGTCGAGGACAACTTCCTGGTACAAATGCTAAAAGAACCAACAAGAGGCTTTGCATGTCTCTACTGCTGCTCACAAATAAAGATTTGATTGGAGAAGTAGAAGTGAATGGCAACCTGGGCAGCAGCGACCGTGAGATGGTAGAGTTCAAGATGCTGATTAATGGAAAAAAGGAAAGAAGCAAAACACAGACCTTGGACTTCAGAAAAGCAGATTTTGGCTCCCTTAGGGAGCTGATGGGCAGGATCCCTTGGGAGGCTGATCTGAAGGGAAAGACCTCCAAGAGAGCTGGCTATATTTTAAAGAAACCCTGCTAAGGGCACAGGAAGATACCATTCCAATGAGCAGAAAGAACAGCAAATGTGGAAGGTGCCAGGTGTGGCTTAACAGAGAACTCTGCAGTGAGCTGAAACATAGAAAGGAAGCTTATAAGAAGTGGAAGCTTGGACAGATGACTAGGGAAACATACAAGGATATTGCTCGGACTTGCAGGGATAAAATCAGAAAGGCCAAAGGACAACTGCAGGTACAGCTAAAAAGGGATGTGAAGGATAACAAGAAGGAGTTCTACAAGTATGTCAATAATAAGAAGAGGATCAGGGATGGTGTAAGACCCTTTCTGAATGGGGCAGGTATCTTTGTGGTGGAGGATGTGCTAAAGGCTGAAGTGCTCAATGCTTTTTTTACTTCAGTTTTCACAGGGAAGGCCAGCTCCCAGCCCACTACACTGGGTACGACAGATTGGAGAGAAGAAGAAAGGCCCTTGGTGATGGAAGGTCGGGTTGGGGACTACTTAAAGAAGTTGGATGCCCACAAGTCTATGAGGCCGGATGAACTGCATCCAAGGGGGCTGAGAGACTTGGCAGATGAGATAGCAGTACCACTGGCCATTATCTTTGAAAACTCATGGAGAATGAGTAAGGTGCTGGAGGACTGGAAAAAATCAAATAGTACCTATCTTCAAGAAAGGGAAAAAGGAGGATCCAGGGAATTACAGACCTGCCAGCCTCACCTGAATCCCTGGAAAAATCATGGAGTAGGTTCTCAAAGAATCCATCCTAAAACACTTGGAGGAAAATAGAGTGATCAGGAACAGTCAGTATGGATTCACCAAGGGTATATTGTGCCTGACCAGCCTCATTGCCTTCTATGATGAGATAACTGGATTTGTGGATGCGGGAAGAGCTTTTCATGTGATATACCTCGACTTTAGCAAGGCTTTTGATATGGTTTCTCACAACATTCTTGTCGGCAAATTAAGGAAGTATGGGTTGGATGTGTGGACTGTAAGGTGGGTAGAAAACTGGCTAGATCAATGGTTTCAGCGAGTAGGAATCAATGGCTCATTGTCTAGTTGGTAACCCGTAAAGAGTGGTGTGCCACAGTGGTTGGTCCTGGGGCCAGTTCTGTTCAGCATTTTGTTTTATCTGGATGATGGAATAGATTGCACACTCAGTAAGTTTGCAGATGACACCAAACTGGGGGGAATGGTAGATATGCTGGAAGGCAGGGACGGGGTTCAGGGAGACCTAGACAAATTGGAGCAGTGGGGCAAAAGAAATCTCGTGAGGTTCAACAAGGATAAGTGCAAAGTCCTGCATTTGAGATGGAGAAACCCCATGTACTGCTACAGGCTGGGGAGCGATTAGCTGAGTAGCAGCACTGTAGAAAAGGACTTGGGGATCATGGTGGATGGGAAGCTGGATATGAGTCAACAGTGTGCTCTTGTTGCCAAAAAGGCCAATGGCATACTGGGCTGCATCAGTAGGATTGTTGCCAGTAGATCAAGGGATGTGATTATTCCCCTCTGTTTGGCACTGGTGAGGCTGCATCTGGAATACTGTGTCCGATTTTGGGTTCCCCACTACAAAAAGGACGTGGACAAATTAGAAAAACCCCAGCGGAGGGCAACAAAAATGATCAAGGGGCACAAGACTTACGAAGAGAGATTGAAGGACTAGGCTTATTTAGCCTGCAGAAGAGAAGACAGAGGGGGATTTGATAGCAACTACTTGAAGGGGTGCTCAAAGGAGGACAGAGCTCAGCTGTTCTCAGTAGTAACAGAGGACAGAACAAGGAACAACAGTTTCAAGTTACAGCTGGGGAGGTTGAGGTTGGATATTAGGACAAACTTTGTTACTGGGAGAGTGCTGAAGCATTGGAATGGGTTACCTAGGGAGATGGTGGAATCTCCATCTCTGGAGATATTTAAGGCTTGGTTAGACAAAACCCTGGCTGGGATGATTTAGTGAGAGTGGTCCTACTTTTTTTGCAGGGGGTTGGACTAAATGACCTCATGAAGTTCCTTCTAACCCTATGATTCTGTGATTCTACTCCAAAGGGGCTGCAACAGTGCTGAATGGAGGGGAATAACCACTTCCCTTGATCTTCTGGCAGTTCATGCTCCCTGGTATGTGACATCTCTCTTCAATGAACAACACTGCAGAAGCCAGAAGAAGTGGAGGTGGGTGAAATATCTACTTTCAGGGTTGCAGAAGCACAATGTCATGTTCCTTGGCAGTGGAAAGGTAACTGTTAATCCAAAACTTCAGTGAAGAAAATACACTTCTGTAGTGACTCTCTGTATTTCCCTGTTGCTTTCAGTATTGTTCACTGGAAAACAGAGGCCAGAATTTCTGGTGACGTAGGAACCAGGAAGTGCGGCCTGCCTCAGAGACTGATGATGAGGGAGCGCCCAATCCCCTTGGAGGGCAGAACCTGCAAGTCCACCCCCACCTGACAGGAAGCAGAGGGATGGACCAGGAAAGAAGAGGCATAAAGGGCCAACAGTTCCTCTCATTTCAGAAGACATGGTCAAGGGAGAAGGACATGTCTCCCTGTGTTCTGGGACCAGAGCCCAGGCGATACCCAAGGAAAGAGCTGCCTGAGCTGCCCACCACCTGGGGCCTCAAGGATTGTCCAAATGGGACTGAACCCAGCATGCCTGATGGATCCCTGGGACCTGGAGGAACTGCCATTTACTGTTAACCCTGAAGAGCAGCAGGAGACCCAGGAACCCTGTGGACTTGAGGAGCTGCCTGGCCCTTGTGAGCTGGAGGACCTCCCCTCCACTGATAGCCCGAAGTTGTTGCTAGCTCTGCCACAAGTTGACGAGGCTGAGGGTTTTTGGAACCTCCCACTGGCGGAGTATCATGAGGAGATGGAGGAACTTGAATGATATGGTGCACCGGGGATGAGGGGGAGGCATGAGCCCAGGAATGTCAGAAATCAGTCTGGCTTTATTGTGGCCTGTAGCTGAGACAGCATATCTCAGCTGCAGCCCTGCTATCTCAGTGATGGGACACCCCATCACACCAGAGCCCTGTCTGACAAGGCGGGGGGCTTTTGAACAGTTAGCTTACCCTACCCAGGACTAAAGAGTTCTCCTGCCCACCCTGCCCTGCCCTGCCTGAGTGCTGGCGGCACTGACTGACTTGCCCTACCCAGAGCCAGGGACTACTTGTTCCCTCCATGTGACCAGGAGTCAGGCTTTTCTTACAGCTAGACCCCCCTTTTTGTTTAAATGTTCCTGCTTAGATACAGGGGCTGGGAGCTGTGGCCTCCTGTGGACACTGACAGTGGAAGAGGACTTCCAGGCCTGCCCATGTTAGGGATGTTTACAGAGCAGTTAGGAGGATCTGGGTGCATGATGTCTGTGGTTCTCTGGTCCTTCGCCATGGGAACTCTGCTTGTGTAGAATATAGTCAATTTCTTCTTGACTGGCCACCCAGTCCAATAATTTTTCTTCAGCAAATACTTGAGGTAGCAGAAAATCAATCTGCTTCTTCAGGTTTAACAGCAGAGTAGACGTGCTTCACCTGTCTCCAGTGGCGTCGCTAGCGCTGGGCACCTGGGGGCACGTGCCCCGGGTCCCAACGCTGGTGCGCCGGTTCTCCGGCCCAATCGGGCCGAGGATCTGGGGCCCGATCCCTGGCGGTCCGCGGCCACGGCGGCCATGTCTCCAGCCAGGGATCCGGGGCCTATCTGGCTGCCTGGCAGGCCCCACCCCCTGGCCTGGGATAGGGCCAGGGGGAGGCTGTGCTGCCACCGCCAGCTAGCCCGTGCTGCGGTGTGGCGTAGCGCGGCTCAGCCTAGCCTGGCCCGGCGTGGGCGGAAGCCGCCGCAGCCCTGGATCCCCGGCCGGGGATGGGGCAGCTGCAACCACGGGCTGCCGGCCGGGTCCCGGATCCCCAGCCGGGGATGAGGTCGCCGTAGCCACTGGCGGCCAGGCCGGGGATCTGGGGCTCGGCTGGCCACCCGCGGCGGCCCCGTCCCCCGCTGGGGATCCGGGGCCTGGCTGCGGCTGTGGCAGCCCCGTCCCCGGCCAGGGATCCAGGGCTGCAGCCGCTGGCCCGGCCTCCAGCGGCCACTTCTGGCCGCACCGGGCCAGGCTAGGCTGCGCCGCGCTGCACCGCAGTGCGGGCTAGCTGGTGGCGGTGGCGCGGCCTACCCATGGCCCTATCCCGGGCCAGGGGGTGTGGCCTTTTGGATGGGGGCGGGGCCTGCCCTCCGGGGGCGGGGCTGGGCCCGTGCCCCGGGGCTTTCCCCGCCCTAGCGACGCCCCTGCCTGTCTCCCCAGATCACTGAACCCCTCTACTTAGCAACTTGCACAGGGGGTCACCATTTTGAGCAACACCTCATGGTTTGTAGGTGGCTGGCTAAAAGACTTCTCTTTTCTATTCTAATACCTTGACAGCTGTTGTGCTCTCCAGAAGATGGTTGCCTTTAAGGAACAGAAATGTAACAAGATAACATTATCTCGGAATGTTCATCCATGCACTGTAAACATTACAGCACTTTAGTATACGTAATGCAGGGATCTCACCATTTTTAACATCAGCTACATCCTCATGGGCTGCCAAAATAATCAGAAGCCAGAGTCTGTAGCAACTGCATTCCTCGGCTTCTTTGGCAGCACAGCTGCATTATTTTGGGACATAACAGTACCTACCAAAGAAAATGAAATGTAATGCCACCCTTATGTCTGAATTGACAAGACATTCCAATGCTGAGAAGGCATAATTCCACTGGGACAGCAGGAGGGGTACTGCATGGGGAGGCAATGGCAACATTCATAGAGGGAATGAGATCATGCACTAGTGCTGTTACTGACTGCCACCATTGTTACACTGTCTGAGTCCAGGGGACTGGTTATGATTATTTTTCATATTAATATTTCACGTTTGCAATAATCCATAGTGGATATCCCATGTTTGGCATCAGTAGAAATGCTGTAATCTGCTAAGAATGATTATATAGTTTGTATGTAGGTATCATGCCTGCATTAGAAATTAGAAATCTATTTGTTTTTATGTGTGTTCCAAGTGATTTGATTTTAAGGGATACCCAGACACTGTGTCTGCAAAAAACATTATCTTCCTGATGGCCCATCAAGGGAACTCCCAGTCAAAGTGGTCCTAGGAGGAAAACTATTCAGCCAGTCACCCAAGCTGACCACGCAACTCAACTCCATTTTGATTTGGCAAGGACCCTGAAAGTATGGGGAGGGCCAGAAGGTGATTAAAAAACCATAGACCATTCTTCATTTTGTTTTTAGTTTTCAGTTTTCAGCCTGTCTGCAACCAACACCTTCCTCTGGAACTATTCTTCTGGGACTGAACAAAGGACTGAGACCCACCCAGGTGCTGGGTGCACATCAGAGGAATGGGAGTAACCTGCAAACTACATATTCTTCAAGGACCTGCTTTCTATGGACTTTAAACCATTTGTATGTATGTGGTTCACTTTGACATCTCTCATGTTTTGATTGTTTTCTTTTTATATTAAACCTTTAGTTGTAGTTACTAAAGGATTGGCTGTCAGTGTGGTATTTTGGGTAAGATCCAAGCCTATCTTGTTCTGGGTGATGTGGCTGGCCCATTAAGGTCAGGAGAACCTATTTCTTAAAGAGATCCAGTGGCTAGAGGGGACCATAGGAACTGATGTGCAGTAAGGGGGCTGTTTCTGTTTAGTTATGTTTGGTGATGACCAGAGTGGGGAATCAGAAGCATGTTTTGTTACTGATTGGGAGACTGGTTTAAGTACCACCCATCAGTGGTTTGGGGGTTTGGCCCCTGGTTTTGCAGCTTGCCCTGATTTTGGTACATTCAGAAGGTTATCCCAGGAGGCTCGGGTCACAACCATAATTTCTGTTTCTTTTCCAGAACAGTTACCATGTTCTCCTCTTCCTCCCTCTTCTCCTCTTCCTCCAGCTGCAGCCCCGACTGCTGATGTGATAAATTCCACACCATTGCTGGTGGGAGGAGCATGCAGCAGAACATACTCATCTGGCATCCAAAACCCCTCACAGGGAAACTCCCAGAGCATGATGGAGGGGAACAGTGAGCCCAATCCTATCCTTTGAGCCCAGTCTTGCTCAGTCCCCAGACCCCAAGCAAGACACATCCACGTCTGTCACCACCCATGGTATTCCATGGACATTCCCCCTTCTCCGGCAGAAGGAGAAGGGAAGAGCAAAGATACTTCATCATAGAAAAGAATGCTTGCCTGTTTCTGAGGTAATTCAACAATTTTTTTGTTAGTTTATTTGTTTTCGTTACAATTCCAGTTCTCCATTTCATGACTGCATGTGAATAAAAGTTATTGTGAACTTCACTTGTGTGGGCATGTTCTGTGTGTTCAATGTGATACTTTCTCAAGCTTTGGGTTGAGATAGCAGGATTCAAAGTACATGACTTGGTGATTTCTCTAAAAATCTGGTTCCATGGAAAGGCAAACAATACTTTCCTCCCCCAACCCCTTACATTACAGTAATGAATTTGTTAAACTTCTTTTGAAAAAAGGGCTCAAGAAAATGAAATACACTATGAAACAGCTGTTGTCCAAAGTTACTCAGTGAAAACCCCGACACAAGTTAAATACAATGTCTTTGTGTCTTTGTTGATTACAAGGTGAGACTACAAAGGAAACAGTGAATTTATAGCACTGTGTTTTATGGACTCCCTGACCCCTCACCATTCAGTAACCACTGGGAGTAGTTAAGTCACGGAAGCAATCGTGCATTTTGATGCCTGAAAAGAAATCTGATACACAATGTGAGACAGAAGTATAAGGAGGACATTTGTTAGGTCCTCCTCAAACCTTCTTCAACTGTTTGTGTTGCTGTAACAATGCTTAAATTCTCACTATGAACCAATACTACACCAAGCAGTTGGCACAAAAAAGTTCAATGATGGCATTTATGTGCCCTGAAAGTCTCCACAGCACAAAAACAGATCCACGGCTGTCAACCTTGAGGGCCATCCCCAAGTCGTTTGCTTTTCAGCTAGTATGTTAACTGCAGGAGCTCAAAACCCACTGAGTATCTCACAACAGATGTAGGTGGCAATGCTTGATTGAGCTTGGCCGGTGGCACCACTGTGTCACAATAGTGTATCTTGTCACAGTGCCAGTTCACCTTCTGGCTCCTTGCTTTTTCTTTATATGTGAACACATGGCATCAATAATTTCCTTCTATCACTGGGAATCAGGATCAGTGCACACATGGGTAGGGGTGTTAGATTGCCTGTACAAGCTTTGAAAAGCAATTCTTTCTTGTGCCCACTCTCTGTGTAACAGCTTGTATCCCTCTTTAGCCTCATACATGGTAAGCAACATACCAGCAGAATGTCTTTGGCCACACTGGCATCAACAGGGACTCAGCATCATCATGAACATGCTATCAAACTCCCAAAAGTGCATTCCACCACTAATCTGCAACTACTCAGCCTTTACTTGCATTCCCCGTTTCATGGGTTGGCAACATTGGCTTACTTATAGGTTCATGAGCCACAGTAGGAGAAGGTATGCAGGGTGCTCCAAAATAAACTTTGGCACAGGACACTTTACATAGCCAAATCATTTATGGGTATTAAATTTCATTATTCCCCCACTGTTTTTCTACTCCAATATGCTGAACACCCTGCTGTCATGGACCCTTCCCATGTTTCCAGTTTTCATGTTCATGAACTGTCGCTCCCCAGGGTGACTAAGGCTTGAAGACCCAGTGAATAGTAACATTTGAGTTCACTGGCCTCTTTGGACAGGCAAAATATAAGGATGTGTGTTCCATTGATAGCTCCTGGACAGTTAGGAAACACCCAGCCTCTGAAATCTTGCTTATGTAAAGGCAATGCCTCCCCCACCCTTGGGTAGATTCCAGTATTGATAGCCTGGCAAAACTGTAAAAACTGCTCCCCAACTGTGGATACCTAACTGAAAATTGTTAGCAACTGACTGGTAACTGTCAGGTGTTGCCAGGTTCCAAAGGGCACACTAGGCTGGATCCAGAAGCAGCAGCCCATCCACAGGTATACTGTTGCTAGTCTGTTATTCAAAACATGTGTTCCATGGGATCCAAGTGGATTTTCATTCCTCTTGTGGATCAGGTGGCTTTGCTGTCTGAAAGCTCTCAAGACTGATTCCATCCAGTAGCCAGTACTGCACTGCATTAATATTAGTCTGTGCAAGAGCAGAACCATAGCTTCATGGACGTGTTCACTATCGCCAACACAGCAGGGCAGACAAGAAAAATGAGTGTGAGGTGCAGTTGCAGGATGTGTGAAAACAGCATACATTCTGAGCAACATGCAGCAAAGCAATTTCTAGGTTGTCTCCTGTGATGTGCAGGACTTTGGGATACCCCCCTGAAATGTTACCAGTAAAGTTGCATACTGAAAAGGATGTGTGTGGATGCAAGCATATACATGTCTGTGAATAATGTAGAGCTACGCCCAGCACGACATATATGGATGCTCAACACTGATACAGGCTACATGCTGCAGCGGTACATACACGTATAACCATGCACGCTCACATGTGTAGCATTAACCTTAAAGTCCAGAGGTAAAGCCATATAAGCTGATCATTATTAGGACGTTCTTGAAAGAAAATACTACTTTACATATATCGCCTCTTTTTCAGCTCCCACCTAGACAAACACATCCCAGGAAATACAAGGTTCACTTAACAGCTATCTGATTCATTCATTCATGCTTATTTGCTGTGAACTCAACCCTTTTCAGTTTTTCTTTTTCTAAATCACTTGCAAATAGCTTTGGATTTCTGACAATGCATTTGTAGGGTTAGATCCAAGATTGTGTGATCTCAGCTTTATGACACTCCATGGTGCAAAGTTTTCCTAAAAAGGTAGTTAACCTAAATACAGAAAGATTTCTCCCAGTGTAGGGGATGCTTTTGACCAATATAGTGGCATGGTTAGGGAAAAAGGGGCTGTTTCTAGGGTGTCCTCATGTATAGTAATGCTTTTTTTTTTTGTTATATGTGACAATAAAAGTTAGACTTGTTCAAAGCTGATTTAAAGAGCAGCACAGCAGTAGCCATTTGAAATGAACCACAAATTTTTTTATTAGTCCTACAAAAGCTATGAAGAGAGTATGTTCCTGAATGCTGCCTACTGGTATATTATCTGTTATGTACATACAAACATAGAGCATTCTCTTAACAGCAACTGGCTGATCTAACTTGTACCCAGGGACCAGCCTGGCATGCAGCACTATCAGGATTGGCAGAGTGCAATGTTTTCTCAGCCCCAGGTGAGAATGTAATCACATAATTCTTAACCATTCACTGGACAGTCTGGGCAAACAATTTAGTTTATTTTCGCTATCATTATTTATGGCATGTGAAGAATTATCTCAGTCACATGGTTTTGTTTCTTTGTAATCGGCTGATTAAATTTTTAAAGAAGGGAATGATCAATAGGGAATAATAAATAACATTCCATATTTATTTAACGTTTGGAAATATTTTCCTGGATAGCTGAGGGTAATACTCCACTGAATATTAATTATATCTGTGACCATCTGATCACTTTCCTCAATGGAGTGAATCAGCCAGTGTGTCTATGCATATACTTTGAAAGTATTTTCATTATTCAGTCAGTTCTTTTAACATATTTCTGTTAGATCTAAGAGTAGTAGTTTTCCAAGAAAAACTGGTGTTTGCAGTACTCATTTGAAACTAGACTGTATGGTGAAACCGGAAAAACATAAGATATCAGCTTATCCTCTAAAAATATTCTCATTTATTTTTTCAAACACTATTTTTTCTTTCCTCCACCCAGTTCTCCAGAGTAGAGTGAAAAAGAGCCCAGAGACCAAAATGCATAAAAGAGACCAAAAAAAATTGTCATCAATAACATCATTAACAAAAGTGAAGCTTTTCAGCTACTTTCCATGGATTGTTTGTTTTATTTAATCTGTCCTTGTCTTTGCAGTCTAAACCTTTTAGTGGGAGTAGTTTGCTTTCTGTTAAGCATGGGGGTTAAAGTAGGTTGGAATGTACCAGAATGGCATTCCAGAGCCCACTATTTTTAGGGGTCCAATGTTCCATTGCAAGGGGCGTTGCTGGCACTGGGCACCCGGGGCATGTGCCCTGAATCCCAGCACCGGTGCCCCGGGTCTGGCAGCCCCTCTCCCCCGAGTCTCCAGCCCAATCGGGCTGAAGATCCAGGACCCAGCCCCATCCCCAGCTGGGGATTCGGGGCTCGACCGTGGAGGCCGCTCCTGGCACCATCCCCAGCCGGAGATCTGGGTCCCAGATGCCCGCAGCCACGGCCGTGGCAGCCCCATCCCCGGTGGGGGATCTGGAGCTCAGCCACCCATGGCCGTGGCAGCCCTGTCCCCAGGAGGGGATCTGGGGCTTGGCCACCCGCAGCAGTGGCAGCCACTCTGGCCCCATCCGAGGCCAGGGATGCAGGGCCCAGCCTCCCACGGCCGCTTCCATCCCCGTCCCCTGCTGAATATGCGGGGCCCAGCCGCCTGCGGTGGAGCACAGTGGCTTCCAGCCCTGTCCCCAGCCAGGGGGCATGGCCTGCGGTCAGGGGATGGGGCCTGTGGGCCAGAGGTAGGGCCTGGGGCCGTGCCCTGGATCCCTCCCCAGGGCAGTGACGGCCCTGTCCAGGTCCCCTAAAAATAGAAAATGCAACCAGGACACTGCATTCCAGGGCCCACCATTTAAAATAGTGAGCCCAAGCATGCAGTGTTCCAGCTCCATTTTCTATTTTTAGGGGCCCCAGAATGCTGAGGCCCTAAAAATAGTGGGCCCTGGAACGCCATTCTGTCACATTGCAGCAGGGCAGGGAGAGCAGGGAGGTGCATCATCCACCCTGGTTCCCCTGAGCATGTTCAGGTTGTGCTAGAGGCAGAGGTCTCAAAGCACAGCCTGCAGAAAGGAGAGTTAGGGGCAATTCTTCACCGCCCTGGGGCACGGCTGCCAGTGAGCATCGGGGCAGACTGGCTGCACTCCCCTTCGGGAGCAGGAAACTCACACTGGAGGTGGGACCCTGTCCCCATTGCGGGATGCCCAAGCTACGGTTGGGTATTGGGGAGGGGAGTGTTGCATTTTGGGGGTGAGTATTGGTAGTTGGGGCTGGGTATTGGTGGTAGGGGGTGGATTTTGGGGGTGGGTATTGGGGACTGGGGGACATTGGTGACAAGGCAGTAAATATTGTAGGGCCATAGCTGGGGTGGGGAGTAGTAGCTGGGGTGGGTGAGGGGGTCTGGACCCACAAGAAAGGGGCCTGGACCTGTGTGAAGGGGGCCCAGAAATTTAGGAGGGCTCCATGGCCTCCCAAATTATACTTCAGCCCCTGGTTAAGCATTTACACCTGTTGTAATATTGCCCTATATTACAGTGTTTTATAAACACAGAACAGTAATTAATTTAAGAACATGTTTTGGAGCTGTACATAGGTGAAGGGCAGTTCAACACTAGAGGTAACTCCTAGAATTATTGGCTTTGTCCACACATACATCATTATTTTGAAATAACCCATTTTGAAATGAGTTATTTCAAAATAAAGTCCTTATTTTGAAATAAGTTAATTCGAATTAACAGTTCGTTAATTCGAATTAAGGGAAAGCCTGCTTTTGGAATAGCCATTGTTGCGAAAAGGCCATTCAGACATGTTGTTTCAAAACAGTTGTTTCAAAACAATGGTGCTGTTTCGAAACAACATGTCCAAACACCGTTGTTTCGAAACAACCGTTTCAAAACAATGGCTATTTTGATTAGATGTGAGGTTTCACGGTTTCGAAATAACGGCCATTATTTCAAAACAATGGGTCCCATTATTTTGAAATAACGGTGCGTCGTGTGGACATGCCACTTCTTATTTTGAAACAACCTCTGTTGTTTCGAAATAAGAAGCCTGTGTGGACATACCCATTGCGTAGGTTTTGCCTATGCTAGGGCTATGGCTATACTAGAGAATTTTGTCAATGTTAGTTACATCAATGATAAAAAAGCACTATAAATATAGTGCTCACATGCGTCCACACAGCACGTCTTGTATCACAAAAGAGAATCTGCATTTTGCTTTACTTTATAACACTGAGAGCAGTGGATTGTGGGCAGTGATCCCACCGTGCCACTCATCAGCCTCTAACACCAGGAATTCTGGAATGAAGAAGAGAAGTGCATAGCATCTTGGGTGCTGTTTCAATGTTCGATGGGCCAGTGCATTTCCTTGCTGTTAATCATAGCATTACTTATAGTAACTCATGCCGCTTTTCATCAATTCCTCATGATTTCCTGCACTTCTGAAATCTGAAGCTCAACAAATGGATCCCGCCATTCTCTCCAGTGTTGTTTTCAGCATTCTGAACACATTGTGGCTAGTTGCACAGTATATCATGAACTCTGAATCAGAAGAGGAGCTGGACCTGCTGAGTGACATGCAGGCAAAACTCACCACATTACTGTTTTCATTCATGGAGCATCAGCGCACAGTGAACTGCAGTTCCTGGGTGCAGGAGACAAGCAGTGAATGATGGGGCCACATTATTATGCAGATCTGGGATGCTGAGCAGTGTCTACAGAACTTTACAATGCACAAAGCCATCTTTGTGTAACTCTGTGTAAGGCTAGCTTCTTCCCTGCAGTGCAAGGACACCCAAGTGAGGGTTGTCCTGTTGCTGGAGAAGCACGTTGCTTTCCATTTGAAAGCTGGCAACTTCAGACTGCTACCAGTCAGTCACTAATCAGTTTGGTGTCAGCAAGTTCACCACTGAGGCTACATTATTGCAAGTGTGCAGGACCATTAACCACAGCCTGTTGTGCAGGACTATGACTCTAGGCAATGTGAGTGAAATAATGACAGATTTGCAGTGGTGGGATTTCCTAACAGTGGCAGGGTAATAAATGGCACACATATCCCAATTCTGGCTCCTGATCATCTTGCAACTGAATACATAAATAGAAAGGCCTACTTCTCTATGGCACTACAGACACTTGTGGATCAACAGGGCCATTTCACTGATATCAGTGCTGGTTAGTCAAGAAAGGTGCATGATGCTTGTATCTTCAGAAAAGGGGCTGTACTGGAAGTTAGAAGCAGGGACCCTTTTTCTGGATGACAAGATTAAAATAGGGGATGTTGAGATGCTCTTAATGATCATGGGAGACCTGACCTGCACTGATGCCATAGCTCATGAAGCCTTACAAAGGCAACATGGATAGCAGCAGGGAGCGCTCCAATAACAGGCTGAGTAGGTGCTGAAGGACTATTGAATGTGTCTTTGGCAGACTGGACTTAAATGATAACACTATTCCTGTGTTTATAGCCTCCTGCTGTGTCGTCCATAATCTCTGTGAAGCTAAGGATAAGAAGTTTGCCACTGGTTGGACCTCTGAGGTGGATTGTGTGCATGTGTATATGAGCAGCCAAATGCTAGCGCTATTGGGGGTGGGGGCACAACAGGGAGACATTCAGATAAAGGAGGCACTCAGGAACATTTTGGCAATGAGAACCCATAACTGTACTGTATAAACATCCCTGTTATATTGTGCTGCTGAACTACTGCAAAAAACTGCAGTTGGAGGGGAACATGCCTTGTGACCACATTAATAAACAGGGCTTACTTGTTTTAGGCTATGTCCACATACACATCATTATTTCGAAATAACCCGTTTTGAAATGATTTATTTTGAAATAAAGTCCTTATTTTGAAATAAGTTCATTCGAATTAAGGGAAAGCCTGCTTTTGAAATAGCCGTTGTTTTGAAATGGTTATTTTCAACAAGGCCGTTTGGACATGTTTTGAAACAGTTTGTTTCAAAACAATGGTGTTGTTTTGAAACGATGTGTCTGAACACCATTGTTTTGAAATAACCATCTCGAAACAACGGCTATTTTGATTAGATGAGAGGTTTAATGGTTTCGAAATAACAGCCATTATTTCAAAACAATGGGTCCTGTTGTTTCGAAATGACGGTGCGTCATGTGGACATGCCGCTTCTTATTTTGAAACAACCTCTGTTGTTTTGAAACAAGAAGCCTGTGTGGACATACCCTTAAACACTTACCTTTATTGTTGAACACAGCTCAACAAAAATAAATCTCATAGAGGCGAGAGTGGGAGGGACATTGTCAGCTATTACAGTTTCATATATATCCCGCTATCATTTCTGTAGCTGTTTAAAGGGGTGGAAGTAAGAATGTTGTGAGGCATTTCGTAACCTTTGTATGACTGTTTTGTGGGAGCTGGTGGTGAACAGGGAAAGAAATAATGTTGCAGCAGCAAGGGAGGGGGAGAGAACTTGCATCTGCTGAGTCTACCAAGAGACTATCATCTTTAGCAACTTTGTGTTGTCTTCTATAGAACGGATGATCTGCTCATGGTGAGTGAGAATTCTTTGCTTGTTTTCCTTTTGTTCATCTCTGTCCACCCTCCGTTTCTCTGCCATAGCTTCTCTCTAAGTCCTTTTTACTCTTCTGGACACCACTGTAGACTGGAGTTGTTCCTGGAACATCTCCTCCTTACATCTGCGGGGTTGCTTCCTTATCTGCAATAGGCAGGTCACGGTGCAGGGTCTTGACCTGTGAAGGTCACATCTGTGTAAGAACAGAAACTATGACTAGAGGTATTATATTTAGTGCCTCTACAGTCAGGGCTGTCCTGACAAAGGAGTGGCACCCAGAGCCAAGAGGCTGATCAGGGCCTGCTTTCTACCTCCTCGCGCGGGGGGGTGTGGGTGGAGGGGATGGCCAGCCCAGAAGTGGGGGTCTATGCTCCTGCTCAGCCTGGGGAGTGGGGCAGTCTGGGGGTGAAGTGGACCTCTCCAGAGGCGGGGCTCTACACTTCCACCCATTGCCTGTGACTTGCCACCAAATGCAGCGGGGTGGGGCAGAGGACAGTGCGGCAGTGGGAGGGGGCAGTGGCAAGGGTTGCCCCGACCAGAGTGGTCAGGATTAGTATTGTGAGACATCTCCTGAGGCTGTTTAATATGACAGAAATGTGTAGCAGTGTTCACATTGACTCTTTTGTAACAAAACAGTGGTGAAGAAGATGCTATGCCTCTTGCACAGGTGGTATTATTTTATCAGCAAAACAGAGCAGTTTTGTCAATTTGTCATTCCAGGATATCTGCAGAGATTGTTTTGTTGATAAACGATAACTTTTGTCAACAAAACATTCTAATGTGTACAAGGCCTAGCAATGGTTTGCCAGGACATCCATACAGGCAAACCCTCCTAGCATATAAGCAGCTTATAGTAGATTTAATTTAAAAAACTGTTTTCCCAATATAGTTTATATCAGTTCCCTAAAAAAACTAAGCTATACTGGCAAAAAACACTTCTTTTGTCAACATGTATGGTCTATTCTAGGTCTTTTTCTGGTATAAAAATGTCATTAATAAGTCACATTCTAAAAGGGCATTTTATTGGAAAAAGTTTCTGTTGTGCACCATGCTTTAGCATCATGGCTATGGGTGTACGGCAGGAACACATTGTTTATGTCTACTCTTTACACCACATATTTTGAAAAAAGGGTTTTTTTTGTGAAAAAAAAACTATTTCAAAATAAATTTAAATTTATTTCAAAATAGTATTTTCTAAAAAAACCTTATTTCAAAATATGTTATTTTGAGAGAGGAGTTCTCCGCCTCAGAATAAGACAGATTTTTTTTTAAGAGAGTCCAAACTGGATTCTCTTAAAAAGAGAGAGAGAGAGAGAGTTGAAAAGATGGGCAGGCTTTTTTGAAAAAAAAAGGCATGGCTGCATCCAGCAATGGTTTTTTTCAAAGAAGTTTTTTTTTCAAAAAAGCCCTTTTATCGAAAAGTGATGAGGTTTAGCATTTCTGAAAAAAGGGGCTCTGGTATTTCATAATACAGGGGTGCTTTTTTTTTTCTGAAAAGGATATTTCAAAAAAAGGTGCTTTTTCAAAATAAGCCGGGTTTTGCTTTTTTGAAAAAGTGCTCCAGTGTTTTGATATACCGGAGTGCTTTTTTTCAAAAGAGCAAAACGGCTCCCCAGACACGCAAAAGTTTTTCAGGATAAACCTCCTTATCCCAAAAAAACTTCCCAGTGTAGACGTGCCCATTGTGACTACTTGCTAGTACTTTCGTAGCAAGCAACATTGTCTTCCCCAAGCTGGCACTTTGGAAAGGAGGCAGAGATCTGTCCTTGCTGGCTGCTTCCATTCCTTGCAATATCATTTGAAGTTTCCAGAATGAAGACCTCAATTTTCCATGTTCTCCTGGACACCAGAACTGGGATTATGGATGGCCCCTTTTTAGGGATGCAGGAGTATGGAGAAAGGCTCTGTGCACCTTCTTTTGGCCTCAGAAATCTGCAGCATTTCAAAATGTAGCTGACCATAGCAGGAAAAGAAAGTAACAAAAACAAAAAGAGCCATAGATCATCTATACATATGAATAACTAAGACCTTTTGTAATCATTACAGAGTGAAGGTGTGCTATTGAGACACACATAAGGATAAGATTTGTCTCAGAGGTCATGAAAGTCACAGATTCTGTGATTTTTTCAAAGACCACAGTGAAATCCTCCCCTTCAGCTTCAGTCCTTTGCTCTGGGCTGATGAGCCTAAAACTGTGAGTTGATGTGGTCTGTGGAGTGCCTGGAGCTCTCATTTGCCATGGGCAGTGTAATCCCCTGCAGCCACCTCGTTTAAAAAACATTTGTATCCCAAATCATGAACAGCCTTAGAGCTTATGAGGAGCCCATGGACTGGGTTCATCCAGTGCTGTATTGTGGGTCTCCAACGCCTGGGGACCAAGCCTGTTTTACTTTGATCCCCATCCTCTCCATGCAAGGCAGGAGGGTCCAAGGCTTTTACCAGATAGCACTGCCTTCCAGCTGCCCCAGGACAGAGTGGGTTTGTAATTGCAGAGAGTAGGGGGAGGGGGGTCAAGCTGCTTTTCTCCTTCTCCTTGGGAACTTTGTGCAGCTCGTTGTGGTGCTGGCCGCCCCACCAACTCTGCACTTACTTGCCCCATGGCAGCTGCCTTTTTTGTTCCAGCTCAGTGTTGGCAGGCCCTTCACGAAATGCAGGTGGCAAGGGTACAGGAGGCTATGACGGGCGGCTGCTGACTACCCATTCCTTGGAGCCTCCTGCATCCCACATCCCCTGCCTTTCATGAAGGGGCATCCTGGCACTCCCAAATAGGCTGGCATCTGTGGTTCTGCCCCCCCCCCCTTTCAGGATGCCACTGTGCTCATCAAGTCACAGATGACATACATGATCTTTCATTGTGGGCAGAAAGCTGCTCTGAAACTTGCCAACACCTGTGCACACCGAACGCCCCTTTTCATTTCATACAACTGTGCTTGGAGACAACAGATGCTGCATAAAAATAACAATCTGTCTATGTATAAGTTGTTAGACCAAAATTGCTACAGTTTGGAAAAGGGTCTTTACTAAAAAAAAAAAAAAAATCTATAGTTTTTCTTTAGTTTTGTTTGACAGAATGTTTGCACAATATGCATATATAATTTCAAAATACTTTACTTTGTCAAGGATGTGAAACATATTACACTGTAATACTTTACTGTTACATTATTACATATTTTTGTTGCCTAAACCATATCATGATTTTTTTCTTTTTTCTGTGATTATTCTATGAATTTTGCCTCATTTTACTATGACAAATTTTTTTCCATAGTGTGTCTATAGCAAAAATGTGCCTCAAGGAAAAAAATGTCTGTTAGTACAATATAAGGAAACACATTTTAATTCCTGGGAATTGTGCAGACTCCTTCAGGTTTGGCAAAATTTGTATTCTTTGCTTTGCTTTCCTACCACCCATTGTGTATTCCGAACACATATTCAACCCATCAGTTATTTTCAGGTAATTATTGGGTACTAGACTTTTTCATTTCAGTGATCACAAGAGTGAGAATGGGTTTCCTTTACATTATTTCCCATTACTATGTGACTGCACTATTTTTTTTGTTCATTTTATGATCTTTTTGACAAGAATAAGATTTTAATTGTCTTGTGTGAAAGGTTTTGCGTGAACTACCCTGAACTGAGTTCAAAGAAAGAGGTTTGTATTTCTACAGTATTTGCTCAGCCTTAGTCTGTAACCACTGATATATTCCAAGGCAGAAAGTGCTCCTATTTTGACCTTTTCATTAGCAGTAATTTGAGTAGCTGTTAACTTCTAATTCTTCCTTCTATTCCCTTGCCACCTCTGAGAGATAGAATGGATACCCAGTCAGCATATAGATTGCTTACAAAAATTTTACTAACATATTTATTTGTTGCATGAGCTTTTGGGGGTGAAAATCCCACTTCATCAGACATTTTGAAGATTTATTTTCCTCCCATTCTGTAAGTTTCCCCATCTTCAAAGTGTGTGATGAAGCCAGATTTTCTCCTGTGAAAGCTCATGTAATAAATAAAATGTTTAGTCTTTAAAAGTGACACCAGACTCCTTGTTTGTGTTGCTGGACTAGACTAACACAAGTACCCCTTTAAAAAATTTATTGTACAACATCTTGTTAATCACATCTCACTATTATTGTTTATATCAATGTAGCGTCCAGTGGAGTGAATTAAGGGAGCAATGTGGTTAGAGTCCCTACCAATGGGTAGAACAAAAATAGTTCCTTCCTCAGAAAGCTCAGAATCAAATATTATAAGATAGACAGATAGATAAACAGCCAAAAAAGACTGGGTACCTTTCCATAAGTCAGTAGTCACAGTGTAGAAGCTACTGTACTGACATTTTTTGCCCAGTTTTCCATCAGAAATACAACATTTTTGTGGTTGAACACTATGGATTTGAGTTAATTTTTTGTTTTAAAAAAAATTAAAAAAATATTACAGTCTCAGCAGGTGAAGAATGACCATTGAATGTACTTTTGCTGATTGAAATCTTACCGGCCCCATCTCCAGATAGTTTGGATGCCCATGCCATCTGTGCTGGCCACATTGCTGTAGATTGCTGTGCTCTTCACTACCTTTGTGAAAAGCCAGAGGTGAGTCACTTTCCATGGAATGATCCTGTGCTGAATAGGCAGCCTTGGCCAAAGAACACACCTAGCACAGCTGGAGCTGAATGTACCCAGGCAACAGCAATCAGGGATGCTTTGTCCTCCCACTTTATGTACTTGCATGGCTTAGTGGAAGAATGTGCTAGTTGGGGGGGGGAAAGCACTAATGAGTTTTAGGGGGTTCAATGCTTGGAAGGGGTGTAGGCTTGATTGCCATGGCATGTACTCATGAATGACATGATGAACAAAAAAGTACATGTTCCTAGGAGGAAGTTATTGGGTATGTCTACACTGCAGGGCTTAGAGAAGTTCACTAATAAGGTTGACTTAAAATTGACTTTATTAAGTTGACTTAGTGAGGCCTCATTTGCTTATGTCCACTTTAGAAAATCAGCTTAAGCCAGGGGACCCATTTAAAGTTGACTTAATAAAGTCAACTTTAAATGGGTCCCCTGGCTTAAGTCAACTTTATAAAGTTGACCTAAATGTCTCTAATGCACTAAGTCAACTTTATTAAGTTGACTTTAATGGTCACATTGTGTTAAGTCAACTTAACCCTTAAAGTCAACTTTAAGGGCAGGAGTTAGTCGACTTAATGAACTCCAATTGTGGCCATGGAGTTGCTTAAGTCAACTTATGCCTGGTTAAGTCGCCTTAAGCCTTCAGTGTAGACATAGCCATTGAGACATGAAGTGCTGTACCTAATCACACACAGTAATAGTATTAGCTTAGTAATGTATAATTGCTCCTGATCATGTTTTTATAAATATTATGTCAAATCACAACTGTATGATGAAATGCAGTGATAGCAACAAACTTTTGTGATGACATAAAAAGCCTTTATTTGTAAACAGCCATTCAAGCAGTACAACAGAGCCCATTGCTAGGCACTGCAGGTGCCCATTACAACACAAAACCCAGGAACATTCCCCAAACAAACAAAATACATGTGCAGAAAACAGTGCAAATATGACACAAGCCTCTGCAGCTCCATGTCTCCAGGCCTGCATTCTCCTTTTCTATCTTTCACTGGCACAGTGAGGGCCTCTTGTGCCTGGGACCCAAGTCTACATTTGTGCCCCGTCCCACCTCACATCCCCACACAGAGCAGAAAGTGTCCTGGTGCTGGCCCCCAGTTGCCCCAAGGAGGAGGGATCTGTACCTGTGGGGTGTGGGGGCTGGAGGCTTGGGGAGGTGAAGAGGTAGGCTTGGCTCTGCTGCTCTCCTCCCCACTTACCCAGTGTATGGTGCTGGGCCAGCACCCTCTTTGCTACAGTACTTCATGATTTCCTTGTTTTCTCTACATATGGTGTCAGGGAAGGGGAAGCAGCCACTGGAGAAGGATTCAAGAAGGAAGGGTGCCATGGAATTTACTTGCCTTGCCCAGTCACTCATGGGCCTGAATGCATGGGTCATCCTGACATGGAGTTGTCCATGCTAATTCTGGATGAGGGTATGTTGTCGGGGGTCAGGTCATGCTGTGCAGGAGACAGGGATCTTAGCCATCATGGAAGTGAATAATTCAAACAATTTTATTCTTTGAACCCTGTTTTCCTGCTTTAGCTACTCATCCTGTTATGGGAACAGAGCAGCAAGTGTCTGTTCTGTTGCTGAAACCCTGTTCTTCTGCTCTCCATTGAGCATCAGCCTTTCCTCCTGCCTCTTGGTATGCTACTTCTCTAGTGTTAAGTGTCCCTATTGCAGGCACTGGACCTGCTGGTAAGCCCTCTCCAGAACTTCCACCATAACTTCATCATGGAAACACAGTTCTCTCTGAACAGTCCATGAAGGTATGTTGGGCCAGGGGTCAAAGTCTGGGTGGACTGCAGTCAATGCAGCTTGAGGGTCCTAAAATAGGACAAGTTATTGTCCAAAATAGTTCAGTGGAGGGGCACAGAATAAATTCCTGTGGAATTTCAAGGTCATAATGTTCCATGCTAAAACTGAACCATAAGATATTGTGAAAGTCATGCTTCAGGGTACAGAATCCCCCTGCCTGGTTAATCACAGTTACATCAGAACAATAAAAAATGGAAAGTTTAAAATTACAATCTGTCTCTGGTCTACAAAAATTGCATAAATACTTGGGGTGGGAAGGCAGCATGCAAATAGCCTTGTTCTAAAAGGCCTTTTGTCCCTCTTGTTTCAGCCCATTCACATGTTGGAGGGCATAACCAATCTTGTGGTACTTTTTTGGCACAGAGAAATGTTATTCCAAGCTGCTGGTAGGAAACTTGCAATGTGGGTAGGCAAAATATTCAAACCTATAGTGACTGAATACTGCATCTTGAAGGGGGCTGGATAGTTAACCAAATGACCCTGGAAATTGTAGAATCATTGAACCATAAAAGATTGGGGTTATAAGGGACCTCAGGAGGTCATCTAGTTCAAACCCCCGCTCAGAGCAGGACCAGCCCCAACTATACTCTTTCCTACAATATGATGATTTATCTCTAATTCCTGCTCCAAGAGAAGATTGCCTCTATCAGCAAAAGGAATTGAATCAGCATCCATGAGCACATTGCTCCTGTTACAACTTCATGAAGATACACAGAATGCCACAGTCTTCCTCTTCCTCATGAACAGCACATTTCTGGGGCAAATGAAGTTTGTGGGTGACAAAATCATTGCTCCTGAGTATAGTGCAACCCATTTATAGTTGGGAGAAATGATTTTGTCACTTACAGATTGCATGGAATAGACTTGGGAATAGAATATGTTTGCCCAAACACACACACACAGAGTTCATTGTTTTCCAGTGGGGCCATAGACTCTTCAGTGATTATGGAGTGGCAAACTTAAAGTCATTATTACTTTAAGGAAAACAGTAATGACCCAGCAAACTTCTTTGTCTTTCAAATAAAATACTCAGTAAAACTGTTCTTTACTGCTTGAACTTTCTCACTACCATTTTGAGCTCTACCTCATGTAGGGGAGACTGCACCCGAAATTACAGGAGTGTTGTTTGATATTAGTGAATACATGCTGGTTCCTGGGGCTTCTTATAACTTTTGTAGCTGCTAGGAGCCTGAGTGTGACATGATATACAATGGGCTATGATCTGTGTAACTTTCCTGTTCACTTTTGCAATGTAATTGCATGGTTTGAAGCAAAATATGCCATGCAAGGCTGCTTTATGAATACTCATATCATATTCTGCATTATGGTCAATGGTATCATGTTTCCTGCAGCATCATGTATGTATACAGATGTGAAGCAGGTTTCCAGGTACTTTCCATGGCTTGGGGAGAGGCATCAGGGTTGTCTCTCAGCATGGAGGCTGAAGTAGTTCATGGCAAAGACAATGCAAAGTCAGCTCCCTGGGTCAGGTGGCACAAAGAAGAAGGAGGGGTCAAGGGAGTTTTTAAACAAATAGAGGCATTTAGAAAAGGGAGAGGCCTTTTACCCAGAGAGAGACCATATCAAAACATTGTCCAACTTCAAGCAAGATCTGGGCCCTGCCAAGGGAAAGACAGAAGGGCTATGTCTACACTGGTAATTTAGGTCAAATTAAGGAGGTTTAATTCAAACTAAATTAGTCCCTGTCTACAATAGACTTTCATTAAGTCGAATTAAGAAATTCCTTACTTCAACTTAATAAAAGCTTAATTTGAATTAAGACAAATTTTCTTTGCATGTGGTGTCAGGTGTGGTGTCAGGAAAGTTTTAGTTTGAAGTAAGCCTTAATTCAACTCCTTAGTTTGAACTGTGGACAGTGTAGACCTGGATTAACTCTTAATTTTACTTTATTGAGGTCAAATTAAGGACAGGTAGGTCGAATTAATGAAGTGGACTAAGTCGACTTAACTTTATGTCAAATTAGACCACTTTGTTAATTCGACTTAATAAGGCCAAGTTTAGTTCACATTAAAGTTGAATTTACTAGTTGGAATTAATAAATTTGACTTAACTTTTTCTAGCATAGACATAGCTGTAGTGACCTTCTATGTACATTTAGATCTCATACACAGTGTGACATTCCCCTCTTGGAATCTAGTCCAGTGTGCCCCTGTGCCTTCCTGATTGCCATTCCTTGGGCACCAGATTACCCCATTTTGCTATGTGGGCTTCATATCCGGGTCAGTCCACACCAGTCTCTTGTATATAATTGATCCCAGGGTGTTGTGTGCATACTCCAGCCACTCTGGGAATGGTTCTGCAGTGAGCACCCTCAGACCCCAGACACTACACTGGGAACATCCATCCCACAGGAATCAGGGTCCTTCCTGATCACTGTAAGTTCATAGATACCAGTTCACCCATTTATCAAAGAAGAATGCTGAGCCTCACTCACTCCACTCACACCCTCTAAATTTCACAAACATTAGGTGAAACAAACACTAGTTTATTGATTAGAATATGATTTTAAGTGAGCATATAGGGAATCAATTCACAATCATTTAATAAATCAATCAGGGATAATCACTATCAGATAAAAGATGAATCCTAAACCTGCATCACTGTATAACCTAGCATCATTGTTCAAAGTGACTCACAAGTTGTTTGGCTGAAAGATGATTTTACAGCCAGTCTGGCTATGTTGAAATAGAAAAAGTTAGATAATATTTGTTAATTCAAACTAATAAGTTTAATAACTTTAATTTGAACTAAACTCAATCTTATTAAATCAAATTAACAAAGTGGTCTAAGTTGACTTAAAGTTAAGTCGACTTAGTCTACTTTGTTACTTTGACCTAACTGCCCTTAATTCAACCTTAATAAAGTCAAATTAAGGGTTACTCCAGGTTGACACCATCCTTAGTTTGAACTAAGGGAGCTGAAGTAAGGCTTGGTTTGAACTAATAGGTGGTTCTTCTTAATTTGAATTAAGCTTTTATTAAGTTGAATTAAAGAATTTCTTAATTCAACTTAATGAAAGTCTAATGTAGACAGGGACTAATTTAGTTTGAATTAAGTCTCCTTAATTTGACCTAAATTGCCAGTAGACATAGCCTATGAGTTCAGCTGTGAGTCTGAGTCTAGGCTTGCACTGCACTGTTGACATACCTTTAATCTCATTATGATCCCTTCCATTTTGCTTGTTTCTCTCCAAAATATTGTCATGCTTGTCTCACTCCAATTCTTTCTCCCACCTCTTACTGTACCAGAAACATCCTTCCTGAACTCAAACCTGCCCCCTCACCTTTTCAAAGCTGTCCTTAAGCCTATCTTTGCTCAGGGCCCTTCAAAGAAGTACCCATATGCTGGTAGCATAAGAAAAAAAATAGAAATAAAAAAATAGAGAGTTAACATGCATCTCGATGCAACAAAGCACTCAGGTATGTGCTTAACTTTATATATTGGCATGTTCATAAATTTTATCTATCCTTAGCCACCCAATCATCAATCTATGCCCTCTTTACAGCATCCCTTCTTCTATCTTTGATGATGATTATTTCCTTCATGTTCTATTCATACTCATTTTTGGCCACTACTTGGAGAAGCATCCCTATTTAGGCAGAATACCTAAAAATGCTTAACTTAAAGCACATGCTTAGGTTCTTTCCTGAATAGGGAGGTACATAACCAAAAATGGTGGGTCTTTTTTAAATCAGGACCATAGATTGTAAGCTTTCTGTAGCAGGGACTTCTAGTTTGTTTGCTGTGTCAGGCACCACACACACCTATAGAATTGTATGCAAATGTCAAATATATAAAATTAGAGGCTACTGTATGCTAATACTAGCTCAAGACATTAACATATGGAATGTGTTACCACATTATAGGTAAGATGTATATTATAGAGGATTCCTGATCTATCTATCTGTATGAGAGCACAGGAGGTAAGGAAGTATGACATTCACTACTTTTAAAATGCCTCATACTAGGTCATACAAGAGACTGCACAAAACCAAAAAAATGTGGCATTTGGAAGCTTTCCGCCCCAAAGAATAAACAGACCTTGTGAAAAAAATTGCTAATCAAAAGCTGGCATTTTTCCTTTATACCAGTACACTTTCTTAACCACTAGTCACCATCAACTTGTCCTTTAATTGTGATCTTCTTGGGAAAAGTAGATGGAGTGTTAATCATTTCTAAAATTATCAGTTGAACAATATTAAGAAAAATATGTTTCTCTGCAGTGCATGAACTGAAGGCGTTCCAGTTATGATATTTGACTAAAAAGGACATGTTCATGTTGTCTGAGTCAGTAGGTAAACATAGTGACATCAGAGCTTCTCATATGGTATCTTAATAGGTGAACATTCTCTTTGTAAGTCAAGATGAACCCCAGGTGCACTAGGTTGTACAGTGAGAACAGGGATTTTTCTTGTAAAAAAATTGCTATGATGTGAGTCAAGAGCTGTAGGCAGCAGCATCCCACAGGGAGGCATCCAAAAGTTCAGTTGGAATCTGTGGCAGTAATGGTGTTGGAATCTGTGGCAGTAATGGTGCATAAGCAGATGAATGGGCAATCTGTATTTGCTATTTCTCATAGTTTAATATTCCAGGTAGCACTCCAGGCAGCAAGTGTTATCACTTGCCTTGAATATACGTATTTTAATTCTTGTTTTGAGAGCCAGATTTGTTGTTCTTCTAAATCTCTGTGAAAACATAGAGTAAGTTATTTTAAATGACAAACACATTAGGTTACAACCGTACCACTCCAAGAACTTTTAGTACTCATTATGATTTCATTATAGTTTTAAGGAGATGAAAGAGGTAGATGCTTAATGTCAAAAGAATTTACTATCCAGTTTTGCAGTTGGTTCCAGGAGGTGTTGTAACAGAACAATGCGATCTGTTAATGATGACAAAAAAACCCCTCTCATCATTTAATATCTTTTATTAGATATTCTTTATTTGTTTCTCAGAATCCATTATATTATATCTGTAAACACACATTTTCTAGGAGTTGCTTGCATATTTTACTCCACAAAGTTTTGATTTAAAATTATGTTTTGTGGCAAAAGGCTGGTGAAATTAAGGTAAAAACTGACAGGTAAATGTTCATTTTAAACAGAAGAACTCAAAAAGTTTTTGTGATTCAAGAACAAAAGGCCATGAAAAAAATGTAATGGAAAATAATCCGAGAACCATCAACTATCCATCTTAGGCTGGTAAATTCTATACTTGAGAAGAATGCAGTGATGAGAAGCAATGAATCCAAATTATGAAGAATCTAATGCTTGTCATTAACTTTTTTAGACTGTAAAAGAACAATCACCAGCTTGTAAATACCAATTACAAGGCAAAATGGATGCACTGAGAAACCATTAATTTTTCTTTTTATTAAATTGGTTCACGACCAAAAGACTGTTTCATATATAAATTCTGGAAAATACAACCATGCAATAGACAATACAACAAAATATACGTAGCTAAATACTGTGCAAATTCACAGTACATGTTGAGAGTAAATAAGTCATACGTGATGTGTGATCTGACAAGTAAATAATTAAGTGACAGTGCAATCCAAATTCAAAATGTGTGTAGACACATACCAATCATAATCGAACTTTCCTCCCCCATTTTCTCATGACTTTCATTTCCCTCAGAATTTCACCTTCTCCCGACATTTGATTCCCTCAAAACTGTGTCTCATGATGATCTATTTGCCAGTGCAGAGAGACTAGAGGACATCTCTTTGACTTCTCATTGAACAATGTATTTTCCAGTTGCTTGAATTTTGTTTGTATTTTGGTATATATTTGAAGCAGTCTTCTGGCCATCAAAAGCAACAAGAAAAAAAATCAATATTAGCTCAATGAATCCAACTTTTCTGAACATGGTGTTTTGAAATTGCTTATTATATTTTTACTGCTGAAAGAAAAATGCAAAATAATTTGTGTGCATCAAGGGCCAAAATTAAGAAAAAAAAGGACAAAGCTACATAGCTTAAGTGTATGTGTCATGAGGCAGCCATTTCCTTCTGTTTGTCATTAATAGATGGAAAGGGTAGTAGCTACCTTTTCCTAGCAACTTTAATTTCAGTCATGTCAGGTTTTCACTTGCTTAATAGAGTTGCAGCTAGTGTGTTTAAATATTTTCTACGAAAACTGGTTTTTTACAGAAAATTGGGTTTTCACTTAATATTTTTTTAAAAAATGTCTACTTTTCACAGAAAATGTTATTTCATTAAAAATTCCAAGGTCTATAGCCAAGTATTCTTATGATCCCTGCCCCACTTCCCACTCCGCCAAGGAAAGAGAAAGTGGTGGATCATGGGAAATGTAGTCCATCCAGGAATTCCTGGTCCATGGAAGAGAAGGAGAGCATAAAGCACTTGATCTAAAATTCCTAACCTTTTTTAATCAAATTATTTTCATTTTCAATAATTTGGTCCAAAAATTTCACCCAAATTTTGATGAACATTAAACAGATCAAATATTTTTTTTGGTAAATTTTTTCTAAGAAAAAACTAGTTTTCTGAATGGCTGTAGTTGTGATGAATTGTGCCTTTAAGAGGCCTGACAATTGTGCATGCCAGGAAAAGCAGGATTGGGTTGTGGTGCCAGAAGTGTGATCCCTGAGTAAGCTGCAGTAAAAAGACTGTTTGTTTGAATCTTCCGCATTGAGTCTCCTTACTATCTGTCTCTTCATCTGCTCTGAAGCCAAGGTGATTACAAAGTGATATTTTTGCAGACTGTTTCTAATTTGGTTACAAACATTCAGATTTAGTCATTGGTGTAGAGTATGTGTGAGAACTTCAAAGTTCTAAAGTGAAGGCAACACTTCAAAGAGTTCACATGAAGTCATTACAGGGTTTGTACATCAAACTGCTGTGGCTCTTACTTAAGGAGCTGAATTACTAAATTAAGTGAATTAAGTTGATTTAACAAATTAAGTGAATTAATCTCATGCAATTCCTTTGGGGAGTGTGTGTGTGTTTGTGTGCGTGTGTGTGCGCATACGTAATTGGCACTTTCATACATGCTGTGAATTGGCCAATGAACAAAAACAACACATGCTCCATGTTCTACTACAACTGTGTGTCATTTCATATATTTATATTCTGTTCCTTTTCCCTACTGAACAGTTTGTTATTGACGGCAATCAGCATGGCTGGATGCCACCCCCTATGTTATGGTGAGTCTACACTTGTAGCAAGTGAATTTATGAAATTAGAAGGTAATATTATTTTGTCTTAGTCTTTAGCGTATCTTTAATTCTGGCTAATGGTTGCTACGTGTCAGAAGATGTATTCACAATGTGTTAGTTTTTTCAGCTATTTTGAAATAGAATTCTCTAGTATTGTGTGCGCTTCACTGCATGCAGAATTTTTCTGAAGGAACATATATACCTCTACCTATAGATCACCAGAATTAGCTCTTGCAGTTTCTGATAAATACAAAACACTCTGAAGACCCAATTGTTGATTTGTAGTTATAATTTGACTTCTCAGTGACTGCTTCCATTTTAAATTGTGTTATGCCCCCTCCCCAGACTCATAAAGTATTAATTCCAAGAGTAATATCAAAACTTTAGTCGAAGCTCTGATGTCACCTCAACTGGACTTTTCTGAACAATGAACTGGCTATCTATTTATCATTAGCTGTCTGAAGTGTTGTTGTAGCCATGTTGTACCAGTATATTAGAGAGACAAAGTGAGTGAGGTAGTATCTTTTATTCAACTAACTTCTGTTGATGTGAAAGACAACTTTCAATTAGTGTATCAATCAATGTAATTGTAGTAAGGGGGCATGGCCTCCTATGGAGATTGACAAGGAGGGATGGGTCAGCCCCAGCTGGGCAGAGCCAGAGACTGTCCATCAGGCCGGCAGTCGGGGGGAGGGACAAGAAATACAAAAGGACGGCCTGAGATCCCATTACCACTGGACCTCCCAGAAGGAAAGGATGTGTCTCCTTTCTCTCAGGAGCTTCCCCTACTTTGGGACCAGTACCCTAAGAAGGAACTGCCTGCTTCCTGGGAGTTTTGATCCTGCCTACTGATGGCCTGTGAACCAAAATCAAGGGAAGTGGTCAGCCATCAATAGTGGGGAGGAGACCATGATGGGTTGCAACATGGAGGAAATACCAGTGGCCTGGGTCCCCGAGGCTCCCACAGAGTCACTCACCACTGAGCATCTGATGATTCCTCCTGAAGCCAATGACCTGGAGGAGTTGCCAGCTGCTAACAGGAGGGCAGAGACCCCAATGATCTGTGATATGAAGGAACTGTTGTATGCTGACAGCACTGATGAGCTGCTAGACCTATTTCCCCCAGATGACACTGAGGGATTCTGCAACCTACTGCTGGGAGATTATGCTGACGAGGCCGAGTGGGACGTGGACAAGCAGGTACCATTGGGGAAAGATGCAGGAAGTAACCCAGGGGAGAGAAGTGACTATCTAATGATTCCAAACCTGGAACATGAGTCAGCAAGTTGCAGCTGGGACCCTGCTGACTCTGTGGCGGACACCTCCGCCATGGACGAGGACTTGGACTGGGATGCAGTGGAGTCGGGTAGGCCTGCATCCCCCTCCCCCTTTCCCACACTAACCTGAGCATGCTCACCTGATCTCAGCCTGTAAAGCCAATACAAGGCTCAAGACTGCATACCCAACCCACCTGGGGGGGGGGGTCAAGACTGTGTACCTGGCCTGTCTGGGGGCTCAGGACTGCCTGTGAGTACAGGGGTCTGACAGTCCCACTAGAGCATGGGAGTGAGGAGGCAGAGCCTCTGCCTGACAGACAAAGAGGAATAGGCCCATGCCTTACAGTAATATCTAAACAAACAAGGAGTCTGGTGGCACTTTTAAAGACTAACGGATGAATTTTTTATTCATTAAAAAAGCTATCAGACTCCTTGGGTTTTTTTTGCTGGACTAGACAAACACACTTAGTAATATCTAGCATTTGATTCTTTACTGTGTACAGAATATGATCCCTAACCAGAGAACCTTCAATAAAACAAAGAAGATCCAAGCAGGATGATTTAACAATATTAAGTTAGTTAGCTTAGTGCCTACCTGGTGGCCATTTGGTACCTGCAACTCTTCATAAGTGATGAAGAAATGCAAAGTAATTTAGGGTTTATTGATTCAGACATGTTCATCAGCTTCCTTATAAATCAAAATATTAAAACTGTTGATAGACCAAGCATTAAAATGAACATTGCCATCTAAAAATTACCAGGAAAATATGAGAAGAATAATTTAAAAATATTTATAGTTTTTAGTTTTGACAGAATATGGAGGAGCAAAGATATTGTAAATTTCAAGTCTCTTAAGCAGTGATATTGAAATGAAGATACTGTAGACCATTTAAAAGAAAAAGGAATTCTCAGTGGAGAACTCATTTTAGGAAATCATCTGAAGCACTGAAGAGCATAACTCAGCACGCCCACAAACACGGCCATCCTAGTTTTCACTTTATTTCAGGAACTCAGACATCTGCTCTGTTATGAAATCACTGTGGGTTGTGTTAGTATTCTTAGTGTCTTGCATATAAATACACCAAATTCTGCTGAAGGAAGAAAATTAGATTTTTATGTCCACCAAATTGGTTCAATTCAAATTGCATTCCAGGGACAAAAAATGAAGACTCAGAAGATAGGCATAAGTGGCAACGACTGAATGTCAAAGAGCAATACCAGAACAGAAAAAGATTACAACAAAAAGAAAAATATTTTTAATGGATTCTGTTCTATATTTTGGGTATTACAGATAAACAGGAACAGTAGTGAGCAGGGATAATATATGTTATACTCCTTTATTTCTGGAAGGGAAAGTCTCTGATAAACCAAAGGAATTTACACTAGTAGTCTACCCATTCAGTGGTATTAACATTCCTGTTATATTTACCTATTACATTAAAAGAATGCTTTTAAGGTTTCAAAATAAAGCACCCAGAAGTTAAGGAATGCCAGATTTATCCATGCCCAGGCTTTCCCCTAAGGCTGACCATGAAAAGCTAACATGTTTTAAAAGGTGTTAAACACTGTCTATACCAGATGCTGAGTTGTGTTTTAAAATGTTAATTAAAATATTAAATAGCATGTTTTAAAAAACATCATTCCATAAAGGAACAAAGTCTTGTTTTTCTAGAGGAAAATAATTTTTACTTTATGTTTACATTGCCTTTTCCAAATATTACCAAAGCTGAAACCTTTAAAGTCCATTTAGCCTTGGGATTGCTCAAGGTTTTGAAAGCAGTACTGATCTACTTTCCATCAAAGTGGTTTTCAAAATTAGCTTTCCTGTTCAGTGAGATTTTAAAGAATTAAAATGAGGTAAAACCATATTGAAAATCTTTGTGGGAAGGTGGGGCTTAAACACTCACTGTTAATTTTAGTTTTTAATGTTTAAACCAACATTTTGTGATGAACTGAGTTGTTTACATCTGTGCATGAAGCACTCTGTTTATCCTCAAAATACATAAAGCATTGAGAGCGATAGAGCCCAGGTTACCTATGCAGCCCCAGTAACCCCTCTTTGCTGACTTAGGAGACTTTGACTTATTGTCTGTTGCTTTGCACATCATGTAGTAATTGACAAAGTGCAAAGTGGGAGTAAATTGCTACATCTAAATTTAGATTCGTAGCATTTTATGCCCACTTTCATGAACTTCAGTCCTTGGTCTCTCTGCTGACACTCCTAATATGAATGCCAGTTAAAGGACTCCTTGATGTTGGTTTAGCTGCAGTAGATATCCTTCTTCTATAGAATGTTGTAGAAACACTGAATTATTTTAACATGTTTGCCAGGTGGTAACTGCACACATGGTCTGACTTTGTACCAGTGATTTAGAATAAAAAAAAGTATGAGCCTGATTTTCCACAGTCTCCTGTGCTCATGGACTCTTGTGGAAAATAAAACTTTGCCAATGGCATAAGAAAGTGATGAGTTCCCATTTGATAGTCACTCATAGGCACTCTACACAGGTGTAGGTACCCACTGCAGAAACAAGAACAGAAAGGCTATGTCTACACTGGCAAATTGGTCCAGACTAAGGCGTCTTAGTCCAAACTAATTTAACCCTTTGGCGACACTAGACTTTGCCTAGTCCAAACTAAGAAATTTCTTAGTTCGAACTAGGGAAAGCTTAGTCTGAACTATTTAGTACCAAGGGTTAGTTCAGACTAGCTGCCTTTGTTCAAACTTTAGTTTGAATTAAGTACAGCCAAGACCCAAACTAAGGCTTAGTTCAAACTTAAGAAGTTCGAACTAAGCCATTAGTTTGAACTAACTGTGTGTTCTAGTTTGAACTAAGTGTTAGTTCAAACTAGAATGCATGGTTAGTTCAAACTAAAAAGTTCCCAGTTAGTTTGAACTAACCCAAGGTTAGTTTGAACTAACCTCGAACTTCTTAATTTGGACTAGCAAGTCTGAACTAAGTTTGGTAGAAGTAGACATAGCCAAAAGAATCAGGTCTTTTGGATCCTATTGTCAATTAATTGAGCCATTCAGTTTCCCTGCTTTTGACTTTTAGTAATATTTGTTAAAAAATAAATAATCAGGCATTAGAAAAACATTCCTTCGTAATTGTACAGATCATGGGCCTGCACCCAGTGCCCATTCCCTCCCATGAGTTACACATGCTGCTAAATCTACAGGACAATGGCCTGAGATCCTCAGAGTGAAAATGAAGGCAGTACCTTGACACACAGTCCATTGATTCCAGGTTGTCTGCTGCTGATAGTAGCCTACACTGATTTATCTCAGTCCCATTCTAACTGCAATTTTGTATGGGTTACTGTTTTGATTAGGGAGTAACTTCTATTTCTTTAATTGATGCAGTTTTAGTGATACTGCCTCTAGTGTGATGTTGTGCAAGTAGAATAGAGTCTTATATTAGAATATCTTATTGTCCTTATCATATGAGCAAAATATGAGACACTTCTATATTAATTTTCCTGTGTCCAGATTCCAGGGGTAGTGCCACTCGAACTATATTGGTTTGGTTAAAATGATTCAACTTTCAAGTGTAAACAATCATTAAATTTTAAATGTGCATCAAAGGGAAGATGGATGGTGTGATTAAATGGTAATTTCCATCTCAAATCCATAGTCAAAGCCCCCATTTCCTATACCTGTGAGAAGCTCTCATTAATTTTATTGTGAGTTGCATACATGGAGATGAAGGCAGAATGTGCTCCTCATGCTATTTCTAAAGTAAAAGCAGGATTAGAATGGTCCATTAATTGCAAGGGGAATTCCTATTGCCTACATTCTCTCTTCATTATTAGTTCATGGATATTCAACTAATTAATGTGTTTGAACAAGGAACAGTATTCACCTCAGTTAACTCTCATCTCAAACTCTTAGCAATGCATTAAAGTCAGTAAATGTTATGAAGTAACTAGTAGATTATGTATACATGTGGGACACTAGTATCTAGGGATTGTGACGTTATATGTGTTTAATTTTTCTGCTGGCCCTCACAAAATCATGAGTCCTCTGATAAATGGGTCGTTGATGCAAAAAATAAATGGATTGTTAAAAAAATATAAAATCAAGAGACAGAAAGTTGATGTAAAAATATTTGTTCCATGATGGGGTGACAAATTGTGATTTGTAACACTCCAAAAGCACATGAAATGCTATATGAATACAAAGCTCAGTCGTATCTGGGCACAAATGAGTCACAAAAGAATCAGTGTTATTGATCTCATATAGAATTTAGCAAAGTAGCTTGCTCTAGTGCTTTGAGGTAGAGAACTTTTAAGGAGTTTGTGACAGGCCACTCCCTGGATCCAGTCCGGTATGCTGCTGTGACCCCCCCCCATTGTGACTTCTGGACCTCAATTCATCACATTTTGCCAAGTGACCACTCACTCCTGAGTCAGTCTACTTCAGCCTCTTGCATGTAATTAGTCCCAGGCAGTGGCTGTATGCCCCCTGGCTACTCAAGGGATGGTCCCTCAGCAACCACCCCTGCCCCAGTTACCTCACCAGGACCCACTGTCTACAGAGATTTGGACCCACTCCCAACCATCATACATTCAACTCCATCCATTTAACAAAGAAATGGATTGTGCCCAGCCTTCTCCACTCATAACTTCTAAAGATCACACAGCTTTAGAGAAAACAACTACAAATTTATTGATCAGATTATAATTCTAAGTGACAATATGGCCAGTCATGGAAGAATCACAATATAAATGAGTCAGGAGAGACCACAAGAAAATAAAAGATAAAACTCACATACTGCCCTAATATCTCTACTTAAACTAATCTCATAGTTCCAACAAGTTTATGCTCAAGGTGTTTGGCTGTTATATGTTTGCAAAGTCAGTCTCTGCCTGAGGCCAGGCAGGGGACAGATCTTGCTTGAAATTCTTTCCAGGTGGATTTCCAAAGGGATAGCCGTGTTAGTCTAGTCCAGTAAAAAAACAACAAGCAGTTGTGTGGCACTTTAAGACTAACAGATTTATTTTTTGCATGAGCTTTCATGGGAGAAGATCCCACTTCCTCAGATGCTTCGAAGATGGGTGAACTTACAGAAAGGAATGAAACTAAATGCAAGGGGGTGTAAAACATAGGATCAGGTCATAAAGTAACAGCAAATCAGAGCAGTTTACAGGCTCAAAGAATGGGAAGCCTGAAGTCAAATTACCCTTTGTAATGGGAAATGAACCCATAGTCTCGATTGAGTCCTGCTTGCATATGCAAGCTAAATTCTGTCACAGGGTTCCTCAGGCTGGTTTTAAAACTACTTTTCTAAGGATCTGTTCCCTTTAGAGAGTATCTTTCAGTCATTCAGAATGCTAAACATCCATACGCAGGTGATGCAATCTTAGGATTATTTCAGGGTAAGAAGCCATTAGGTTCTGGAACTGTAGATCAACTATCAAGAAGAATCTTGAAAGGAAGAAAGTCACACACATTTTGGAGAAAATATATTCAACAGAAATCCCTTCTAGCATTTCAACTGCAGGTCTAGATAAGGCAGATTTTATTTCTTCTCTCCACACAGTTAACAGGCTGAATCTCTGTAGTTTCACAGCTGAAGTACCCAAAGCTAGCTAACTAAGGTTGTCAAAACCTATAAAATAGCTCTACTTTTGTTAGCCCTGCCCCAGCAAGCTGAGGGGCCAGACTCATGGAGTTCAGATGCTTAAAACAGGCTGGAACATTAAATAAGAGTGGCTCTGCGGAAAAATGAAGCAGATGAAAGTTGCTAGCGGCTCTTGGGACCTTTAGAATTTGCCAGCATTCACAATGCTCTTATAAAACAGAGATTATAAAACACCATCATCAAGTTTTCAGTCCAAACAACCTCTTACCCTATCCCTCCCTCTCTTTGAAAGAAAGTGAAGAGAAACTGTCCCTAGGGGAAAGGGTGTATCACTAAAAAGGAATGTTTTCAGGAACTGATGTCTAAAAGCAGCAATTCTGCTGAAACTTACATTATACTTTGACCTTTTTCCTTCCCCCCATGTGCTTGTTCAAGTCACTCAGTTCAAACTAGAGATGGAGCCAGACATTAGTTTCTTGGTTTAAACCTAAACCTAGACCTGGATTCAAAATTTGCTAACCCTGGCATTAAAAAAAAAAAAAAAAATCACACACTTTAGTTATTTGGAGGAAGAGGTTAATGATACTGTACACTTTATGTTGCTAATTATTTTCCCCGCAAAGCACCTACCAGCATGCTAAGATCTTCTCAGAAATAGATAAAAAACATTGCAAGATCTTTGAGGCAGATTTAATGTAAATTTAACATGGTATAAATGAGTGTCAAAAAAGGTCAAAGAAGTGGAAAAGAAGCAAAAGAAAGAGAAGAATATTAATTCTAAAACCACAAGTATTAAGACAGTTATATACCGGTACATTAGCATACATTAGAGGTAGCTAGAGAATTTTTTTGAACAAAATATCAAATAAAATGAAAAAAAATCTGATTTTTGTAAATTTTCCCCACATAATTATACGTTTTAATGAAAATTCATAAACCAAAATATTGACCCCAAAACAAAATATTTTTGTTTTGTACACCACTGCAGAGATTCATGGGAGTTGTATGTAGTTCAGAATACCTCTACTCCCATCTTTCCTTATAGGCTATGTTCCTGAGCCAGACTACGGTTCCCTTGAATCATCATGGAATCCCTTTTTAGTTAGCCTTACAGTATGCAGAAGAGTCCCAGGGCTGTAATATGCGAAAGGAGATAAAGTGTGTCTTGCAAGCCAGGCCAATTGAAGAGAATGGGGCTATATGGCATCCAAAGCACAACTTCTATGAGACGCTGCAACAGTATTTGCCAACTGAAATATTTTGGATTTTGACTGAAAATCAAAGCCATTTTAACTTCCAGGTGTTTAGTCTTTGATGAAAATTAGACATTTTCTATGGAATCCAGACACTTCTCATGACAGATTTCATTCTATCAAAAGCATGCTTTTCCACTGAAAAACAGTTAATAGAAATTTTTCAATCAGACCTAGTAATCAATAATGTTGTAAAGTTAAACATTATCACACACTATGGTTATGTCTATGCTATAGGGCTTTATTAAGCCAACTTAATAAGGTCTGCTTTAAGCCAGCTCAAAGTAGACCTTATTGAGCCAGGTTAGAGCAGCCACACACAAAATGCCAGGAGACTGTCCACGTCCACACTGGCAGTTGCTAGGTCACGCTAGGAGTGGTGCATTGTGTGTAGATGGCCCACAGTGCACCACAGCAATGCCCCTCTCACCAGCCACTACTTTACTACAGGAAGTAGTGACCACACCACCGCCATACTATGCGTAGCAACACGGAGCCTGAGGCAGTCTGGGATCCCAATGTGCCCCAGCAATGTGTCAGCACAGCACTCAACATCCCCCATGCAGTGGCCTGACCCCTCCAGCCCTGGACTAGGTGCCACAGGGCAACTGCCAACGTGGGGGCAGGCCACAGCTGGCTGACCCCCTCACACTCCCTGGGAGCTGGCGCAGACAGGGTGGCCTCCATGCACGCATGCATCCGGGCATGAGAAACCACCAGTGACTGGGGGCACTGGATCATTCTCATCAACTGGGAAGATGACCACTGGCTGCAGAACCTGCCTCTGGCTGCTTTCACCAACCCCATCCTCCCATTCCTGCTCCTTACCCCCTCCCACTCATCTCCCCCCTGTCCCCAACACAAGAAAAGGATGCACTGCACACAGAACACTGGTGTTGATGTGTTTTATTTACAGAGCAGAAGTGGTGGGGATCTGAGGGGTAGGAGCTGAGGGAGCTGTGGAGTTTGGGGGAGTGAGGGGGTTTGGGCAGAATGAGGGAGTTTGAGGATCTGGGAGGATGAGGGGGATTTGGGGGAATAAGGGGAGTTCAGGGAAGCAGGGTGTTGGGGGAATCAGGGGATGGGGCAGGCTGATGCTGGAAAGAAAGAGGAGGAGCAGAGAGAAGGGGCAGGCACAAGAGCAAAGGGGGACAAGTGAAGGAGCAGACACCAGGACAGAGTGGGGGTGAAAGGAGAGGCAGGTTCCACTGGGTTCTGGAGAGTGAGGAGAGGGGTGGGTTCCAGGGAAGACAGGAACAGACTCAGGAGCAAACAGAAGGGATGGGCACCAGAGGGCAGAGAGGTGTGAGAGAATAGAGGGGCTCCAAAGGGCATGGGGGGAAGGAGTAGAGGGCTGGGCTCCAGTGGCACAGGGTCATGGGGAAGGTCAGGTTCAAGTGGTAGAGGTATGAGGAGTGGGGCAGGCACCAGAAGGAGAGAGTGAGGCAGGCAGCTGGGGACAGATAAGGTGGTTAGAGCTGAGGAGGTCACTGGAGGGCAGAACAGGGGGAGGAGAGGGGCAGGTGCCCAGGGGCCAGAGTGGAGTGATAGGAGGGAGGGGTACTGGGCAGCTAAAGGAGGGGTAAGAGAAGGGCTACACTAGTGAAAGGATGGGCTGGCACAAGGAGGCTAGAGGGGAGTGAGGGAAGAGTTGGGCGTCAGGTTGGCAAAGGGTGGGATGAGGGCTGAGTAAATGAGGGGCAGGAGCCGGAGGGAAGAGAGAGAGCAGGAGAAGTGTAATCAAGATCTCAGTGTCTGAAGGCATTGCTCAATCAGCTGAAAGGGGGTATCTTATTTGCCTGGGCTTTGTATCTATGTGGGTACAAATAAGTACTTGGCACAACTCTGCTGTATATGGATGAATTTGCCCAGGTGCTGGGCAAGATGGGAAATGGCCTGCCTTCTATCTCGGCATTGGCTCTGGCTCTGCATGTTTGCAGATGCCAGTTCTGGCCAGCTCCAGCTAGCAGACAGAGCAGGACTTCCTCCTGCCATATCATTGGCTGGAGCTTTGCCCTGCCCTGACTGACCAGGGCAGGCTCTTCCTGGTGGCCGGTGGAGGGTGGGAGATGGCCTGGAGGCCAGTAAAGTCAGCTTAACTGCCACATTGCATTAAGTTGACTTAATAAAGTCAAATTAATGCTTAAATCGACTTAAAGAGTGAGAGTTATTAAGTCGACGTAAGGAAGTCCTTAAGTCAACTTAATGAACTCCAAATGTGGCCAGGGCTTTGCTGAAGGCAACTTAAGCCTCCTTCAGTCAACTTAATAACTATGATTTGCAACTAGCACATCGAAGCCTTGGATGATAACTAAAATATCCTTCAGTTCTGAGAGCTGGAATTTTTTTAATGGAATTCTAAACAAACAACATGTTGAATTCAGCGACCTCATCAGGGTTGAAAGTGGTAATAAGATTGGGCCACATGTGAGCTTTTGACATCATTGGCTATGTCTACACTACAGGGCTTAGTTAAGTCAACTTAATAAGGTCTGCTTAAAGTTGACTTTAAGTAGACCTTATTAAGTCAACTCAGTGAGGCCTTTATAAACTTGACTTAAGCCAGGGGACCCATTTAAAATTGACATAATAAAGTTGTCTTAAATGGCCCCACTTCACTAAGTCAACTTTATTAATTTGACTTTAATGGCCACAATGCATTAAGTCAACTTAACAAAGTTGACCTAACCCTTAAAGTTGACTTTAAGGGCAGGAGCTATTAAATCAACTTAAGCTAGTGCTTAAATTGATTTAATGAACTTCAAATGTGGCCAAGGAGTTTCTTAAGTCAACTTAAGCCTCCTTAAGTCGACTTAGGCCGCTAGTGTAGACACACCCATTGTTAGCTCATTTTAATTAACAGTGCTCTTCCTTCCAGCAGTAGCTAGTTTCACCCAGATCATCTTGTTCTCTAAATTGAGATAATAGTAATACTAAACATTTAACTTTCTCTCAGTTATATCAAGCTATTTTTGACATCTAACTGAAATACTCTTACCTCGTCTACTATGCTTCCTTTAATATGACTACCTGACTTTCATTGCATTCATAATTCTTACTGTGACTATATATCATATTTATTACAATGTTTAAAATGTCATCTGTCTCAAACAACTATCATATTCTTTAATGAAATGTTTATAGTTCTGTATGCAACAGGAACAGTAAATGTATAAAATGTCGCCACTCAAAAGACGTACTAATTCAGTATTTCAAAGCTATGCAGAATATTATTACTGTACTAAGGATGTTCATGCAACAAATATTTTATTTACAGATTCAGTACTGATAATTTGAAATAACTATAACAGCCAGTGTATTCTATGGAACAACAGGTGCAAAATTATCATGTAACTAACATGTTTCCTTCCATTGTTATTTGAAAATAACACTTGAAAGTTGAGTAATATACTTGATTAATAAATACCAAGAACTGTAGAAATCTAACTAACCAAAAGTCAAGTTTCTCAAACTTTTCTCTCTTTCTGTTGTTTCTTGTGTCAGATTTAATGTTCAACTTTAGTGTTTGGGTTTTCAGCATTCAGCAGAAAGTATGCATTAGGGATTGATCTAAACTGAAATTTAAAATCTGAACCTATTTCAAAATTCATCTGGGCACAAATTGACAAAATCCAAATCAGTGACTATGGTACCATCTCAGAACTAAAACCTCTGGAGCAGTAAGTTTCTCAATTCCAGTCTGAAGTCTGCCAAAGTCACATGGGGTATGTCTACACTTAGGCTGTTAGTTCGAATTGACTCAATTCAAACTAATTATGATTAGCTCGAATTGAGTCAATTCGAACTAACGTGGCCACACTAGGAAAACCAATTTGAACTAGCATGTCCATAGACAGGACTTGCTAGTTCGAACTGAAAGAGGGGCATCATGGAGGTGTGGCAAGATGGCCGCCTGACAGGGCCATGTTGCCACCCAATCCCTTTCCAGGCTCCAGCTCCCACAGCCCAGCACAGGGAAAAGCATCCCCTGCACAGCTCTAGGCGCCATGTGGCCAGAGCTGGGCAGGGGACAATTTCCCCCAGCTGTGGCTCAGAAGACAGGAGCCTGGCAGGGGACGTTGTCCCCTGGCAGGGCTTCGTGGAGCCAGGGCACCACCCACACACAGCCCAGTGGAGGCGGGGGAGAAAGGATTCCCCAAGCCCTGCGCTGTCAGCGCCTGGCTGGGGGAATCCTCCCCCCCCACCCTTGCTCTGTCAGTCCCACACGGGCCTGTCAAACCCCACTGGCAGCAGGGAGCACAGGCAGCCCCATGCGAGACTGTTAAAAGCAGCCCCTGCGGGGCTGTCAAACCTTGCTGGCAGCAGAGAGCAGAAACAGCCATGGAGCTCGTGCTGGTCTTCCTTCCAGGGTGCTATGCACCCTGGGAGGAAGGTCAAACATATGAATTCAGACTAACTTTAGTTCGAATTGACGATCCCTTCGAAGTTACAGGAAGTTTTGTAAATTTGAAGGGACCCCTCTTGGATTCGACCTAAGGGAAGCCTTCACTACTTCCTCTGTCAAGAAGATTCACAGGTTGACTGTGTGTTGTGTGAAGAAATACTTACTTCTACTTGTTTTAACCTCCCTGCATATTAACCATGTTTGGTGACCCCTTGTTCTTGTGTTTTGCAAATGAGTAAATAGCACTTCCTTATTTATTTTCTTCACACTAGTCATGACTTTTAGACCTTTACCATATCCCCTCTTAGTTGTCTCTTTTTCAACTTGAAAGTCCCTTTCTTCCTTGTGTGCAAAAAATCTGTAATAGTATTTGCAGTGCTGTAGTGCTTTTGGCTCTAATCATGGACCAGGACCTATTGTGCTGTGTTTGCAGATCAAATAGACCTTTTCTGTCCCAAAGAACTTACAAGTTAAATATAAGAAGAGAGACAGCAAGTGCATAAAGGTGGATGGGGAAGTAAACAAAAATAATGAGACAATACTGGTCAACATGCTGGGCAGCAAGGCAGCAACCTACCGTTGTCATTTTTTTTTTTTTTTTGGTAGGCATCAGGGCAAAGAAGAGTTTTGATGAAGCTTTTGAAGTGTATAATGAGGTAGCTTTGTGGATATTAGTAGGAAGTTCTTTCCATCCTAAGTGACAGCATGGGAGGAAGCACGAAGATGATTGTTTGACAATATAACAACTAGGAGATGGAGGATAGCATCAAGCACCAATAAGAGGGGGAAGCTAAAATTTCTCTAGTGAATAAGAGACAATCAGCATGTCTTCACTGCCCAGCATTTTTTAAAAAAACTTTTTTCGGGATAAGTATTTTGAAATAATTAACTCGAAAAAACTTTTTTTCAAAAATGCTATTTTGGAACAACAGTCCATTGTCCTGAAATATGGTGGCTTTTTTCAAAAAAGAAAGTTTACACTGGACTTTCTTTATTGAAAAAAAGCAAGGCAGTGGATGAGATAGGGAGGCTTTTTCGGAAAAAAAGGCTTTGCCGTGTCCAGGGATGGCTTTTTTCAAAAAAGCTAGCTCGAAAAAGGCTTTTTATTTTGAAAAAGCTGGCACGTTTAGCTTTTTCAAAGAAGCACTCTGGTATCTTGAAATACCGGAGCACTTTTTTAGGTTCATTAAACCTCATTTAATATAGAAAAAAAGACTTTTTCGAGCTAGCTTTTTCAGAAAAAGCCATCCCAGGACACAGCAAAGGCTTTTTTTTTTTTTCCTGAAAAAGTCTTCCTATTTCTTCCATTGCTTTGTTTTTTTGGTTTTTTTTTGAAAAAGAAAGTCTGGTGTAGACTTTCCTTTAAAAAAAAAAGGTGGCAGTATTTTGGGACAATGAGTGGTCCCTGGACTGTTGTCCCAAAATAGTGTTTTTTGAAACTAAGTTTTTTTGAGATAATTATTTCGAAATACTAATCCCAAAAAAAAGCTTTTTTCAAAATTGCAGGGCAATGTAGACATAGCCAATGGGTTGGGTGGCAATACACTGTTTAGCGCCTTGAAATTGAAAACAACCTCCTTGTATTTGGTGGGGTAGAGAAAGATGAACCAGTAGAGGGTTGCAAAGAGAGGAGTGATATGGTCACAGCAATGATCTAGGAAAGCATGTTCTTCTTTATCATCTATCAAAGCTTTCTGTAAGGATAACTCACCAGCCTGAGGTTCTCAGCGTTCAGATGTGCAGTTTTGGGTCAGCCCGTTGCAGTAATAGGAATCAGCCATGATAATTGGGTCTAGCTCTAAGTATGGATTCTGAAAAGCATGATGTTTCCTTATTTCGAAATAAGGAGCTCCCTTATTTTGAAATAAGGAAATTCATTTTGATGTACTACTTACATCAAAATGAGGGTTATCTTGAAACTGTGGTTTCGAAATAACCCAGTGTGGCTGTGTTATATCGATATGACCCACATATCCATATAAGAGTTTGACCTTCCTCCCAGGGTGTATGGTACCCTGGAAGGAAGTACCCCCCCCCAGCACCCTGGCGAGGGAGGAAAGGGAGATGCAGGGAGTGTGGGGGGCCCAGCCCACCTACAGCTGGGGGAAACACCCTGCACCCCGCTTCCCCGGCAGATGCTCGGCAGCAGGGGCAGGGAAGCTGTGTGCCTGGCTTCCTCCGGCAGATGCTGGGTGGTGGGGGGAGGGAAGCTGGCCTGTCTGGCTTCCCCTGGCAGATGCTGGGCAGCATCAGCAGGGAAGCAAGAATGCCTGGCTTCACCCCTGCACCTAGTGGGCATGCGTGGAAAGGAGCCTGGTGCACCTGGCTTCCTTCTGCAGCTGCTGGGTGGCAGGGAAAGGAGTCCCACGCACCTGGCATTCACCTCAGATTCCGGGAACATTGGGCTCCTTCCCTGCATGCTCGGCAGTTGCAGGGGGAAGCCAGGTGCATTGGGCTCCTTTCCCCACCTCCCAGCAGCTGTGGTGGGAAAGCCGGGCACCCAGTTTCCCTGCCCCCTGCTGCCCGGCCAGGTGTGGGGATGACAGGGTCCAGGGGCTTCTTTCCCCACACACCTGGCTAGGTGTGGAGAAGCCTGGGGCACGGAGTCCCATCTCCCCCCTGCCTGGCTGCTCCTCAAGTCTGCAGCCAGTGTGGGGGGTTGTCTTTTCTTCCCCTGGGCTCTGGGAGCCTGGAGCCAGTTTTTTCCCCCTGTCACTGGCTCTCTGGGGAGAGCCAGGCAGGGGATTGGGTGGCAACATGGTTTTGCCAGGGGGCCATGTTGCTACACCTCCCAGGATGCTTGTCGCCTCAATCTGGCCATGGACATGCTAGTTCGATTTCTTTTTTTGGTGGCGACCCATTAAATGGATTTAAGTTAAATCGATTTAATGGTTATTATATTGATTTAGCTTAAATCACTTCAAGCTAAATCATTTTAACTCTCTATATGTGGAAATAGCCTGAGAGTGTAAGGATCAGGAGTTATTCATTTGGGCTCATCTCTTATTATTACAGTTATACAGTTTCATGTCACCCATGCTATAAATCCACCTACAATTGCCAACATTGTCCTCTCTTCTAAAGGGAATGTGGACTCCTTGGCATTGCAGCAGATGCTTATTTTAAAAGTGCACATCCATTATTTTTAATCTTGGAGACACTTCATCTGTTTCCACGTCCCACACAGGCTCTCAAGAACAGAATAATTACTCATGAAATTTGGGAGGCTATTGATTGAAAGCCCCATAATGTTCATCTTGGAGTACATGAGGAACTTTTTTTTTATTATTATTTATTTGTAAACCAAAGCACTTTTTTTTTTCCTAGGGATGACATAGCCTTTCAATCTCAAGTGCCTCCAGCCTGAGATCTTTATCAAAACATTATTTTTTCAATGTATTAAGCTCTAATTAAACCACAGTGGGCAACTTTCTACTGGGTATTAAGCCAAGGCATCTAAAAGAACCTGTCACATTCAAGTACGTATAATTTGATGAACCTGCTTCGATTTTTTTTTCAGAGTAGGCGTGAGCTAACTGTCCCTTTGATGCTCTAAATAATGATAAAGTAAAAATCAGAGACTAGCAACAGCATTGAACACAGTCCATAAAGAAGCTGTAGCCACTGCCTGGAGCATACTTCAGGTGCTACCACTCCAATTTGGCAATGCGTAGAATCAAAATTGAGTAAAACCTCACTGAGAAGATAATCTCTGCTCTTGTATAACTGATTCAGCTGTCAGCCACAAGCACTCTGTCTTTGATGAAGGGGTGTGGGGGTGTGGGGGGAAGAAAGTGAAATGTTTAGAACAGCTAAAGAAAATTCAGCTATGCCTCTGCCTTATGGTTACACAGCCACCTATCACTATAGTAGCTGAGCACCTTCTATGTAAAATCAATAGTTTTTACTGGATTTCATGGAATCTCTGGGACTTCTCTGTGCCAGCATCTTGCCATGTTCAAATCTGTTTTATATACCCACTTTGGCTCTGTTAAGTTAACTTAACAAGGTTGACTTGAAGTTGACTTAAAGTCGATCTTGTTAAGTTGACTTAGAGCGTTCACATTCCAAACTCCTGTAGGCTGCCAACATTCACATTGGCAGCTTCAAGGTCTACTTAACAATTAAGTTGACCTTATTAAGTCAACCTAAGGGCTATGACATGTCTGCACTGGCTTAAGTCAACTTAATAAGATGAATTTAAGCGTTAAATCAACCTTCTGAGGTAGTGTTATTAAGTGGACTTAAGGAAGCACTTAAGTCAACTTAATAAATTCCCAGTGTGGACAGAGCTTTCCTTAGGTCGACTTAAGGAAGTTTAAGTTGACCTAAGGCTCCAGTGTAGACATGCGCCATGAGAAAGGAGTCCAGAAGTTAACTATTATGGTTCTGAAATAGAGGGAGCCTTCTATAAAGTCTGTCTCCTCCTACATTTAACATTGTTTGAACTGAATCAGTGGCACAGCGCAGGCATTTTGGTAAAATCTGAAGCCATTGTGTCTCCGTGTAGTGGAACATAAAGTTTAAGGAAGGCACTGTGGTATGGCAGACTCAAATAAAATTTGTAGTCTGTTCCTCTGTTCTGCCAGTGACCTGCTTTATGATCTTAGGAAAGTTATTTAGACTATCCTGTTTCTTTCCTGACCTTTGCCGGTCTTGTCTATTTAAACTGTAAGTTCTTCTGTGCAGGAATTGTCTCTTACTATGTGTTTTTACACTGCCTGGCACAAAGGGTTTCTGATCGCAGGCCTCTACAAGCTAGTGTAACACTAAATATAATTAGTAGAAAAAAAATAAAGTACAAATGTGTACCTTTTAGCTTTAAAAAACTGATGATCAATGGACCTTGTTTTGCTGGTTGCTATCTTGGAAAAACAGAAGCATAGCATACCTTCATTAAGGTATGGTTAACAAGGCTTCTCTATTTCCAAGACAGTAATCCCTGCAACAAAGGGCATTTCCCATCTTTTTCATGAGTGCCTTTCACCCTCAGTTATAATTCTTTAGTCTGAATAAAGTTTGGGTGATGGGCTATACAGCCCTTAAATAGATAGGATTTATGACTGTCCTACAAGCTAATATGTTATAGATCTCTGAGTTCTAAGAATTCTTTCATCTATACCAAGATTCTCACAGATGAAATGTTCATTTTAAACTAAATAGGTGTTCACTTCTTTTAGGCTTGAACCTCATTTTCCAGTTCCATTATTTCTTTAGAGGTCAGTGTTGGTTCACTTTCATTCAAAATAGCCCTGCATTTAAGTACAAACCTTGGAATGAAAACTTTCAAAATGTGGGGTGAAAATTTAATTCAGAAGAAAGATTATTTTGCATCAAAGTATAAGAAAATTAAAATTGATTCCCATATTTTAATGAAAAGCTGCAAAAATGACTTGAAAAGTATCGTAAGCCATAAAGTGGGTTATTATGAACTACAAGTATTTTTTCAAGGAATATTGTCAGTTTTCGAGTGTCACTAGTAAATGCAATTTAAGATACAGACTCTATTAGCAAGAGGAGGACTATATGAACTAGGAATAATTCAATGTTTTTAAGATGATGGTACAGAGAGATCTCAAACAATGCAATAATGTCAACATATGTTCCATTTTAATAATCCCTGTCCCCATTGTCATGGCCAGATCTTCAGAAGATTTCAGTATCAACAGATTGAACTATTCTGAAAATCTGGCACCATATGTCAATGCTTAAATGGAAGTTGAACTCTTTTGAAAATCTGGGCTTTACTGCCTAATTCTGAAGTTGTTCACATTAATTCACACCTGATTTACACTAGTAAGGGAGATCAGAGTCATGCCCTTCAGTCTTCACATCTTTTATCTGTCCAGAATTTAAAAAAAAAAAAAAAGATACATTAGATACGGGACAAGAAAACTAGAGCAAAATGCCTCTAAGGAATAAAATTTTGTGTAGTGTGGTTTTAGAATGAAGACTGAGTTGAAAGGGATGTCTATTTAAGGAGAAAGCATTTCCTATAAAACACAGTAAAAATTGAAAGTTCATATGCATACAGCATTTTGCTTTAGAAAACAAAGGTCTCTGAAATAATGCATAAAAATGTGGAGTAAAAATTACTGTCTTAATAAATGCGTCCTTCTATATGTAACAGTATTAAATCCTGATAAATGACCAAAGTGCTAAATAAAGATACATGCAACACGCTTCTTAGATGACTGTATTTCTTTTCTCGTATGGGTGGTCCATGCATGCAGAGGGAATAACTATAGCAAAATAATAGATATTCAGTACTTTGTTTTGCTTTCCCCATAGCGTTACAGAATAAAATGCTACATGAAAAACTGCAGTACATAAACAGACATTTATCGGCTAGGAAACACAATACCAAACGTGCAGAGCAGAGAGAATGTCACTCAACAGAATAACGTCATGAGACGTTTCACTTGACTTTGGTTCCGCTAGCAGGGAAGCCTTCACTGATGGGTGGCAAATTTGAACTTCCTAATCGACTGCTCAGGTCAGTGGGCATATCTCAGTTCTACTGCAACCAAAAAGGGAAGGCAGTGTAGCTTGCCCTTAAACTTTTATACATACTGCATATGTGAGACCTAATGAGATCAGGTCCCTACTCCTATAGACAAAAGGAGTTTTGCCTGTATCGGGACTGACTGTTTAGACCAGGGATGGATTTTCCTCCATTCTTTCCTTCTTTTGGGGCCTGATTACCTCCTCCCACAAAAGTCTTTATGAAATCCCTTCCTTTCTGCACCTGCTCAGGTATCTTGTGGTCCACGACACTGGCCCCCAGAAAATGCAGCTTCAAGGACCTGCAATGACAGATTTTACCTAATGCCACTTTTTTTTTGCAACCACTGTTAAGTGGTTTCCATAGTATGGAGTCAATGCATCCTCATGCTGCAGGAACTTACCACCAGCTTTTCTGGGAAGGATGCTGAATCTCCTTCCCAGCTCCCTAACAATCTCTTCTCCAGCTGTGAGGCCTGTCTTTGCAGTCCTGGAAAGGGAAGGAAAGTGGCAGAAAGACAAGCTGTCCACTTTCACCCAGGTACGGGATAAGGAAAAGCAATATAGTGGGTCCTTTCTATGCAGGCAATAGTGAGGGTATGATCAAGGCTCTAGTTATTCACTTTTCCTTTATCCTGCCCTGGTCCCTCTCTCATATTTTCTCTCTAATATTTCATCCCTAAAAACCTATTATTTAAATTTATTCAGCTACTATAACCCACAATATCTGTTTGACTTAAACCCTCCTATTTCAACTCTTATCCATTTGAAATGTTCAATTTAACCTACTTTTCATTTCCTTTGAAAATACACGGATTTATCCATGAAGGGAGAAAGTTTCATTTCTTTTGTACACATATATGTGGGCGAGAAAAGATAGGGTAAAGGAAAAATAAGAGATACAGTGGCAGTCAAAGTGTCATAGCTAATGGTTGTGCGTAGGAAAATTAAAGATTTTGTATGGAAATTTGGTCTTATGCTTCCAGTAAAAAGAGGGCAGAAGATTAATTTGTGCAGTTCAGCTATGTGATTAACTAATCCAATCATTGTGCATGTAGGTTTTTTGTGTGTGTGCGGGGGGGGGGGTGCTAAACATGTACAATGTAATCACTTATAATAATCAGTAAAATGTGAATACTTTACATACTACTTTAATAAATCTGGTTGCAGACAAAACCCATCTTTAATTGTGAGTTTGACCAGGCCCATGTTTTGTTTCTCTTTGTAAATCTTATTATAGTGAAACAAGTACATTTATACATCTACTTACTTCTGTACCTGGATTCACCCTGACTCCAGCTATGTTTGCACTGACAGAGACAAATTTGCCACTATCAGATCAATTTATCCAGTTCAATTGAGTGGCAATAAAGGCACACTCAATCAGTCTAAAAGTCTACCTACTAAAACCTCCTCTTCAGGTAGTATAGCACTGGGGATGCTTTTCCTGTGAGTGCAGTGCAATGGACATGGCACACAGAAGGGAAGCTATGAAGCTAACTGGGGATACAGAATCTACTTTGCATTGATGGCCATTGATGGCCACTGAATTTCCTGCCAGTTTAGAACTGGCCTTCTACTGGCATATGTTCTTGTGCAGATCTCTGAAAGTAGAATGTCTGCAAGGCAGAAGATGGTGGAGGTGTAAAAAAAAAACAACCTCCCTTCAGATGGGCAGTAGGTGGAATATAAGGCTGGTAGAGACTCTGAAATGCATAGGGCTGGTCAGAAAGGAAAGTGTCAAAGGACTTCTGAAGAATGCTCTTACTGAGTGCTCCTTTTCAGCAGTTCCCACCAGAATCCCACTCCCTGGCAGAATTTAAATCTCTCTCTATCTTTTTCTCATTAGTAATGTGACTAAAGGGACCAATGGAAACCCTGCCTGATTTCCTTTGGAAAACATCCCTCTTTCGTATTTAGGCCTCTGCTTGCTAAGGCAGTTTATGTTAAACTTCCTTTCTCCAGTTTTAGTGACTAAAACCTAGACTTGAAAGTGATTGTGGCTCCAACCTAGGAAACATTCATGTATGAGCTTAAATTTTCCTCACAGGAGTAGTTTCATTGAAGTCAATGGAACCAGTCAAGTGAGTAGTGTTAAGTGTGTGTGAAGGTGTTTGTGAGATCCTAGCCTGAGTATGGGACAGTTATAAAAAAATGTAGCTCTGTGAACTGATTCATGAATATTTGTTTTCTTTGATAATGAGTTATTTCACTGCAAAGAGAGAAAGACGGAGGTCAGTCAATAAGTACCACTTCATCTTCATCATGAAATTTTGCATTCTGATATACCCCATACCATTTTTTTCTCCACACTGTCAGAAGACAGAAGTTAATTTATGGTTCTAATTACCACTGCTCAAAATGACTGTATTTAAATCACCATATCAGATCAGTATACCATAAAGCATATCATACCACAATACAATTTTTGTTGTATTCACAGAGGTGGTGCAGGTGAATTAGGAAAATTCACAAAAAAAAGCACTTGTTAAAAAAAGAGAAAAGAAAAAAAGATTTTGTCTCTTTTTGTGTAATGTAGTTGCCTTCCATTTTCCATTCACTTCATTTTACCAATAACTGCAAATTTGTAGGCTACAGCAGCCTCTTTTTGAAACTCCAAGGCATAATTTACGACAGGGACTCTGGTTACAAAAATCTAGAGATCTCTCCAATGTGCGTCATCAATAATATAAATAATAATAATAAAAAAACAGATCAGTTAGCCAAAGGATGACAGGAATAAGTGTCTAGCACCAGCAGCTAATCTCAGAGTTCATGATAATGTTCTGAGCAGAGGAATAAGGATCCCTTTTCAATTAAAAGATATCACACTATTTACTCTTATTAAATATAGGTCAAAAGGGAAACAATCAAAATGGGTTCTAAAAAAATTCATTGTCAGACCCCAGAGGCAGAATATGATTAGCATTTACCCTTCATTCTGTTCAAAAGCATTAAAGACATTAGTATTTTATAAGATGACTGCAATGTCCACATGAAGGATGCCCACAAATCTGAAGGCTGAAAGACCATATTTTCTCCTGTTGTAAAATGACACAACTCCCATAAAATATCACACATTTGGACAAGGAGAGAATTTAGCCCTGAACTTTTCTGTTTATTCACAAAAGGTTTTTGAACAACCAAGTTATTAACTGTATTACTGTAGGAGCAAGGGGCTATAAGCAGAGACCAAGTATCAGGCAGCCAGGGTAAAGAAGCTCTAATAACCTAGTGGTCAGAGCAGGCACAACAAACTAAGTGTTGGAGCCTAGAACTAGCATCAGGGCAAGAGTCAGTAGTCAGAAGCTAGAGCCACATGTCAAATCAGAGGGCAGGAACTGATCCAAGGCCAGGGCAAGACCAGGCCAAGCTGGGTTCAAGGCAGGGATGGCCGGTACAAGATAAAACAGGAATCGTCATACTGATGACTAGGTACCTACTAATTTCATGGCCTTGCCCCAGGTAAGAAGTGACAGCTGGAGGAGCTGAGCAAGAAGGGGTAGGATGGCCTCAGCAATGGAGGGCAGGGGAGGAGAGGAGGGATGAATGCAATGAGTGATGCCAGGAGGCTGAGAGGGGATGGGAGATACTGTGTGGAGGCCAAGTGGGGAAAGGGGAATGTGGAAGAGCAGAGGGGCACCATGCAGGGAAGTGGGCTGGTGGGGAGGGATGCAATGGCAAATGGAAGAAGGGTAAGGCTTGGGGCAGAGCTAGTGTGGATTGTGGGTAGGGGCCATGGGTGGAAGAGTCAGGACAGGGAGCTAATGTCCCTCATGGGAAGCTTTTACTTCACCACCCATGGTCCAGACCACTTTTAAAATTGAAGGAACCCCTAAAATAACTGGGCTTCTGGGAAATTGCCGACTTTGCAGTCCCTCTCCCCCATTAATGAGCCTTCTCTTGGGACAGTCTAGTGGTGGTAGGCTACAGCATCCCTGCTATGAATGAGGCTGACCTCTGCACTAGGACAAAATGTAGAAGGAAAGCTCCTTGTTCACTCTCAGCTCTCTGTGCTCTCCTCCACCAGTCATAATGACCCCACCACAATCTGTTCTCAAAGCTCTGCAATGTGTTTCTAATTTCATAGACTAACACTGAGTCCTTAGCAATTATGAGCCATGGTCTCAGATGAAGCCAAAGAAGCTGTATCAGTTTAAGCTGTGATTCTGTACCATTTATAGTCAGCGGTGTGATGCTATCTGGACTTAGAGGCTCATGTACTATATTATTTAGCATCCATATGTCAATAATTGCAATAATCCATATGAGATATGCCATGTTGGGTGCCAATAGAAAGGTCATAATTTGATAAGAATGATTATAACATTTTTGTATAGGTATCATATCTGTATTAGAAGTTATGAATGTTTGTTTGTATTCAACTTACGATGTGACTCTGGAAGATAACCCAGATAGGATGTCTACAGCAATTGTCTCCTTAATGGCTCATTAAGGAAACCTATAAGTACAACAGGCCTGGAAAGAAATCTGATGAGTCATTAGAACTTGCCCATGTGACTTCGAACTACATTTTATTTCTGCAGAATCTCACATACAGCATGCAAAAGGCCAGAACCGATTAAAGGCTGCTGCAACACCTCCATTTTGTGTTTAGTCTTTGGAAATTTCAGCCAACACTACCTCTGGATCTATTCATCTGCAACTGAAGCTGTGAAACAAGGGTTGAAACCCATCCAAGCACTGGACGTATACCAGAGGAATGATACAAGCCTGCAAAACTCCAAATTCTACGAAGGACTTGTTTTACGTGGACTTTTACTTGTTATATGTACGTGATTTACTTTGATCCTTTAACATTTTTCATAGTTTGTTTCTTTCCTTTTTAGAATAAACCTTTAGTTTTAGTTACTAAAGGACTGGTTGGCAGCATGGTAATTTGAGTAAAATCAAAACCTATATTGTTCTGAGTAATGTTGCTGGCACTTTGGGGTCAGGAGAACCCTTTAGGTAAAGAGCTTGGAATTTTGAGTATCTTATCTCTTTACTGGACCTAGTGGCTATTTGGAAACCAGTAAAGGGGGCTGAGTATATTTTATTGTGGCTTTTTGTAACCAGTGTGAGGAATCAGAAGCATTGTCTGTAACTGATTAGGAAGTCTCACTTCAGTGTCACCCATCATTTGCTCTCATTTTGCAGCCTCCCCTGATCTTTGCATTTTCAGGTAGTTATCACAGGAGACCTGAGTCACAAGTTGGAACTTTGCCATTTACTTCCATGTATGTACAATCAAGCTCCTACATATTGCAAAAAATCTTATAAACACTTATGCAAATTATAGTCCATGGGTTCTACATCTAGGGGTTCCTGTTAATGATACAACACCAAACTGACTCAAGACCCTACCCAGTGTCCTGGGAAATCACACACTACCTCCTGGGTGCCCTAAAAGGCAGTACTTTTCTCACAAGCACAGAGTCTGAGTGTAGAACAGTTGTAAAGGGGTAGCCTTGGTAGTCTAGTTCAGCAAAACAAGCAAGGAGTCCTGTGGCGCTTAAGGACTAACAAATTTATTTATTGCATGGGCTTTTGCTTGAGAAAATCCCACTTCATCAGATGCTTTTAAGATGGGGGAACTTACAGAATGGGAGGAAAATAAATGCAGGGAAGTGTAAGTCATAGGATCAGGTCACACTGTAACAGCAAATCAAAGAAGTTGTTAAGATTTATACAATGGGGAACAGCATAGAGAAGAAGATGAGGTCAAATCACTTGCTGTAATGACAAAAAAAGTCCAAAGTCCCTATTTAATCCTGAAGAGACAATCAAATTTGCAAATGAATTCTAGGTCTGTTATTTCTCTTTGAAGCCTTCATGTGTTATTCAATTGCTTGAGTACAGCCATTAACAAATCATTAGCAGAAGGATTTGGAAGATTGAAGTGATATTGGTTTCTGAAAGTAGTGATTTCTGATGTCAGTTTTGTGTCCATTTATTCTTTTGCACAAAGACTGTCCTGTTTGTCCATTATATAAGGCAGAGGGGCATTTCTGGCACATGATAGCATAAATCACGCTGGTGGATGAGCAAATGAGTGAGTCTTTGATGGAGTAGCTGGTTTGATTAGGTCCTGTAATAGTGTCTTTTGTGCAGATATGTGGGCAAAGTTGGCAGCGTGGTTTCTTGCAGGGATATGTGCTGCTCTAATGGTCCTGTTGTTAGATCTGTAGTTGCTGGTGTTGTGGGGGAGTGGGTGCAGGGGGCACAATCCCCACACTGCAAGAAGAAGTCCCAATCGAGAGGCAAGAGACCAAACCACAATTTTTTGGGTTAACTACTTTCTAAGTGACTTTTATTGAGATAAATAAAATTACAAAAAAGAAAGAAGAGAAAAAAAAAGGTTAAATAAGAGCTTAATATTATTCAATTACTAATATTCCTATTACAAAAATTAAAACTTGCAATTCCTATTAAATTACACTTATCAAATTTTATACAAACTGCAGTTTTAGAACTCTATTTCTTTAAGGCATTTAAAGATCTTCTAAGTACAAATTAATTGCCCAATAAACAGAAAATAGAGCACAAATATTACTATAACATTTATCTCCATTCTTGTGCCTAACCCTGAATTAAACCCCCCAGTTCCAATCCTGATTGATATAATTTAACAGAGTGGGGTTTATAAGAGACAGAGATAGAACACACAATCTGTAGGTAAAAAGAGCTTTGCTATTTACCACGTACACACTGAAACATCACACTAAAACATCAGACACAGCCCAGGACAGCATGAACACCTTGCTTCTCCCCCTGGCTCTCCAGACACCATGGATCACTGCCCAGTGAGGCTAGCCATGGGCTGTTTGCGGCTAGGAGTGACAAGGGTCAGCTGGGGTACCTGGCGGGGAACACAAGTGGATTTATTCTTTCATCACACTCTTTCACACTGCTGTTTCCCAGTTTGATTGTGGAACACCAGCTTGATTCTGATCTGTGAGGTTAATAGGTTCAGAGCAGTAATAATACACATACACATCCCCAAAAAGCATTTCCCAATTTAAATTCCAAATTTGACCAGAGTATATTTACCACATCTGGATGTTATCTCCGGAGTGACAGACAGCAGACCTGTTTCTTTAAGAGAAAGATAGCAAAATGTGATAGAACAGCCCAGTGTTGAGATGGCTCTGGCTGCGGACCAACAGGACAGCCTTCGGGCTCCTATCTGTTGCTGTCAACCCAGTAGCCCACCGGTCTGGCGTCTACCAACTGCAAGCTCCATGCACTTGGCTGGACCGCTGTTAAAGTGGCTCGACCAAGCGCTTCACAGGACAGCCTCCGGGCTCCTATCTGTGGCCTTAGAAATCAGAGCCCACCGCGACCAGCTGCAGTGGTTGAACACCCCCTGCCACCCCCTTCGGATGTGGGCTCTGGCCCTCCACTCCAGGGTGAACAGGTGAAAATTGAAAACTTAGTAAAAGAATTCAAAAAGCAAAAGCAAAAGAAAAAGATCTGCCAAAAATAAAAATCTGCAGACTCCCTTGGTGATCAGTCAAGGGGTTTAACACTCTTCCTTGTGAAGAGTGAGGAGATGCCTAGGGGGTGGCCAAATCCCCTGGCAACACGACAGGCTGCTGGCCTATCGCTTCTCCAATGTGCCTAAGCCAGAACCCCGACTTTATGCCTTGGACTCCCGAAAATTAGCATATCGCTTATTGTCATAGAAACTTACTGACACTTGTCTGGGCAGAAGAGGAACTCATAAGTCTTTCAGCTGTAACTCAAGTTTTACGGCTGTAATGTATAGTTTATTTTATCACTTTCTTTAGGTCCGGTCCCACTCAGCTTGGATACTGACAATAACTCTTCTTGAAGGCCATTACTCCCTGCTGTCAAGAGATAACACCATCTAATTGTAGAGGCCTAACAGGCCACATTCCATAAGACAAGCTGAAGTTTGGCCACAGCAAAAGAAAACACAAAGAGGGGTGGAAAGATCCACCTTTCACAGCTAGCAAGCATCTGCTTAAGGTTGGGGGACTGTCTGTAAGCAAGGAGAGATCTGTCTCCCAAGGCTTGAGAAAGTGAGGTATTCTCTTGTAGACTAGGCTGTAGATCTCTGAGGATGTGCTGTAGAGGTCTGATTTGACCTCATCTTTGTCTATATGCTGTTCCCCAGTATTTGAATCCTAACAACTGCTTTGATTGCTGTTAAAGTGTGACCTGAGGTTATGACTTACACTCCTCTGCATTTTTTTTCCTCCCATTGTGTAAGCTCCCCCATCTTCAAAGCGTCTGATAATATGGGATTTTCTCTCATGAAAGCTCCTGCAATAAATAAATTTGTTGGTTTGTAAGTGCCACGGGACTCCTTGCTTGTTTTCATTTTAGAAAGTAAATCTTTTTAAAAAGCAGGAAATATCAAAACAGAACTGGTTTGGGAAAACAGTGCAAGCGGAAATCATAAACACAATAACCAGAGTCCACTGCACCACAGAGTACATGGATCATGTCCTTCACTTCTCTCTTCTTGCTTTCCCCTGTTGTAGATGCAGTGTCTACCACTCACTTGGGGGGGCAGGGTAGCTCAGCCACTCCACTTCTGCAGGTCCTCACCAAATGCAGGCTTGATCAAGCCCTCTTCATGGCTGCATCCTGCCACTTCTGGGCCTCACCAAGTCCTCACCTGCTGAAACCACTGATTGCATCATCAATCTCTTGTGGCTCTCGCCATTTCCTGGCTCCCACCATCTGCTGGCACCAACCACTCCTGGCTTCCGCCATATGCTGGTCCCCTGCAGGCATTGGCTGCTCACGGCTCTCACCATCTGCAGGTGTTGACTACTGCTGACTTCTTCTCTGCTGGTTGTCAGTCAAAGTTTCCCAGTTTCTCTAGTGATCTTAGCTCTTAGTGAATTTCAGCTCTCAGGAAAATCTTCCTGCTGACACAGGAGCAATGTTCCTGCTTCTTTAACAAAATAGAAGATTCCAAGAGGAATCATTGACTACTGTTCAACAGTGGGAGAAGGAGAAGTCAGTTCATGCCTGAGGGTGGCCCTTTGTCAGGACTGGTGTACTACTCTAACAATTCTGGAACATCCATCCACCACACTTCTGAGCTCTGCTTAAGTGAGAGTAAATTTTTCCATCAGAACAGGCTAAACACAGTTCTGCTGTGATTTGTTCATACAGTCAAAAGACAACATTTCCTTGCCCCTGCAGTTAACACAAAAGTGATTTGTATACTGCAAACCAATCACACTAACCATTTATCATCATGCCCAGCACCTAGGTGGGTTTGTCCATATGCAATGATATTATGCTAAGTGCTTAATAAATATAATATATAAATTTATACATATGCATAATGTAAGCCTGTGGTTATTATAAGAAAATTATGAGCGAATCTTACAGGACTTAAACAGTTCTGGTCTATGTTGGATGTGTAGGAAACATTCTTTTTCTTTGGAAGAATAGAAGGTTGCTCTCCTTGCAGTAACCGATGATCTTCGAGATGTGTTTCCCTGGGTATGCTCCACTCCAGGTGTTCGTCACACCCTCACATCAAGACTGGAGAGTTACATCATAGTGGCCAGAGCCCCCATCCATTCCTTCTCAACCCATGGAGTTTTTTGCACAACTTCACAGTAGAAGGGGGGGGGGGGCTAATGGAGCATACCCAGCAACATACATCTCGAAGAATATGGGTTACTGCAAGTTGAGCATCCTTCTGTTCTTCATCGAGTGATGTCCCTGGGTGCTCCACTCTAGGTGCCTGTGGAACAGTTCTCTTTCATAGGAAGGATGGTTTGTGCGGAGCTTGTCCCTGCAAATAGTGTAGTGGCTAGCACCTCTGCTTAATATGCAGAAGGTCCTGGGTTCAATTCCCAGGGGGTTGGACTCGATGATCTCACAAGGTCCCTTCCAGCCCTGTGATGTGATTTGATTTGATTTGTGCATTCAACAGAGGCAAGAACTGCATTCCCTAAGGTAGTGTCTGAGTAATGCATTTGTTCAATGGCATAATGCTTGGTAAATATATGCAGAGAGCTCCAAGTTGCTGCTATGCACATGTCCTTTAATGATATATTTCTGAGAAAGGCTGTAGTCATTGCCATGGCCTGTGTTGAGTGCATTCTGACCCATTGTAGGGGTGGTAAATTGTTCAGAGAGCACACTGCTAATATCCTGTCTTTTATCCATTTAGATAATCTTTGGGAGGATATTGGTGTTCTTCTGGAATGTTTGGCTATGGGTACAAAAAGCCTAGGTGATTTTCTGAAAGGTTTGCTTCTGTCCAAATAAAAGGCGATGGCCCTTCCAACATCCAGAGCGCAGTAGGACTGATCTTGGATCAGAATGAGGTTTCGGATACAAGGTGGGTACGTTAATTTTCTGGTTGTTGTGGAATTGAGCGTTAACCTTGAGTATAAACTTAGGATGAGGTCATAACATTATGTGGGTGGAAAATTGTATATGGGGTTGAGCCATGAGTGCCTCTATCTCTCCCACACATCTGACCAATGTTATGGCTACCAAGAATGCCACCTTCACGGCTAAATGGATTAAAGAGCAGGTTGCCATGGGTTCAAATGGTTTTCTGGTTATAGTTCATAATACTAGAGTAAGGTCCCATGGTGTAATTGGTGGATGTGAATCTGGGAATATGTTTTTTAAACTTTGTAGGAAGTATTTTATGATCAGCTCCATGAATATGTATCTGTCTTTTTCCTTTAGGTGGAATGTTGAAATAGTGGCAAGATGAACTTTGATGGAGTTGTTCAAGAGTCCTGAGTTTTTGAGTCTGAGGATGTAGTAAAGAATATTTGGAATTGGTGCTGTGCTCCGAGGATTTGTCACTGTTCACACCATAAGGAAAATCTCTTCCATTTTTGCAGGTAAGATTTTCTTGTGGTTTGCTTGCTGGTGTTAAGTAATATGTTTTTTACTTCTTCTGAACATTGTAATTCTTGCAGTTGGAATCATGGCATCACCATGCCAGAAGATGTAGTTTGTGTAGGTGTGGATGGAGGGTCTGACTGTCATTCTGATATAGGAGCTCCCTGAGAAGCGGTAATAGTATTGGTGGACACATCAACATTTGCAGGAGTTAAGGGAACCACGTTTGTCTCGTCCATGCAGGAGTGATCAAGATCATTGATGATCTGTCTGCCCAAGGTTTCTGTAGTATTTTGTGAAGTAGTGGTACTGATGCAAATGCACATAGTAAATGGTGGCTCCAGTCCAGGAGGTATGCGTCTGTTAGGGATTTGTTGCCTATTACAGCTCTGAAACAGAAAAAGTGGCATTTCTGATTCCTTTGTGTGGAAAACAACTTGATGGATGGGTAACCCCATTTCTGGAATATATTTTGGAAAACTTGGTTGTTCAGTTCCCATTTGTGTTTCATCGCAAATTGTCTGCTGAGCATATCTGCTGTAGTGTTCATAGATCCAGGTAAGTACAAAGCTGATATACTGATACCATGCTGGAGGCACCAGTCCAGCCTGGTGACTTCTGTGCATAGTGATTGAGAGCATGCTTCTCCTCGTTTGTTTATGTAATACATGCACGCAGTATTGTCCATAATGATGTTTATGGTTTTGTTCCTTATCATTGAAAGAAAATGCATGCATGCATTCTGTACAGCATGGAGCTCTAGTATATTGATGTGTAGATTCCTCTCCTGAATCAACCAGTGGCCTTGTGCCATGTATATTCCTAGTGAGCACCAACATTCTCTCTAATTTTTCATAGGCTATGTGTGCAAAAAATTTCTTTGTGTACAAAAAAATTTCTTTGTGTGTGCTAATATTAGTACTGTTGAACTTTTTTGTGCATGCTTTATTTTGTTGTGTGTGCAGGTTTCATGACCTGTGTGCATGTGCACACATGCACAGCTTAGAGGGAACAGTGGACTGAGCACCCCATCCCAGGAGTGATGCATCTGTGGTTATGAATACCAGTGGTGGGTCTTGTGTGAAAGGTATTCCCATGGTTGTATTACATAGTTGTATCCACCATTGTGAAGTCTGATTGTATGAGGGATCGTAACTGTTTTGAAGATACTGTTTTTCCTTGGTCTGCAAACTGAGACTAGACATGCTTTTAGTTTGTGCAGGTGTAGGCAAGCATGGAGGACAGCCTGAGTTGTGGCTGCCATATGTCCCAACAGCCGTAGACAGGTGTGGACTGTTACAGTAGGGCTGTCTGTTATTGTCATGACCAAGTTTGTTATTTCCTTTTGCTTGGTAGCGATGCTCATGCCTTCACAGAATCCAGATAAGCCCCTATGAATTCTAGTTGTTGCGTTCGTGTTGAGGTTGACTTTTGGTAGTTTATCATTAAACCCAATTCCAAGAATAGTGTTATCATTTGTTCAGCTGTCAGTCATGCTTGGGTGATAGACTTAGCTTTTATTAATCAGTTGTCTAGGAATGGAGAAATTTATTATGCCCTGTTCGTGTAGATGTGTGGTGACTACCACTAGGAGTTTTAAGGAAACTCTTGGTGCTATTGAGAGTCGAAAAGGTAGCACTTTGTACTGGTAATGATTGTGATTTATCACAAATTGTAGAAATCTTCTGTGAGCTTGGTGTATGGTTATATGGAAGGATGCAAGGGATGAAAACTACCCCCCCCCCAATTCCAGTGTTGGTATAATGGTTGACAGTGTTACCATCTTGAACTTGTGGATTCGTACAAACTTGTTCAGTTTTCTGAGATCTAGTATAGGCCTCCATGCCCTGTTTTTCTTCAGTGTTAGGAAGTAACAAGAATAAAAACCCCTTCCTTTGTAATGTGGTGGTACCAGTTCTATGGCACCTCATTCTAAAGGGTGGTTTCCTTCCTGTTGTAGTAGTTGTCCATGAGATGTCTCCCTGAAGAGGGACAGAGATGGGTTTTGGGTGGCAGGAATGGAGGAGAAAGGGATGGAGTATAGGTTTTGTATGATTTCCAGAACCAATCAGTCTGATGTTATGGACTCCCGTTTGTCTAGGAATGGTTTTAGATAGTGACCAAAGGAGTTTCATTGACTGCATCTGCTGGATGAGGAAGGTCATTTATACCCCTGACGAAAGCTCCAAAACTGTTGCTCTGAGGATGATGATTGAAGCATTGACTGGTTATTATGGTTGGGGTACTTCCTCTGAGGTCTCTGTCTGTTCCAGTCCTGTTGCCATTGCTAGTGATACTGTAGGTAACAGTGTTGATAGCATTGATATCTAAGCTGTGACCTCCTTGTCGTTGCAGGTGTATAAATGCCTAGCGTGTGCAATGTGGTTCAGGAGTCTTTTATGGTATGCATGACTTTGTTGGTCTTTTCTCCAAACAGCTTGGATTTATCAAAAGTTAAACCCTCTATGGTGCATTATAGTTGTTTTGGTAGTGCTGCTGAATGAAGCAATGATGCTTTGTGCATCACTATGGCAGTGGCAGTGGTCCTTGCAGTTGCACTGGCAGCAACAGTCTGAAGTGCTGTTCTGGATATGAGTTGGCCCTCATTAACCAAGGATTAGAATTGTTCATATTATCTTCTGGGATTAATTCAATGAAGTTGATGAATTTTGAATAGGTATTGACATCATAATTTGATAGAAGAGAAGCATAGTTTGTGATTCTTAATTGGAATGTGGAGGTAGAACAGACCTTTCAGCCAAAGAGGTCTACCCTTTTCCATTCTTTATTTTGTGGTGCAGATTTGTAATGTGTCCATCTGGTGTGTTGTTGAGCTGCATCTACCAATAGTGAGTTAGATGGGGGTTCATTGGTTTTGGGTGGAATGTAATACTTCTTGCCAGCCTTTTTGCATGTTGGTGCAATGGAGGCTGGGGTTTGCCAAATCATGTTTGCAGGGTCCATAATAACCTCATTCATGGGCAAGGTGATCTTAGATGGAGTTGTCGAATGGTGGATCTTGAGGAGCTTGTGATTATTCTGTGCTACATTCACTAGGGGATTTTCCATGTTCTCTGCCACCCTTTTGAACAGTTTTATCTCACTGCATTTGTGGTCAGGATAAGTATGATCATTTCATCTGGTAGTAAGGAAGAGGTATGTGGGATGATATCCTCTTCCAGATCTGATGGGTCCTGAGTATCCACTCGTATTGTGTAATGAGGTTCTTTTGATACAGACAAGGAGCAGGCACATGATGCTAGCTCCCCGTGCGCGTTGATGGATTGAGCATGTGCTTTCATATATGGGGGACCATGAGTCCCAATTATGCCAATGATTTGGGTATGACATTAGAGGACTGAGCCATGCAGGTACGGACCATGGATAAGTGGGATGCCTCCCATCCCTTCTGTATGTATGGGGTCAGGGGGTCTGGAAGCCAGTCCCTGTGGTGAGAAGAGTGTGGGTACACTGTCTTCTTCTTCACTTTGTGAAAGTGGAGATAACATGGGAGAAGTATCCAGCCTGTATGAGAGTCGTGGTGACTCAGAGGCATTAGAGTTAATGTGTTTCTTTTTCTCCTTGTGCTTTGCCTCTGGTGGTAGGTTCTGGTCTGTGCTGTTCCATGCTGAAGTGGTTGAGTATGCCAGGGTAGACTGCTCTGCTGATATGGACAGTGTGATGACAGGCTTAGTGCTATCGATTTTGGCGCTGAGGAGCTGTGCACTGCCGTGTTTGCCAGTGCCAGGGGGTGGGGCTTCCAGTACCATTCCTACTGACTGTGCTGATGTACCTTTCAGCATCTTCTCCAGCTGCGCCAGGTACTGTTGTGCTGGCACTGAGCAGGTTGTTGAGGAGGAGGTTGTTGGTTGTGCAGACCTTGACTCCACACCACACTGAATGTCTTTCAATGCCTTTGCTGCTGGCTTGCTGAGCAGTTTCAGTGTTTCTGCTGGCTTGATTGGCAGGGATCTTTTGGTCAGTAGGTTCCTAGAAGGGATAGATGCCTTCTTTGAGCACTAGCCATGAATAGATTAGGCTTGGGTTTCTGTCCTGGGTCCTATGCCAGTTTGAGGGACTTTTCCAAGAGAATCATCTTCATCCTCCGTCCCCTGTCCCTTCTGGCTCTTACCTTTAAATTTTTACAGTGGGGGCATTTTTGTACTATATGCCCCTCACCTAAACATCGAAAGCATTGAGTATGCCTGTAGACAGGCACTGTGGCCTGCCTCCGAGTCCGGGCTGGAGGAACTCCCCGAATGCCCCCGCTGGCCAGGCCAGGGAACAGCAAGGGCTCAGCCCCGGAAGCGGAAGGGCATGGCCAGAGCAGGAAGGGTCAGTATAAGAACCCAGGCTGGGAGCTCAGTTGGGCCTGAGCTCCAGAGAGGGAAGGACATGCCAGCCCAGCGGGAGCAAGCCAGGCTAGGTCAGGACCTGGCCCACCAGCCAGGCCCTGGCTCCAGGGTCACCCGGCGCTATGGCC
>ML681994.1:51491053-51506564 GCA_007922195.1 Podocnemis expansa | reverse complement strand
CCCCTGACACAGGTACCGAAATAGCAAGTTCACAGTGTGAACCTGCTATTTCGATTCCCGCTTTTTCCCCTTATTTCGAATTAACATTTTGTTAATTCGAAATAAGATGTTCCGAAATAAGGGTTATTTCGGTATATGGTTGTTTCGAAACAACCATATCGAAATAACCTGCTGTGTGAGAACACAGCCAAAGTGAGTTGCCTGGTACAAAGAAAGCAAAGAGTCTTGTGGCACTAACAGATTTATTTATCACATGCATTTTTGTGGGAGAAAATCCCTCTTTGTCAGATGGTTTGAAGAGGAAGAACTTACAGAATTGAATGAAAATAAATGCAGGGGAGTGTAAGACATGGGACAGGGTCATACTGCAACAGCAAATCAGAGCATTTGTAAGGATTCAGACTCCAGGAGAGAGAGTACAGAGGGAGGGTGAAGTCAAATTACCTGTTATAATGTGAAAAGAATCCATAGTCACGATTCAGCCCTGCTTTCACACAATTTAATCTGCATATTAGTTCGATTCCTGCTGTTTCTCTTTGAAGTCTTGATGTCTCATTGATTTTCTTGATGACCATTGTTAACAAGTCATAAATGGAGTGATTAGGAAGATGGAAGTGCTCAGCAACTGGTTTGTGGGGTTTTTTTTTGTTTTTGTTTTTGTTTTTTTTTTTGTGTTGTGATTTCTGGTATCAGCTTTGTGTGCATTTATTCTTCTGTGTAAGGATTGTCCTGTTTGTCCGATGGATAAGGCTTGGGGGCATTTCCAGCACATGATGGCATAAATCACATTAGTGGTTGAGCAGGTGTAGGACCCTTTGATGGAGTAGCTGGCTTTATTAGGCCCTATGATGGTGTCTTTAGTGCAGATATGTGGACAGAGCGGGCAGCGTGGTTTGTTGCAGGATGGGTGCCTGCTTTAATGTTTCTGTTATTAGGTCAGTAGTTGCTACTGAGTATCTGTTTAAGGTTCAGGGGTTGTCTGTAGGTGAGGAGAGGTCTGTCTCCCAAGGCTAGAGAGAGTGAGGGGTCATCTTTTAAAATAGGCTGTAGGTCCTTAATAATCTGTTGTAGAGGTCTGACTTGAGGGTTATATGTAGTGACCAGTGGTGTTCTATTGTTTTCTTTTTTGGGGCCTTTCCTGTAGTAGTTGACTGTGGGGTACCCATCTGGCCCTATCAATCTGTTTCTTTACTTCTCCAGGTGGGTACTGTAGTTTTAAGAAAGCTTGATAGAGATCCTGAAGATGTCTGTCTCTGTCTGAGGGATAAGAGGAAATGCAGTTATACCTTAGGGCTTGGGTGTAGACAATGGATCGTGTGGTGTGTTTAGTTTGGAGGCTCGAGGGATGTAGATAACTATACCAATCAGCAGGTTTTCGGTATAGAGTGGTGTTGATGTGTCCATCCCTAATCTGTAATGTAGTGTCCAGAAAGTGGATCTCCTGTGTGGAGTGTTCCAGGCTCAATTTGATTGTGGGGTGGAAATTGTTGAAATCTCTGTGGAAATCTTCAAGAGCATCCCTGCCATGGGTCCAGATGATGAAGATGTCATCAATAGAGCATAAGTAGAGGCGAGGTGTTTTGGGATGATACTTGAGGAAACATAGTTCTAAGTCACCCATAAAATTGTTGGCATATTGTGGAGCCATGCGGGTAGCCATAGCAGTGCCACTGGCTTGGAGGTATAAACTGTCCTCAAATCTGAAATGGTTGTGGGTGAGCACACTATTTTCATCCAATTCTGTAAGTTCTCCCTCTTCAAAGTGCCTGACAAAGTGGGATATTCTCTTACAAAAGCTCATACAATAAATAAACCTGTTAGTCTTTAAGTGCCACAAGACACCTTGCTTTTCTTGCTTTACTAGACTAACACAGCTGCCCCTTTGGAACCTGGTACAAAGGGTAGTGCCTGATAATATATTCTGCTCCATGTACCATGTATGTTTAGCAGCATTTAAGTGGTTAAATGACCAGCTATGTTTAATGGCTTTTGGCTGCATCTCAGGCCTTCAAATTTTCGCAGCTGGTAATTAATCCCCAGGAAATGCCGTGAAGCTTGATCATTACTACTTAAATGTACAATTAGGGATTTCCAGTACAGTGTTGCCTGCTGAAAAATAATAGGGGTAGGTAAGAGTTTGCAGGCATTAGAGTGAACATGAAAGTTAAATTCATTGCAGATTTGTAATTTCATGAACCAATGACATAAACTCTCCCTCAGTCCTGTAGTAGCATAGTGGCTGCTAAACTGGTTACTGCTGAGCAGTGCACTTTTGAAAGCTTTCCACTCTGTTAATTCCAGTTGATTTCCCATCCTTTTCATATTCTTTCCCCAGAAACACTTCTGTGCTTTTTCCATTGAGTCACTGTGGATTGTGCTCTGTAATCCTGCATGACATGTAAGCTGTCATGTACACGGTAGGTTGCAAGGCTTCAACTAGCAAGTTTCCAAAGGGATAGCCGTGTTAGTCTTAAAGTGCCACACAACTGCTTGTTGTTTTTTTACTGGACTAGACTAACAGATTTATTTTTTGCATCAGCTTTCGAGGGAGAAGATCCCACTTCCTCAGATGCTTCGAAGCATCTGAGGAAGTGGGATCTTCTCCCACGAAAGCTCATGCAAAAAATAAATCTGTTAGTCTTAAAGTGCCACACAACTGCTTGTTTTTCAACTAGCAAGTCAGGCTTCTCCACCAGATTTGAACTGCCATGCTTCCTTCCCTCAGAAATACATGCTAGAAGTGTCCATTATAAGATACTTTAATGCTCAGCTAGGTATGGCTGAAGTTAGCTTAAATAAGGTATGTTACACACAGGTCAACCAAGTGGCTGAACAGTATAAGTTTAGCATTCCCTTACTCAAGCACTTCCAAGTACCCACCTCAAAACCCATCTGATTCACTAACAACGATTCACACTCTAGGGCATATTCTTAGCTTTGTCTTGTTTCCTTTGCAGTTTTAAATGATTGGAGGAGACTAGCCACATTCTTGTATTTGCTGATTTCCCCTGCATACAGAGGTACCTGGAAGGTGTACAATTTGCATAGCTAATACCTACACTTCTTTCTGTACAGCACAGTACAAGTCAAAGGAGGAGCATTTTGAAGAGCAGAAGTGGTATGTTAGGGGCAAGGAGTGACTGGGAGGAGGCATGGCTAGAGCAACTGTGCACAGCCTTTCTTCAGTTAGCAGATTTTTTCTGGGTTGTTAGAGCAGGTCTTTTACAGTTGGTGATTGGGACTGGGGTCAGGAAGAGAATTGGGAAACAAAACTTTGCCTCTTCATAGTCCTTCCTCTGCTGTATCCAGCCAGAATCTGAGCATCCAGTCCTAGCCTAGAAAAGTAAATTACTTGACATACCAAACAAATGAAAAGGGAACTAACATGCTGTCTGTTTAAAAGAAGTAATTTTGTTTTGTGAAACTTTCACCCCTTTTTCCCCCTTCCCTCTGCCATGATTCATTTGATCTCTCTGTGTGAAATAAGCTGCAGTGCTGGATTTAAGTGGTGAATAGGCTGGGGCTAGTTTTTCACTCACCCTCCACTTTGCCATGTCATGTGGCATCTAGCCTAGGGCTCTGTTCTCCAAGCCCTGATTACCTGTCATAGTACTTTACAGAGAGCTGTTTGGGAGGGTATGCACTATATCTGGTAGTGTGTGCTTGGAGGATTAGATTCCTAGATCGTGTGGGGACTGTTCCATGGGGAGGGGCTGCAAGTGGGTCCAGCACACTCTAACCCAGGGGTTGGCAACCTAAAGGATACGAGGAGCCATTTTTTTGGAGTTCCTTCAATGGCAAAGTGTTTTGGATGTCACAACGGGTGTAGCCTACCATTATGTGTGGGGGTATGTGGGTAAACTGGGAGCTGAGCCAGGGTGCCTGTCACATGGATCCCTGGAGGTGGGGGAAAACTAAAACCCAGAATTCCCTGGTGGTGGGGAGGGTTGGAGCCAGGGTTGGGCTGCCCAGGGGCTCCCCGGTGGTGGGCCCAGAGCCATGAGCCACAGGGGGGATGGACAGCTGGAAGGGGAGCATGCAGCTCCAGAACCTCAGGTTGCAGACCCCTAGCCTAACCAATCATTTGTAATCTCTCTCTGGAATGCCTGCCGGGGGGTGTGATTTTCTAAAATAAAGGTTACTAATATAGTTAAAGCATTAAAACAATATTGGGCTTTCCGCACTACATGGGAAACCACAGTTGGTGAATGTTCTTTTCGTCAATGCACATTGGTCATTAAAGGGGCTGCCGGAGGGAACTGAACTTCTGCCATGCTCCTGCAAGCTCGGTTTGGGGCTGGTCCCAAAAACCAGTATGGCAGGTTAAGATTGTGGAGAATCACACATGGTTCCTAATTGGGCCTAAGGTTTATTATTCAAGTCTGGAGGTAATTTGGGTGAGGCAGCGAAACACATGGAAGGGGTGGGCACAAGAACCACCACCACTACAATGTGTAGAGCCAGTATTCCCACAACATTGGGTTAAACGGGAACACAGTTTGCTGGAAGGTATCCACAACACTCAATGGCTGGAAGCTAGATGGCGGAAGGTGTGTCAAATGAGTGGGACTTGGGCTGGGAAGTTTTTCATTGCAATTGGGACATTCTGTGTATTACATTCAAATACCAGTGGTTCAACAATTAAACGTAACTGGACACCCAACTATTCCAATGAACTGGGTTAGGGAAGTTGCTAAACAATCCTGGATTAACTGGGAGCACCTGTCACAGCTACTTAAGCAGCTCCAGGCTGAGCAGTGCAGAACACAGATCCTCAAAGCCCAGGCCCTCCAAGAACTAAATGCCTTCCAGCTGATGGCCAGCTTACTGGATGATTGTGCTTGGACTGATGTAGCCTGTGCCCTTAAAACAGGCCTAATGCACTCTCATTCACTCCTCAGCCATATTACTCATGCTGTGGGAGTGCTAATTGTATTAATCATTTTTACAATTGTGTTTATAGGAAGTTTAAAACTGTGTACAACCCTAGCTAATTCTTGGAATCCATACCTCTGTGGCCATCCAGAAAGCAAACCCACCTTCTCCCATGATCAGAGGACTATGGCATTAATCCACATGGAGCCAGGACCTTCTGGATAAAGTGACCCACTGATCAGTGTCCAGGAAGGACAGGTGCCTGGGCCTTTCTTTCAAAGAGAGTGAGGGAGTGTAGGAGAATAAAAATTAGTGCTAAATTAACAAGCTTGGTTAGAGCCACAGGTCACTGTGGTAACGGAGTTGCTTCTTGGTCAAGTCTCTTATTTATGTTTTTTACCAAGTAGCCTAGGTTGACAGTTAAAGTGTGTTATCTTCCCTTTCTCGTGCTTTTTCTCCCAGGCAGCTGGACAAAGATTGTGGTCTGCACTGTCCCATCTTTGTTCTAAATGAAGAGAGAACATTACCTCTTATCTCCTCCTCACCCTCCCTGGTGCCATAGCCCCTCAAGAATGTAAGGTCAGCATTTCTGTGCAGAAAATAATAAGTTTGAAAGTAATGTGGCTGTGCAAGATATGTAAATCCTGTCAATAGTAAACAGTGGCTGGGATAATTATATGCATCTTATAATCATTCATATACATTAAATAGATGTTAATGTAACCATAAACGGGTTAATGGAATGTTGTCAATCATGTTTGTATTTCCATACTCTTTTGGATAAAAGGATTTGTAAGAATGCCCCTCCTCGCTCACTTCAGGTGTTGAGAGGAATGACCAGGCAATAAAGAGTAACGTTCAACCCAATCCACCTCGGGCACATCCTGGTGTTTATTTAACGTTCAACAGATTGCTAGCTCATTGTGGCAGACTCCATATCTTTATTCATGCTGTAAAATACACTTCTAAAGGTGTTACCTCCAATTATTAAAGAGTTGTATTGTTTTGACATTCAACATAAATTGGGTTGTGTTGGCTGGGAGGACATACATCTCAGTTCTCCCATATTCAGTGAGAGATAAAGAAGATAAGACTTTGTTCAGTAATATATATTTAAAAGTCCCTAGATAGGAGGGAGACAGTGGATAAATTATTTGCACATGTAGTAGGATTTATTAGACTCACACAAATGAATGAAATTAGGTTATGGCTTAAATCTGTGATTAAATCAGTGAGTATTGACTTATGTATCTATGCCATGCATCCCTAAATGGAATTCAGCTTTGGGAACTGTGAGCAAAATGTAAGAATATCATCTGCTCCAACACATATTGGTTTGGATGAAAAGCTTTTTGCATGTTATTGAATACATTTTCATGGTTCTCAGAAGGAACTACTGGGTGCTGAGCCTTTTTGAAAAACTAGTCTATGTACATAGATAATTCATCATACAGGTTTTTTTCTAAAGTTGATAGCCTCATTGTTTACTCTTTTAAATCATTTGTACTCTGTACTTTGAAATGGTGTTTAATGTATAAAGGAAAATCACAGTTTGTGAATCCAAATGACCACATATTCATTTACTTTTAGTATGCACATCTCCATGAAAAACTTGTATCTAATGCTGCATTGAAAATGCTAAGAGAGTAAAATATTGAGCAGAGATGAAAAAACCTTTAGTCAAAATTTCTGCTAAAAACTGAATTATGTGGTCATTAGAAGAGTCCTAAATATAAGCCTCTTAGCATTCATTCAAGGCAACTGCTTTGGCACAATAGGCTGAGGTCTTCAGAGGATCTGTAATGATGTATATTGTTGTCAATAACCCATATTTTAAAGGGTTTAAAGAAGCACTAAAATATACAATGCACAGTCTCTTAGTTCAATAACACACATCTTAAGCAGTCTATATGTATGCAAGACCCATTAGGGTTTATGAGCTCAACACCATGCACACATTAAAGAACCCATACATATGCATTGCCATGGCAGGAAGTGTTAAGGTCTGTCCAGTCAATATTCCACATTTATAAAGTTACTAAAAGTTAGATTTAGACAACAGATTGGAGCAGGTGTGAATTTGCTGTTACAGGGATAAGAGGATCATAATGATCTCTTCTGACCTTAAAGTCTATGAAACTGTGAGCTTTCTTACATGTTCGGTGCTGTGCAGTACGTTTAGTGATGATTCTTTTCTGTTGGCATAATGAAACTACCTCCAAGAGTGGTGATACCTATGTTTGCAGGAGAAACTCTCCCATTGGCATAGCACAGTCCACACTGGCACTCATGTTGTTGTAACTCACACTGCCAGGGTGCGTGTGGTTTACTCACACACCTGAGTGACATAAGTTATGCAGATCTATGTTGAGACAAAGTCTATGTGTCAGTAAGCAGGGTCATAACCGGTCACAGGTATTTGTGGTTGAGGGTAAGGACTACTGACCACTTCTCTTCAGATTTTGAAAAAAATTGTTGTAAATCACTGTAACTCTTCTATGTCTATTTATGCCAGCTAAGGATCTGTCTTTTTGCTTTAGAGTCCCAGGACCTATTTTTGATGAAGACAGTTTAGCTCCTCAGAAATCCCTCTAACCTTACTCTTGTTATCACTAAACATTTTCTAAACTGTTTAAATACTAGTAGGTGTTTCACCAATGATCCATTACTAGGACTTGTGTCTTGGCATTTCTCACGTGCTGATGAACTGAGTTTTGACTTGTTTTTAAAAACCCATAGAAAGGAAATTAAAAGAAGTGAGTTGAAGTAACAGGAAGGGCCTCTGAAGAATTCATGGAATTCAGCTATGAGATTGCCAACTTCCAAAGGGAAAAAGAAGAACAATATACTGAAAAAGGAAAGCAATATACTGCTTCTAAGTGTCCTTTGGATTCTTTTGATTTCCAAAAAATAATTAGGGGCTTTGGTCTTCTGCCTTTGGATCAAAAATGATTTGTAGTAAACCTGTAGTAGGAAGGTTCAGCCCCCCCTCGGAGATAGGACAGAAGGTTCTGCCCATCTGCAGGGGGGGTGGAGCCAGAGCCGGCCTGTCAATCAGGCCAGAAGCAGAGGGGCGGGGCAGGAAGTATTAAAAGGAAGGCAGCCAGCTCAGTCCAGCACCAGCCGCTGAAGAAGGATGTGCCTCTGCTCTCTCCTGACCCTGGGCTGCCCTGTGGGGAGGCCGGGCTCTGGCTGCTGGACCCAGGCCCAAATGTTTGGTGGGGGCCGCCTGTGGCCGGGGACTGGGAGCTAATGCCAGGGCCCTGGGCCACCACAGGCTCCCAGAGGGAGTCATGGGCAGAGAGGCATTTGGGTGCCCCTGAGCCATTTGCCACCAGGGACCCCGAAGCACTGCATCCCCCCGTGACTTGGAGGAGCTGCCCTTGGCTGCTGAGGACCCTGAGCCGCTACCCACCTCATGTGACATAGAAGAGCTACCATCCACAGAGGAACTTGATGGACACTCTGACCTGCCACCGCCTGATGAGATGGAGGGGTTTTATAATCTCCCTCTGGGTGATTACCCCGAAGAACCAACAGACAAGGTACTATGGGAGCATGATGCCAGGGCTGGGACAGGGGAGTGCCGGTCACAACCCTCGATGGGGAGCCACACCTCGAGGGCAGTGTGTTGTGGCCTGGACCCCACTGACCCCTGCACCAAGGTTCCAGGCCCCAGAGGGCACACTCCAGGAGTGGCGTGGTGCTGCCAGGACCCCGCTGACCCCAGCCTGGAGGCCTCAGCCCCTACTGGGGACCTCGGCTGGGACACAGTGGAGCTGTGTGACCCGACGCCTTAGTTGATTCCTATCCCTGTCCCTACGCCCTCTCTTGGGCTGTAACTCTGAGAGGTAGCACTATACTTTCCCCTCACCAGAGACATTGAGACTGTGAAACTTTTTGCCCTACCAAGGGGCTAGAGACTGGGTGTCTGGCCCCATAGGGGGCCTGTGACCATGAAACCGTTGCCCTGCCAAGGGGCTAAAGACTTGGTGGTCCCACCCCACAAGGTGCCAGGGACCTGAACCAGCCGCTCCTCCCTGGGAGGGTGGTAGCTTGCTTACAAACCCAAACTATCTACCTGGAAGCCATGTGACTGCTACCTGCCTCAGACATCCCTTCAACTTTGCCTTATACCCAGGCAGTATTGATGAGGTAATATCTTTTATTGGACCAAATTCTATTGGGGTGAGAGAGAAACTTCTAAGCCAAATATGTATTCACAAGCCAGATATGACTTGGAAGCTTGTTTTCCTCTCACCAACAGAAGTTGCTCCAATAAAAGGTATTACTTAACCTTCCTTGTCCCTTGAATATCCTGAGATCCACACAGCCACCATTACTCTGCATACCCAAACAGAATGTCAGTATTTGCACTTAACTGCCAGGGTTTCCCCTGCACAGCACTGAGAAGCACTTAATGTTTTTAAATAATGCCTCTTGTTCTCCAGCCTCCTTATCATGTGAAGATCTTAGGCCCTACAGAAGGCCTCCCCTGGGATGCCAGGAAGGGGGAAAGGTGGTGCTAAGGAGCTGGCTGATGTCTTACATGAGTCAGTTGCAGCCAGAATCAAGCCTGATATGACAGTACTGAGATTTTTTTTTTTCTGAGCTTCAATGCTTCTGAAGGAAAGCCATAAGATTCTAGGAAATATTTCTGGATCCCAAATTCCTATTAAAAAACACAAAATAAAATGAAACCCAGACAGGAACATTGCAATTCGGTAGTGAGTGAAGCAAACTTTTGGTGATAAATGTATACCTTAAACTTCAGTAGTAGAAATCTCTTGTGGATTGTCAGGTTTCAAATACCCTTTCCTTTTTCTAAGACTCCCTATGTCAAACTTAGAACCTTCACTTATGAAAAGCATTCTGTTACATTGGACTAACAGTGGAAATTAATGCTTAGATTCCATCAAAAAATTGCAGCCTGACATGTCATTTTATTTACCTGGAATAAATACTAATCTTCATTTCTCAACTGGAAAAGGTACATGAAACCTTGTCAGCTGATAAACCTAACTGGTTGTAAAAGGTTATGAGTATCATAAAAAAAACTTAAAAGAGCAAATGAGGAGGTAATTTGGGTGGTGAGAATTAACAGTCAAAAAAAGTGGAAGAAAATCTAATAATAGTGGTCTATTTCACCCTTTATTAAGTTACTGGTAAAAATGAAAGGAAAATCATTTTAATAAAAAATTGTTGTTGGCAGTCAACCTTTTTTGTCTTACAGGTGAAATCTTAAATAGTCAAATGAATCTGAGAATAATACAGCCTCTATTAAAGTGATTTTAAATGTAAGTATAATTTTTGCTAATATCACTGAGCAATGGGAATAATTAGAATGGTTTCAGTAATACTGAAGATTTGAATAATTAAAGACACAAGATTAATTTCAGAACAGGCATCATTATCTCAAATCAAGTGTTAGAGTTTTTGTGAAAGAAAGGGGAGTTTAGCTATAACCACATTTTGCAGTGAGGGAGGCTCATTAAATAGCATGGTTTGTGTTTTATTCTGCACCCACAGGATTTACTTGCATGAATATTAAATTTATGTGTATTGAATGTAAGCCTTCATATCCCATGATATGGTCCAACATTTTTATACTACGTAAAGTATTAATTGAATAATCTTGTTTTGATGTTGGATGATGACAGTTATATAAAGGTCATTTTCACTTTTTGTTTGTTTGTTTTCAAGAAAGGAAATTAGAAAATCCAACCAGATTTCTGCATTGATCAAAATGATGCTCCCCCCTCAAAATCTCAAGATTTCATTTATTAATGTTGCAGCTGCTTCCTTTTGGCTTGGTATCACTGACATTTTAATGAATGATGAAGCAAAAAGTAAATACAATAAACAGATCATCAGTGTTGTACTGAAAATTACTAGTGTTCAGTGTGGGACATGATTCCTCAAAAGGATGATTGGTTTTTCTTCAGAATGTTAAAACAGTACATTCCTGATTATTAAAATGCAAAACCAGATAATTAAACAAAAAGATCATGATCAAAATTATGATTTTCTCTATTTATAGAAAGAATGTCATTTTATAAATATTGATTTGTGCTATAGTTTTCTCCTGATGTAGTTTTCTATAAATATTGGAATCTGATAATGAGTACTAGAACCACTGATTATTTTTCTACTTACAAATTTTAATTAATAGAAATGCATTTATTGTATGGAAATATATCTACCATTTTTGTCTCTGATGAAGTCAGTCCCTGATTTAAAATTTTGAGCACCATTAATAATATGCAAAGAATTATATCTTATCTTTCATGATATGCTTGAAGAATTTATCAATGGAATTAATTCAATTCAAATTTGCTTTACTATGCACTATTATGCATCTGCTTCCTTTTCTGTTGCTTCCTGGAATGTTATTCCTTTGTTTTTTCTATTCCTTTGGCAAAAGAATAGCTGTCTATAATGGTTAGATAACATACCAATGTATTTTTAGAATATGATTTATCTGATTGACTAAAAAATCTTTCGGGTATCAGTACCATGGAAGCTCCAAGCATCTAAAAGACAGCAATGAACAGTTTCCCAGGCTTGTGAGAAAGCCAGATTGATTTCTGGTTGAATCTGTCCTTTATGGTTTGTCCAGTACACTAAAGAGTTAAATTCTGCCATGTTTACTCACACTGACCAGCATCTTATTTTGTACAAATTTTTGATACGTGTGCTCAAGCTAAGATCTCACTCCACTAACAGTGTGAAAGTAGTGCTATGTAAAGTTTGGCAATTTCAGTTCAAATGGATATCATCAAAGTATTTGTCTGGGTAGGGTTCATTCCCCTTTGAACTCACTAAGTTTTCTTTTCAATTAAACCCATATGGCAAAATTAACATGCACACTGAAACTACGAATGTGGTGCAGCACCACTGCACTTCCTAATGGGCCATTGGATGTTGGTTTCACCGATTTCCCACTGTGGAATTTCTATCAAATTATTTTTCTGGGTTTCGGAAGAGGTTGGAATTGACTCCCCACTATGAAAAAGGCCCAGGGGCTGACTAAATACCCATTTTGGGATGAGCGGGAGACCAGATCCTTCCACTTGGAGGCCACCTGCATTCTCACTAGCTCTATATTGTTGCAGGCTTCTCTTGAGCATAGCTCCAATAAAGCTGTTTTGTTGGACTTTTGCAGACATCAGCAACCCCCAGCACCTACATTAAAGGGGAGTCCAGAACTTGGTGGAATATACAAGTGTTGGAAATTTCTGTCAGCAGAATCTTTGCAAGGATGGGGGAAATGGGGTATGGATATCCTCTTGTGTAATCACTCCTCATCTGGCCGACTACATCTCACTCCATCTAACTTCATGGACCCTCAGACTTTGAGAGATTCTGGAGGGAATGTTGCCAGTGAGGCAATAGGTTCTTCCTTTTTGGCCTGATTGAGCAAGATGTATTTCTGGAAAATTCCCTCTGCTTCTTGATCTGAAGGGGCATATTGGGCCCATTAGTGGGAATTGATTGTCTTTATCATGAAATTGGCTCTGCATAGCAGGAAAGGGAGCCTCTATTATCCTTTCCTGTCTCTGCATCCCATTTCCCCAGTCCATTATTCCCCTTTTACCATGGCTGGATCTGTGTTTTACCCTCAAGGTAGCATTAACAAAGTCCTAATTGTCTCATTAGATTCTGACAAGTCCACCTGCCACACCATCACCAGCTCCTGCTCTCAGATCTATAAGTGCTGATGTTAGCTTCCTGCCAGCAACTACTTTCCCAGAGTGACTGGCACAGAGAAAGCACTGAGCTCATTCCCTGTGGGCATTAATATTTTTAGCCCCACTTCAGTCACCTTCACTGTCATCATTAGGCTTTGACATAGCAGCAGGACCTGAAGCAGCAGACCTGCTATCCTGATGTTTTTGTTTCCGTCAATGAGGGAAAATTCAGATTGACCACAGTAGCTTGCTGAGGCATTTTTATTTTTTTTGAGAAATTCCTAGTGGAGAACCAATTATTGTGAAAAACCCAAAATTTCCAAAGAAGGCACTGGGTGCTGACCTATTGCCAAACTTTGTGAAGGTAGCCTATAGGACCTGGTTTGTGTGACCCATATACACTGCACAGCTTGCAATATTCTACCCAAGAGCTCCATCACACAACTATAACAAACAATCTCCCACAAAGTCATTCTTGAAAAAGTTATGTCTGTCTGGAAATAGAAAGGAAATATTGGGTCAGACCATCAGCTAGTGTATATTAGCATAGCTCCTTTGGCATAATGGAATTATGTCAATTTATACTGGATGAAGCTATAGCTTGTAGTCTTTACCTCTAAGGCCAGACTCTTTCTGCATATCTCATTGTTCCCAGGAGTTTTGGAGGGCTATTTCACCTCAGTCCTGTATGCATTATCCTGCTGCAGTTTCTCCAGGACTGAGGTGAACTGTTTAGGGAGTCTTTTAAATTAATTGGTCAGGTGGTTACCTTGATGGAGCTTTCTCTGAGGATGGTTGTGGATCATGGCAATTGATAGTGCTGATCTTATATCCTATGTCTTCATGAGGCAGGTTTTGGAGCCAGAACTCATTGTCTGTGTTCACACACAGGGGGTTATTTTGATACAAGTCATTTCGAAACAACTTATATCGAAATAACACCTTATTTTGAAATAACTTATGCCGAATTAACAAGAAGTTACTTTGAAATAAGGAAAAAGACGGGAAATGAAATAGCAAGTTCACAGTGTGAACATGCTATTTCGCTTGGGGAGGGGGCTGCAGGCACCGACGGGGTTCAGCGCAGCCCAGCACTGATCCCCGCTGGCTTAAAGCCTGGGCTGCCCCAAAACCTGCCGCGACCTATTTTCAAAACAAGGTTGTTTTGCCCCCAAATGGGGTTTCACTTGTTTCAAAACAACTGTGCATCGTGTGAACATGGTTTTTGTTGTTTCGAAACAACCTTGTTGTTTCGAAACAAAAATGCTGTATGAATACAGCCATTGAGACATAGATAGACACTAGTCAGACTCCTGTCGGATCACACTTGTTACACTGTGAGTGGTGGCGAGAAAGCTACACCAGCACTAAACCTGCTTTATGCTGCTGGAGTAGTATGAAGCAGCTATAGCAGGGCTAATGTTCTGTCCCAATAGACGATGTGTTAATTTGTGCAAGCTCTCTGTAAAGGGATGCTGGTCACTCCTCACCCACTAGGTCAGAGGGAGGACTCATTCACTCACTCTTGGCGGGGGGAATTAGCCAATCAGCTGAGTAGCAGAAGTCTATTGCCCAACCCTCAGGGAGGGCAGACATGCAGACAGTCTATTGGCCCCAGTCCTCAGGCATAGTGAGGCAACAGTGCAGTCTAAAGCCCAGGCCCTCAGGGGATGAACAAGCAGCCTAAATCCCAGTAAGGGTTCACAGACTAGGGTGAGGTTATCATCCTAGCATTGGGGTGTTAAGGGGGAAATGGGATGTATGGTCTCCTGACTCCACCGCATCCCATTCCAGGGCACTGACAGGAGTGAGGTGCTCCACTATGGGGTCATCAGGGCTCCAGCTGAAACTTGCTGACCTGACTGTGGGCCACTACACAAATAGACATTTGTATGGTTCCCCTTGGCTCCTTCCCACAAGTACGTTGGCCTCAATATTGCCATCAGTCTCCATAGGGCAAATTGCCAATGGGAATCCTAACATCCATCTGCATCTCCAGATCACAGATGGCTGGCAGCTCCAGCAACTCTTTCAGGTCCCAGGGAGCCAGCAGCTCTGCAAGGATACAACTGTTGGGCTCAACCTCCAGCATTGAGGAAGAAATGTTCTTCCCCCTCAGCAGTTCCTTCTCAGCTAAGCTAAAAGCCCAGCCTTTTATATTTCCTGTTGTGCCCACCTGCTCCCAGTAGGAGGGTGAGGTTGACCTGTCTCCTCCTACGTGGATAGGGTGGCTCACTCACTCCTCTTCCAACTGTTTGGAGGGAGGCCGCACAACTTCATTACTCTCTCATAGTAAAAACTACCATTTTCATGCTTCTAATGTGTTTTATAAACTATAATTCAGTGGTTCCGAACCTTTTCATTAACACAGCATACTTCAGTGAGATAAACAATTCTACACCACATAATTTTTTTCAGCGTAATTGATTGCTCATAAATGTCACATTTCTTACATTTACTACGATTACAGTCTTGCTAAAATGGTTTGCAGCATAGTGTATACAACAACTTAAAGAAGGATCAGATGTATTAATGTTTCAAATCCATCAGAAAAAAATACACATCATCTCAATTTCAGCCTTTGGCCACCTGCATTTAGAATGTTCACATTTTGGAACTGAAAGACTGATACCTCACTTTTAATTTGATAATTAATTTTCATGAGTTTTAAGAGTTGTAATCCTGGCTGGATAGAATATTTTTAATGATGAAACGATGTTTGTTTTGTATTGATTTTCATTACTTTTGTACACAATTTCACAGCGCACTTGGACAGTTCTTACGGCATACCAGTGTGCTACAGCACGCTGGTTGAAAACCACTGCTATTTATAACAACATGTCAACTCAAGCTTCAGAAAACCAGTCTTTTCTATCAGAATAAAACAGGAAAATAGAGTCTTTCTTTCTTTCTTTCTTTCTTTCTTTCTTTCTTTCTTTCTTTCT
>ML681994.1:51447986-51491043 GCA_007922195.1 Podocnemis expansa | reverse complement strand
TCTTTCTTTCTTTCTTTCTTTCTTTCTTTCTTTCTTTCTTTCTTTCTTTCTTTCTTTAGCACAAAAGTATAGAAAGGGGCATCTATACAAGCTCTAGGCACCCCTTCAAAATAATAACAAAAAGAGACAAAACTCAACAGCCAGCAGAACACAAAATTTTGCCTCGCCCACAAATCTGCTCCTCATTAAAACACCTCTGCAGAAGCCTGCTCAAATAAATGTGCCTTTCAGTTTGCCGTCACAGTCAGCAAACCATGACTGTATCTCACCTTAGAGAGGAGCAAAATTCAGAGCTGAAAGCCATCACTGAAAATTCTGTATCTTCTTCTTGGGCTCTTTTCAATGAAGGTGACACCACTATGAGGACCTGTACTGATCATAGTGGTAATGTTATGGCACAAAGAGAGAAACAGTCCCTCAAGTCTGAATATCCCAAGGCATTTAAGTCCTGATTTTTTTTTATTTTTATAGGCACTTAAAAATATACTTCGTTCAATTTTCAAAAGTGTCTAAGTACCTGACTCCAAAATTCAAGCGATGGGACTAGAACTGAAGAGAAAATGATGTTTCTACTTCACTCAGAAAGTTGGGGGTTTGGAATTTGACTTTGTTGTTCTTTGGAATGAAAGACAGACTCTCCAAAAAAATGTATGTGAGAAAAAGACCCACCCCACAACACCCAATAATTTAAGGTATGTCCACACATAGGCTTTAAAGAGAAACAAGGCTGGTTGTTTCGCTTTAAAGAAAATTAGGTACAGACAACATTTTGCTATTTTGATGTGACAAGCTCCATCATATGGAAACAGCAAAAAGTTGAATTGAAATGTTAAAACCTACTAGGTAATCAAAAGAGCCGTTGAATCAAAATGTTTTTTTCAAAACAATGCCATTCGGACACATTGTTTCGAAACAACATTGTTTCGATTAAATGGATTTGACCTTCCTCCCACGGTGCATGGCGCCCTGGAAGGAAGGCCCACCACCTCAGCACCCTGGAATAGGGGAAGGAGGAAGGGGGGACCGGGATTGCCGGGGACCTCTTATTCCCTGCTGCTGGCTGAGTGGGGGGGGGGTGGATGGATCTCTAGGCACCCCTTAAACCCCGCCGCTGGCTGGGTGGCAGGGGATGGATGCCCCTGAGCCTGGCATCCCCCACCCTTGACCCTGAGAATCGCTGCCCCTGCTGTGCAACCAAGGGCAGGGGATGCTTGGGCGCAGGGGCATCCCTCCACCACCGCCTGGCCAGAGGCAGGGGATAAGGGGCGCGCTGCAATCCACTCCCTGCTGCCCGGCCAGTGACAGGGGGTAAGAGGTGCCCCACAGTCCATTCCCCTGCCGCCTGGCCAGGCAAGGGATGTGGGGTGCCCCACGATCCCTCCCCCGCCACTCTGGAAGCGGCAGGGGATGCAGGGACCCCTGCAATCCCTCCCTTCGGAGCTTTTTTCCCTTGCCACTGGCTCTCCTTGGGAGAACCAGGCAGGAGATTGGGTGGCAACATGGCCCTGCCAGGAGGCCATGTTGCCACACCTCCCAGGGTGCCCCTCTCCCAAATTGGACTTGCAAGTCCTGTGTCCGGACCTGCTAGTTCAATTTGGTTTTTTTTGGTCTGGACCTGTTGAATCGATTTAGCATGAATCGATATAATGATTTTATGTCAATTCAGCTTAAATCAATTCAACTGGAATCAATGTTGCTATGTGTTTGTGGACATAGCCTTGGAGATTCAGGCGCATATCTAGGGCATGGAAGATTTAATTTCAAGTTTCTGCTCTAAATCAGTCAGTAATGAGTCTGTTACACCTCAAGGGAATACCCTAACCATCTGGCATCTGGCTATTCTGGACACATATGCTTTTTGGACCAGAAATTCCATCCTAGACCTGAAAGAGTTTCTTCAAAACTGATATGTTTTTGCAAAAATATTCAGGTTTGACAAATTGGATTTTCAGTGCAAATATATTTTGTCAGAAAGTTCCAAACCAGTTCTTCTTATATACTTTTGAACTCTTCCAGAAACTTAGCTGTATCTTAGGTGCTGAAAAATCTAGTCCTTAGGGCTTTATAGGTTAACATCAACAATTTACATTCAATCTGGAAACCAATAAATAACTCTTTGAAAAGTTGGACTAACAGTTAGGCTCTTAGATATCACTGTGTTGAATGTAATCAAAACCCTTAAAAGAAACATTTAAAAATGCTGAAGAAATAACTTGATCCCATGAGGCTTATGTCTTTGTGTTCATTATCATCCTTTAAGTAGTGGAAAAGCTTAACATTGCTGCACCTGTTGAAACCATATCATTTGCTTGTTTCTTTGTTATTCTGAGTCATTAATACAGTAACTTTAGCTTCTTCATGCATTAAGATCAAATTTTGCATAGACTTCAGTAGGTTGAGATAAGAGCATCAATTTACCACCAAAACAAAGCTCCAGAGACCAGTTTAAAGAAAATGCTCATCAGGATGCTTTTAGTTTTTTCCCCTAGGTATGCTTAGCAGTCAGTTCAAAATGTACCCAAATAATAATATTGCTTAGCATATACTACCCAAACTATGTTTCTGAGAAAAGCAATTGTCCTTCACTGTGTAAATATTCAAGTATAGGTACAAAATACCAGTGGCAAGTGTTATCTAGACGAGGCATTTGTGATAGAAATATTGTTCACATTTTTATATATTTTACATTTTGGCGGCTTTGTTACTTTTTTATTTGCCCACCCTCATATTTGCCAAATTCCTAGATATGGATCTATATATGAATGTCTTTGGCTGTAATACAAATGTAAAAGGATTGCTTTCCAGATGTTGCACATTAATGTGTACAAAAAAATATTAGATAAAAATAACAGATACAAATCCAAGCAGCATTTCAGTATAAAATTAGAAAAAAAGCCCATTTTGTATTACTTTCATGGTAGAGTGCCACCATTAAAATTTCACAAGATTTTTTTTCTCTTTGCTGACAGTTTGTGATTTATAGCAGAAAAGAAGATGCTGTATAAGTGCAAATAGCAATTACCGAATAGCATGAACACCTGATGTGTGGACTTGTGACTATTTCAGTGACATTCATGTAGAATTTATTTGTTACTCCAAAATGAGTAAATCTAAATTGATATAAGACTAAATGTCCCTGCTGGGGTCAGGATTGATAAGTTTGTTTTGAACAGTCATAGGTTAGTGATTGGGAGAATCTTGTTCAGCAGTAACCATTATGGCCTTCATGGTAAAGGTCTCTCTCTTTTTTTATTAGGCTATGTGAGACAAGTTGTCCTTCTCCAGGTTGCTAGGATGATAAGGATGATCTAAGTTGCTAGGATGATAAGGATGATTCATAGGAACATAAGGAAGAAAATGTGCAAACAAATGCTTCTCATAGATGTTATTATCATGAAGGTTCTAGTCTAGAACCTCAAATAAAATTTCTCCTTTAATGTGAATTACAATAAGATGTTGCATTATTTAGAATGCTGCCTTCTACATCTGAAGCTAGAGTGTTCTCTACATCAGTTTATTTGAAAGCAAATGGATGAAATAAGTTATTAGGTCTATGAATTCATTAGTGGGAAACTGGATACCAGGTTATTCCATGACTTCTTAATTGGCAGGGTTCCTATGTGGAGAATTACGACACTGACTCTAAAACTAATGAAGACTGGTAATTTGAGAATGGCACATCAAAGGTACAAGTATTCAACCCGCATTAGAGTTCAATTTTTTATATTTTAATTATATTTCTAGCTCTTATCAGTCCACTTTACATCCTATTCAGCTGATAGAGCATTGGAGATAAAGATGCTAGCTTTGCAAAGACCGCTTTAAAAATAAAACAAGGTGAGCTAGCTATTTTAGTTAGATTAACTACTGTAAGATATATATTTCTCTTACGATGCTACTGGGAGGATCATTTTTAGAAGAAAGAGAGCTTGAAATCTTTTTTGTACAGCATGCCCTATAAAGTTGCACATTTATATTACCTCTGATGGAAAGAAAATTTCCCGATGTATATGCATTTACATGGCTTCATAAAGATATTTAAAAAATCCTATTAACATTGGATGCTCACAGTCACAGTACCCTAATTTAACAAGCCAACTTTTATTAAATTGTATTTCTTTATAGTGGAGGAGTACCATGTGTATATTAATTTAAAAATAAAAGCACAACAAGGTCTTATTACAAAGTCAAAGGCTGTTGCTTTGGTAAAATCACACATTTTAAAACATGAAACCAAAGAAAATTGTTTCAGCAGGAAAGGTAATTGACTCAGCAAGTAGGAGATAAGACTGGAACCTGACTTAATACAAGGAAAATTCAAATAAAAAATGTTGAAGTCAAAAGTGAGATGAGCTTTATCTTTTATGATCTTCAGAACAATGATGATGGCAGAGGCGTCGCTGGGGAGGCAATGGACCCAGGGCATGGGCCCAGTCCCCGCCCCCAGAGGCAGGCCATGCCCCTGGGGAGAAGCCCCGCCCCTAGGGGCAGGTCCCGCCCCCTGGCTAGGGATAGGGCCAGGGGGAGGCCACGCCACCGCGAGCGGCTAGGCCACGGCATGGCACAGCCAGAAGTGGCCACTGGAGGCTGGGCCCGTGCCTGTGGCGGCGGGCGGCCAGGCCCCCAATCCCCGGTTGGGGATGGAGCTGCTGCAGCCGCAGGTGGCCAGCTGGGCCCCAAATCCCCTGCTGGGGATCTGGAAACTGGCCGCTGGTGGCTACGGTGGCCCCATCCCTGGCCGGGGACTGGGGGCCTGGCCTCCTGCCACCGTGGGCATGGGCCTGGCCTCCAGCAGCCACTTCTGGCCGTGCCATGCCGCAGTCTAGCCGCTCACAGTGGTGTGGCTTCCCCCTGGCCCTATCCTTGGCCAGGGGTGGGGCCTGCCGGGAGGCCAGCCAGGCCCCGAATTCCCAGCCGGGGATGGGGCCGCTACAGCCGGCTGGGGATCAGGCCCTGGATCCCCGGCCCAATTGGGCTGGAGATCCGGGGCACTGGCGTTGGGACCAGGGGCACGTGCCCCAGCGTGCCCCATGCCAGCGACGCCACTGGATGATGATTTGATATTTTCATGCATTCGGTCAAATCTGATGTCTTTCCAAGTTCACAATATCCAGCTGTATTTTTTACACAAAAAATGTTTCTCCCCTCTGAACTAATTTGTGATTCAGCACAATGTGCAAAATGGTGGCTGTGAGGAAACTCCATAGTGGATGATGGGATATTTGTGTTGAAGTAGATGAAAAAAACTTTTTCATGAAAAACAAAAGAGGAAATTTAGCTTTCACAAAGAGACAGGTTACTTCATCCACAAACACATTTTCCACAGTTTTTTAGTTTCTCTTGTCTCTTCAGTCAGCTGTTTCTATCTGGCAGGATCTCTCTTAATTCCTCTAAACAAGGCAAAAAATACAAACAAATAAACATGCATATGCAATTTAACATTACATATGTAGCACAGTCACAAGACCCTCACATAATTCAAGAGTTTAAACCAAGGTTAAGGAAGATCTTGTGCAGTTATACTAAACATCTTAGACTATTTTCAGATAGGCTCCAATCCTAAACCTACTGAAATAAGTGGGGTCCCTTTCATTAGCTTCATTTGACTTCAGGTTTTTTGAGACCTTCTCTTTTCTACCAGAAGGAAAACTGCATAAGATACTATAATTGCTATATAAAATTATAATGAAGAATATCAGGTTTATTGAATGCAGTAAAGAAGATAGATTTACAATCCAACGGGAAGTCGTCATCTTCTGAAGGCATAGTTCAAGGCACAGGGAAGAAACCTCAGCAGTGTAAAACATGATGCAAGCAAAAAGGCCTAAATAGAAAATGGAGGGACTTTTATGTTGTTTTAAGACAAGTTCCATTATAATATTCTGGAAGATTACTGTAGCTCATCATGATTAACTGAATACATTCATGTGATGTTTGTAAGATTCTCTTATTTACATCCTGAGAGATAAATACTGAGGGCTGAAGAAATGGCAGTTAATTGGGCTGCATTTGCAAATAAAGATATCTTGATTGGTTTTGCTCAGCTCATTGAAAACTATTATTATTTACCTCTTAGGAGGTAAATGGTTTCTAACTTCATTGCCCCTTTAGAATATTTCATTTAAATGGAGACAAAATAAACAATCAAACACTCAGAACCTTCTGGTAAAGTATTCAATTAGACTTGCTCATAGTCTTATGTCACTGTTTTGAGTAATTTAACAATGAATGCAGGTAACCAGACTTATAATAGAAAGACTAACACTGATTATACTGACTTCTTATTTTGACTATCAAGATTCAGTCTCGCTAGAGATGCATCTTTATGTTGGCTTTGCTGTAGTCAATTCTAACATGACCTCTTATGCCAATTTCACCTTATATTCAATTTAATAGAAGCAAATATCTGATTTTCATAGTATCTGATTATGTCTGTAATGAAACTTATGACAATTTTTTTTCTCTCTCTAAAGGCCCCAGTTCAGAAAGGTGCTTACACGTATGCAGTGGGGTACCAGGAGGCCTGAACCAAGCAGATGCCAGGTTGCAGGGGGTGCTGGGTTGACCCTTCATAAGGCATAAGAGGTGGAAGATACAGGAGGCTTCGAGTGGCATAAAGATTCCTATGCCCCCACCATCAATTGTGAAGGATGAGCCTGGCACCTGCCCCAAGGCAAAGAGGTAGTGAGGCCACCTGTCCAAAATGGTGCTGGGCTGGAGCAGAGATGGGTAAGTGCAGGAGGAGGAGGAAGGTGCCGGGCTGGGCTGTCCCTTCGTGGAAGGCGGGGAAATGTGGGAGGTGCTGAGAGGCACCTCTATGTATCTCCATTCCCAGTTGTTATGAAGGGCCAGCCTCACCCCCAATCCACCACTTCCTTCTGAGCTGGCAACTGGATGTGGGCTGGAGCTACAGGTGTGAGGCTGGGAAGTGTGCAGGGCTGAGCTGGCTCTGCTCAAGGGGCACATGATATGATGAGGGGCATCCCTAAGTACTCCCCTCATTCATCTTGAACAGGATGCCTGTTCCCCCCGTTCCCTTCCTTTCTTCACATATGGGGTGTGGGGGTGAGGCTGCCTTCTCCCAGCTGGGGCCAACCTGCAGGGGTGCTGTGGTAGGGGAGTTGGGTGCTGGACATCAAGTTATTGTGGTGGGGCACTTTCACCTCCCCAGCCTCACGCTGCCTCCACCAGGACAGTTGGGGAGTGGGGCCAGGCCCCTCCTGCCCTGCATAGGGGATGGGAAGGTGTGAGGCCTGTGGGGGTCACAAATGTGGGCTTGGCCCCTGGGGAACTGACACCCTTGGGATGCCACTGCACACATGCTTTATTTTGCAGTTACCAAAACCAATGGGTCTTAAGCACATATTTAATCATAAGCTTGTGCTTAAATACTATGCTAATTAGGTGCCAAAAATGTTGAGGTGTATTTCCTGTTCCTCAAACTCCAACAGGCTGGAAGTTCTGATGAAAAATACAAATGAAATCGCAGCGGTCATTGAGTATAATCAGAAGCATATATAAATTATGAAGATATTGATTTTTAAAAAAAAATAATTAAAAATATATTGGCAATGGCTTTTATATGGCCAAGAATTTATTTTACATCTGAAGCCGATCTTGAGGTAGCATAAACTGATGTAATTCCATTGAAATAAATGAAGCTACCTCAATTTAAACTAGTTGAGGTTCTGTTCATTAATATTTTTTAAAAATAAAGGATTTCTCCATACTGAAATTCTTCATTAAGGTATTGTAATGGTTCACTGAAGCCTTGCTTTATGCATCACAGATGAGAGAAGGGGAGGACAGCTAAAATCAAAGAGCAGAATAAATTATGCTAGTTGCAGCATGGATTTTCTAGCGTAATCAGATGAATCAGTACCCTTGTCATCCCCACTCATACTCCTACTTGAGAGAATATGGAGAAAAAGGGAGCTTCTGCAGGTGCGGAGGAAATACTTAGAGAAAATTGTATGTAAAATTCACTAGAACTAGTGAAAATCACTCACTATAATCCAGATGTTCATTTTCTTACTTATTTTTCTTGTAAATTTGGTATGAAAATGAGCATATTATTTTTCTAGAGTTGTTTTGGTTCTGTTTTTTTGATAGGGGAATTGTCAAAGGCGGATGCAGCTGGGAAAATATTGTGATTGTGAGGCTAGGAACAGAAAAAATTAAGAAAGAATACAAAAACCAAAAGTACATGGGATGTTGAGAAAAATACAGTGTTATAGCACTCAAAAGTAAATCCTTACCAAGTTTCATACATTTTAAGGGGAAAAAGAAGACACAGCAAAATGTAATAGCAGCTGATAAACTCCATTTTGGACAATTATGCTGTGCCTATCTCAGCTGCACTCTGGAATTTCATCTGAGAAAGGAGTTAAGGCACCTTTTGTCCTTAACTGTTGGGTGAAGTTGCTGGACACTGTGAAATGGATATTCCCTTCATTTTCAGAAGTAAATATATTTCAAGGAGCCAGGAACTGATCCTCATAGATCATTCTACTAAATAGGTTTGTAACTGTCAGGGCCATGATTCAGGAAGCAATCATATTCTCATATGTTGTGAAATATTTAAGTACGTGTTTATCTTTAAACATTCATAAATTCTATTGAAAAGAGACCAGGGCCTTACAGGCATAGACAACAGCACTGTCAGCCATAAGCGCTTAAATATCATGAGAGAAGCCTCGTGAGAACAGCTTGAAATCCATGCAAGATTATAAAAATGTAGCAGGGGCAGGTGCGCGTGTGTGTGTGTGGTTTCAGGTCCCTGAAGCTGTCTTCAACTATGAGGACTATACAGTTAATTTGTTTAAAAGCTGAGGTCACATAGGCTAAGTCTACACTACAAAAGCTCAGTGATTTTGTTAAGTTGACTTAATCAAGCCTACTTAAAGTCGACTTTAAGTAGACCTTATTAAGTTGACTTAGTGAGGCCACACTGCATTAAGTAGACTTTATAAAGTTGACTTACATGGCCCCACTGGACTAAGTCAACTTTATTAAATCGACTTTAATGTCCACATTATGTTAAGTCAACTTAATAAAGTCTACTTAACCGTTAAAGTCAACTTTAAGGGCAGGAGTTATTAAGTCAACTTAAAGAAGGCCTGAAGTCAACCTAATGCACTCCAAGTGTGGCCGGGGCTTTGTTTAAGTCGACTTAAGCCTCCTTAAGTCAACTTAAACTCACAGTGTAGACATATCCATATACACTGGAGCTTTAGAATTAAAACACACACCAAGTATTACTAGAGCTGGCAACACTGTGCAAAATTGCCAGAAGAGAATTTGAGAAGCGTATAAACACTAACAGAGGAGACAAATAAGACTCTAAACTGGCAAAACACTTAAGCATATAGTAGATCAGAGCCTAAAAGCAGGATATGACATAGTTATCTAAAATAATGAATGGTACAGAGAAGACATGCTTGGTGTTCACATTTACCATTTCTTACACTGTAGAACCAAAGAGCATCTAACAACAATAAACATTCTCTAAAGACAGCATCACATGCCTCACGCAAAATTGATGCAGAAAGGGGTATCACTTAGACACTGCTGAATACATCACACAAGGGTTAAAATTGGTTGTCTACTATTAGAGCTTCGAACAGGTTTCAAAGGTTTTACAAAATATCAAGAACATGGTATGTTTTCCATTCTTTGGCAGCAAATCAATTATAAGAATTAACATCATGATTAATATTTATATCCAAACACCATAAGAGTGTGTTTTACAGTTAACTTTGTTACACCTTCAGTACAAATAGTTTGCCAGAGGGCTAGTTTGCCCAAGGCCCTCTTGGTTTTTTAAATGTTTAAGCAGGTTTGTTTGTTTGTTTGTTTTGCAGTTTATCTCAGTGATCTTGTAGCATAGGATTTTAGTATAACTACATTCTTGGGGTTTAGATAACTGAGGGTTAACTCCAGCTGCATTCCCAGGATAAAGTTTCTTTCTTTCTTTTGTCTTCTCTGGGTGCTTGAAACCTGGGCTCTGTAACATGATTCCTTGCCTGGTTAGGAGCGTCTCCCAGGCTAACAGCTCCAAGTCTGGTAGATCCTGATGATGAACAGTAGAGTAGGTTTTGAAAACTAAACTGATTTTAAAACAAACTAAAGAAACAATAATAAAGTACATGAGGAATACTCAGCCTTCACAGATGATTTGCAGCTGATTCACTTTCTATTCTTCTCTGGAATAGAAAGTCCTGGGGTGAGGGAAGCAGATCACTGAACATTCAGCATTTGAAAGATCTAAATTGCACTACAAAACAGGGCTGGAGCCCCTAAGCTTCAGCACCATTAGCTTCTGGCTTATCAGTAGAGCCGGCCCTGCCTGAGTCCTCCATATTTTCAAAGTCAAAGTCATGAAATTACAGTATTTTTCATTCATCAGTACAATACAATTAAAACTATTTTAATACAGTATACTGGAACCTGGTAGCTGTCACTGTCTAAATAATTCTTAATGTTGTTTACTGCATTAATTATTTGGGCTCATTAAAGTTTAAGCCAAAGAGCCCAGGTGATTTGTCCTTTTTCCAGTATTGTTGTCAGTGAGCTTTAAAAACTATTGTATCACATCAGCCACTTAAGATATGCAAGGGCAAGCAGTCCACTTACACTTAATACTTGGTCCCAGGGGCATCGCTGGTGCCTGGCACACGGGGCACATGCCCTGAGTCCTGGTGCTGGTGTCTTGAACATGGCCCCCAGCTGGGTATCCAGGGCCAGGCTGGGTCACCCGTGGCAGCCACTGTCTTGCCCATCCCTGTCCCCAGTTAGGCTGGCAGCAGCAGGAGCCTGGGTCTTTCCTTGGGGCAACGACGCTCCTGCTTGATCCCTGAGGGAAGCTCATATTTTTCTCTTTCAATGATAATAGTTCTCTTCTGTATAATCTGAGATCAAGAAGGTCGACTGCATAACTTGTTCATTCCTTCCCTCTTGGAGTGCATAAGTTTTCTAAAAGTTGCTGCTGTGATGGTGCTGTTTGCCTGACTTTCACTGCTTTTTCTTCACACCATGCCCTTATCTTTATTTTTTCCAGGGACAATGGAAGCTTCATAGCTACATCATGTGTGATGCTTGAAAATACAAGAACCAGTGTCAACTGCCTGTCAGACCATAAATATGGACACAATTCATTTTTAGCTTGATTCATAAATGAATGTTGATCAAACTGTACATATGATTCAGACTGACAGTAAAATTCAACCATTTTGATGAATTCAACGTAATATTTTAAACATAAAAAGTCAGTTATTTAATATAATTTTGCTATCATAGAAAAGTATTTTTTTCTTTCAAATAAAGGTAAGATATATATTTTGGGTGTTTACATTTTCCACAGGCTATTTGTGAAGCAAAATTTATGTATTTTCATCACAGATGAAGTATGGCAATTTAACTTAATAATGCTATAATTTGTCATAGGATGATACAAATAAATAATAATTATTTGTATTGCAATAGTGACTAGATACGTCAACTGAGACAGGTACTCTGTTGTGGTTGATGGTGAATTCATAGGAAAAGAACATTCCAAAAATTTTGCAATCTAAACATACGCAATGGAAAATGGTAATAGATTCTTTTTTTTTCACATGGGGAACAGATAGATTAATTCACACAAGGAGACTGCAGAACTAGGAATAGAATGTGAATCTCCTGAGTTTAATCCAGTTCCTTAACCACAAAATCCATGTTCTTTCTTGAAACTCGATGGCTGCTCAACATTTTATTTTTTTAATTTCAACATGGATGAGAATTTTCATTTTAAAAAAAATTAACAACTTTGTGTGTGTGATTCCTTCTTCCTTAGGTTTTGGCTAGCTTAATTAAATAACAAACTGAGTGCATCTGGGTTCCAGGAGCCAAACTTTTATGGGTGTGGGTATGGTGCACGCCTACTGAAAGTGAGAATGCCATCCTAAATGTGTATTCACTAATGTAAACACCCTTTTGTGAAACAAACAAACAAACAAACAAACAAACGGACAGACAAAGTCGCTGCTGGTTATGTAGGGACTATTCAAGTATTATTTTTTTGTTCTGCTTCCTAAAAGTCTGGATAGGGAAAATTAGTTAGTAGGATAACTTCTTAATATCTGCTGACATGGAGAATGCTATTGCAAAAATATAAAGTTGTTTCAATTTCAAACTCTATTAGACACAGAATATCTCCTGCTCCCACTGAAGTTAATGGTAAAACTAATTAGCCACAGTGGTGCAGGATCACTCATATAGATGGAAAATAATCAATGATTTGATATTTGAAAAAGAGACAAAGTTGGTGAGGTAACACCTTTTATTGGACCCACTTCTGTTGGTGACAGAGGAGACAAGCTTTTGTGCTCACACAGAGCTCTTTTTCAGGTGTGGGAAAGTAACTCTGAGTGTCAGAGCTAAATGCAGCTGGTTCAGCTGTGACACTTAGTTTTCACCACCTGAGAAAGAGCTCCATGTAAGCTTGAAAACTTGTCTTTCTCACTGACAGAAGTTGGCCTAATAAAAGATACTATTTCACCCACCTTGTTTCACTAATCTCCTACTATCAACTTGGCTACAGTACTACATATATATGAACAAGAACATTTCTGGAAGACAATTTTTCCCCAACTTTTAAGGAACTATTGTTAGGTCCCCAATCCTGGAAAAAAGCAAGAACAGTGTGACTGCTCTCCAGAGTTCACTTGCTCATGTTATTAGGTGTTTGCAGAAGTCAGTTTGAAAGCAAGTTGATGTGCTAACATAGACCTCCCCCCCTGCATCCAGTGGAGTCCCACATTAGGACATTAGTTTTCTAATCTTTCTGGATTAAGCACTAAGGCAAATATAGAAAATGAAAATTGTATTTGGAAAACCTAACCAAACAGAACCTTGGCACTTACAATTCATCAATAAAAACCCTAGAGCCAGTGGCTCTTGATTTCCTTGATTAAAAGAGTTTGGCATTTATTTCAGAATTCATGTGCTGCACAAAGGCAGCAAGGTATCCATTTATCAATATCTTTATATTTATTTGACATTTAGAGACTTTCATGTTCCATTATCTTTTCTTTACTTTCTGACATTTTTATCAACTTCAACGTTAACAGGGCAGATTTTACAACTAATGCAACTGAAAAGGTACAAAGATGTCAGCAGCATCAATTACAAAAAATTACAGCTCCTGGTATTATCTCAGAGGTAATTAAATGAGCTGTAATTATTAGTCTGGATTCATTAGATACATGTTCCCATGACCTCCTCAGATTAGATTATGATACTTCTTGGCTGGCAGATCTGTCTGGCATGGCACCAGATTGGCTGCAGTTAGTCTAAAAAGCAACGGCAGGAGCACTGCTACATAGCAAATGATTGAGCCCATTTCTCAGGCATTACAGGCTGACCATAAAATCACTGTTCTTTGTCATTGCTGCACTGGTAAAGTTGGGTATTCTGCCACATGCTTCTCATTTTTCCACAATGCTCTCAACTGTGTAATTGTTACTTATACAGAGCCGCAGATATATATGGGGAGGAGGTGGTTTTGGATGATGAAGCAACAGATCATGAGATTTGCTTATTGTTACTGATGCATCTAAGCTTCTTTAATTTAGTTTAAAATGAAGTATATTAACATGTGCTGGCAGTGACCAGAATGAAGGCTGCTTTAGAGGTCTGTGATAGAAGGCTATCTGGCAGTAGCACTCTGGATCTGAAGAAGAAGTAAAATGAGAAGTATGGTTTACAAGAGAGAATGTTCTAGCCAGAAACATAGGAAAGGAGGCACCATCATTTGTGAGAGGAGACTTGAACAGCAACAAGACAAGATGTAGAGAAAAGCATAGCGTGATAAGGGTGCAAAGAACGTTTTCTTACGGACGACATAAAGGCAGGAGAGAAGAAAGTGATGCAATGCAGCTTGTGGTGGCCTTTTTAATTGCTGCATTTCTTTATTTTGAATGTCATGGTGCAGGGCTTTCAGCAGATATAGTCACCATCACTAGAACTCTTAGCAGAACTTCACGACATCAACAGACAACTTAGACTGATATGTAAGCTGACAACCTGATTGGTTGGTTCACCTTTTAATTGTGGATTAGCTTTTTTAGTGAGTTTTACTATAATTGCATGCAGTGTGTGGATTAATTTACTGTGAAGACCTCTGTGAGGTCACAGCATTATATGATGTATACACTGAGGTAGTCAGATGCCTGCCCTTTTGACATCTGTGAATGAAGAGCAAAATGAAATGCTAGTAATAAATTGTGTGTTGCAATGTCAAGCTACATTCCTTAAGTAACAGCTAAAATATTTGACCTTTAGAGAAAACCTTCCAGAGAAATATCTATAGAAAAATTTCAGAACAGACATGAGAAATTAACATTCAATTTTAAGAATAGAAAATGGAAATATATTTTGACTTTCCACCTGTGCTATTGAATTTAATTGAAAGGAGTCACACTGTGGGCTCTGCTCAGAGGAGTTAACTAATGGGCTTGATCCTGGTACTATTAATATTAATGGCAAAATTCCTCCTTACTCCAATGGGAGCAGAAAGGCAAGTCCATAAAACCAAAATCAAAACATGAGGTAGATTTCTATGCTTAGTGTCAACGCTAACATAGTTGAGCAAATGAGACAGATATGATTTGTTCAATATGCTTTAAAATGCTAGCACTACGTGTATTTCTCTGTTTAACTATACAGTGTAAGAACAAATTTTACCAGCACACATTGGATTACATTTTCAAACCATTCATTTTTGTGAGTAAAATTTGAGTCTGCAAAATTTATGCCTACAAAATTAATTGCCAATGTAAATCTGAGCATTTGTGCCTCCAGCTACCTGACTTGTTCCTGCAATTCAACTCCAGGTACACAAATATGAGTGCAGATACAGCCCATAAAATGGAGATTATTCTTCTCAAAATTCAGCCCTTTATACATCTAGTCTGGTTTATTCAGTCATCAGGACCTAGTAATATGAGTATAAAATTGCCATTGTTAAGGCCCCTGCTTGAGTGTAAAACAGATAAAATATATCCCTGTTACACTGAAAAGGGCAAATGGCATTAATTCACGTACATAACTCATTTTAATTAAATATATTTTTAAATAGCTTCTTAATGGAGAACCAATGTCTCATTAATCTTGAATGAACAAACCCAAGAACCCAAGGGGGCCACATGATAACTGAAATTCAGGTAACATGGTGTACAGCATACTGAAAGGGATTCATCATCATGATCTAGCTATAAATAAAATAAAACAAAACACTGATCTCCACAGTGTAGGGAAAATGGGAAGAATCATTTACATAGCAAACCTGAGAAAAAAGCATAATAAATTATCCTCCTCTCAATCCCAAAGCATTTTACAGACCTTTAAGCATCTCACTAGAGACAATGGAACAATTTGTGTATGTAAGGTAAGAAGGATTTAGTCCCATATATAGATATACATAAAACAAACCCCAAACCCATACCTGCTCCTTCAGTATTGCTTTACATTTAAAATGAAAAATCAGGAAAGAAAAAAGTTAAAGTTCCAAATGCTACAATAACTTGGTCATATTACATATCCTGTATATTTTGTGGTACACATTTAGAAACAAACAATACCATATTAATATTTAATGAAGAAAACTGGAATACAAAATGACACATAGATGCCGTATAACAAAGCACCAGTCATTCAAACTTGCCTGTATGAAATTCAGCGTTGTGCAGATAACTAGTAATTGGCCTCTATGCCAATAAATAATTCTTATTCTGGAGAGATAAGTGGGACTTAAGTGTTTCATAAGTCTTGAGCTAGCCTTTTGCACTCAGGTAAGAAAGGGTGTGGAACTATCATGGAACATCTATTGCTATTGCTGCCCCCTCTCTTTCATGATAATGTGGCAAATAAATTTGCAGCAAGGACTCCGCTTAGAAAAGCATGAAGTTTAATCAGGGCTTCCAAAATGAATTGACTTCAAATAAAAATATACTGTGTTTAATACTGTGCTTGTCTATTCCATCTCTCTTTATCTTGAAAGTGGGTTCAGACATGACAAAATATTCTGTAAGGATGTGATCCAAAGCCCAGTGAAACCTTTGGAAAGAATCACATTGAATTCAATGAGTTTTAGATCAGGCCCATGGTCAAAGAAAGCCTTCATAAATTTTACAATCAGTTGGGATAAGATATAAAAACTGGCATGCTGGTTCACATCATGGTCCATCTTGCTTCAACTACAGTCTGAGTTGCTTTATTTCCAAAGAATGGGGGCGGGGAAGGGTGTACCAAACAGTACAATTATGGAGTCATCCTACCTTGTCTTCCACTCCTGATTTCTGGCAGTTAGCAGTTTAGTTACCCCAACCATGTAGTATAACCATTGATGGACCTATTTTCTAGGAACTTATCAAGTTCTCCTCTGGACCCAGTTATATGTTTGACCTTCACAGAATCCCATAGCAATGAGTTCAACAGATTAGTTTTGTCACGCTGTTTAGAGTGGCTCACAACTGTGAGTGGCTACTTTATGGCAGACTATCAGAAAAACAGGACAGACATGTCAAACTAGTATGTGTTCTGTAATTAGACTTCACCAAGCCAATAACTGGATCAATATGCTAACCTTAACCCAGAGTTACAGACAGTCCTCTTAGGCTCTACAGTCTCTCTTGCCACCTAGACAAATGAGACTTTATGATAAAACAACATTCAAACCTATAAGCACACTACATCAGGTTGCTCCCAATCCCAAGGGACTAGTTATTTACTCCATATCAACTGGTATTCCAGATTTTACACCAAAGACAACACTAGCAGCCAGTTCTACAGTAAACCAACTACAGGTTTATTAGGTAAGAAGAAGAAATGAGACTTATTGTAAATATACTAATTGGTGAGTCAATGTTTGTAATTCTGAATGGTGACCACTGAATAGACTGCCTGTTTCCCAAAGTCTTTCAGAGTACCCAGATTGTCTCTGAGCATTTCTGCCTCATATCTGATACACGTCCCTGTAAGAATCCAAAGAGTTCAAAACATTTTTACTCTAAGCTGAAGATGGATCAGTTGGAAGTGAAAGAGGAGGAGAAGGACCTGGATATATTAGTTGACCACAGGATGACTGTGAGCCACCAATGTGATGTGACTGTGAGAAAAGCTAATGCAGTCCCAGGGTGCATCAGACAAGGTATTTCCAGCAAAAAACAAAAAACAAAAAAAAACAAAAACAAGGAGTCATGTGGCACTTTAAGACTAACAGATTTATTTTTCGCATGAGCTTTCGTGGGAGAAAATCCCACGAAAGCTCATGTGAAAAATAAATCTGTTAGTCTTAAAGTGCCACACAACTCCTTGGTTTTTTGTTTTGCTGGACTAGACTAACACGGCTATCCCTTTGGAAATTGACAAGGTATTTCCAGTAGAAATAGGAAGATGTTAGTAGGGTTATACAAGGTGCTGGTGAGGCCTCATCTGCCATACCATCTGGCATGCTGACTGGTCCCTCATGTTTAATAAATTCAAATTGGAACAGGTGCAAGGAATGGGTACTACGATGATTCACAAAATGGAAAACATGCCTTATGGGATGCTCTTGATGATTTCCACAGAGATTTCAACAATTTCCACCCCACACTCAAACTCAGCATGCAACGCTCCATGCAGGATAGCCACTTTCTGGACACTACAGTACAAATTAGGGATGGACACATCAACACCACTCTATACTGAAAACCTGCTGATTGGTATAGTTATCTGCATCCCTCAAGCTTCCATCCTAAACACACCACACGATTCATTGTCTACAGCCAAGCCCTAAGATATAACCACATTTGCTCTCATCCCTCAGACAGAGACAGACATCTTCAGGATCTCTATCAAGCTTTCTTAAAACTACAGTAGCCACCAGGAGAAGTAAAGAAACAGATTGACAGGGCAGACGGGTACCCCACAGTCAACTACTACAGGAAAGACCCAAAAAAGAAAACAATAGAACTCCACTGGTCACTACATACAACCCTGAAGTCAGACCTCTACAACAGATCATTAAGGACCTACAGCCTATTTTAAAAGATGACCCCTCACTCTCTCTAGCCTTGGGAGACAGACCTCTTCTCGCCTACAGACAACCCCTGAACGTTAAACAAATACTCACCAGCAACTACAGACCTAACAACAGAAACATTAAAGCAGGCACATATCCCTGCAACAAACCACGTTGCGAACTCTGTCCACAAATCTGCACAAAAGACACCATCAAGACACCTACTCAAGCCAGCTACTCCATCAAAGGGTCCTTCACCTGCTCATCCACTAATGTGATTTATGCCAGCATGTGCCAGAAATGTCCCCATGCCTCATACATTGGACAAACAGGACAGACCCTATGCTTAATGCTCATAATACTGATATCAGAAATCATCACACACAAAAAAACCAGTTGCTGAGTACTTCCATCGTCCTAATTGCCCCATTGATGACTTATTAACGATGGTCATCAAGAAAATCAATGGGACATCAAGACTTCAAAGAGAAACATCAGAAGTCGAATTAATATGCAAATTAAATTGTGTGAAAGCAGGGCTGAATCATGACTATGGATTCTGTCACATTATAACAGGTAATTTGACTTCACCATCCCTCTGTATGCTCTCTCCTTGCGTTTGAACCCTTACAAATGCTCTGATTTGCTGTTGCAGTATGACCTGATCCCATGTCTTACACTCCTCTGCATTTATTTTCATCCAATTCTGTAAGTTCTTCCTCTTCAAAGCATCTGGCGAAGTGGGATTTTCTCCCATGAAAGCTCATGCGATAAACAAATGTGTTAGTCTTTAAGTGCCACAATTCTCCTTGCTTCTTTTGCTTTACTAGACTAACATGGCTGCCCCCTTTGGAACATGGCTTATGGGAAGAGACTCAAAAAGCTTGGCTTGTTTAGTCTAATCAAAACAAGACTGAGGAGAGATATGAATGCTCTTTATAAATACATCAGCAAGATAAATATCATCGAGAGAGAGGATTTATTAAGTTCAGCACCAATGTGGACACAGGAAGAAATCGATATAAACTGGCCATAAGGAAGCTTAGACTTGAAATTAGAGAAAGGTTTCTGACAATTAAAGGAGTAAAGTTCTTTAATAGCCTGCCAAGGGAGTACTGGGAATAAAAACCCTAGGTGATTTCAAAACTGAGCTTGATAGTTTATGGAGGTGATGGTAAGAGGAGTCAGCCTAATCTGACAATTAACTAATCTTTGACTATCGATGGTAAATATGCCCAATGACTTGTTATGTAGCACTTAAAGGGATGGGTTCCAAGTTATTAAAGATAATTCTTTCTTGGGTATCTGTCTGGTAAGTCTTGCCCACATGTTCAGGGTTTAGCCTATCACTATATTAAGCTTTGGAAGGAATTCTCCCCTAGGGGTGATTGGCAGAAGGCCTAGGGTTTTTTCACCTTCCTCTGAAGCATAGCACATGGCTTACCCACTGGTGTATTCTTTGTACTTTGAAGTCTTTAAACTACCATTTGAGGGCTTTAATAACTCATTCACAGGTTAGGGGTCTATTACATGAGTGGGTGGGTGAGGTTCTATGACCTGTGTTGTGCAGGAGGTTAGACTAGACGATCTTAACCCTATGAGTCTGAGTCCAGAGACGAAGAATGTTTAAACTAAACCAATTTATAGTTTCTGTTCATGGAAACCAAGCTGATAGTATCATTACCCCTGTGCATTTTCCTCTTGATTGTGAGGAATGCACCCTGAGTCATTGCCCTTCAATCAGCAGAATAATAGCCCCTTGCTTTGAAATTGTGCTCCTCTTTATTTGCAGTCCCCAAGGCTTCATTTTCATTTGATGGGCTATTTAGTTACAGCAGAATACACAGTACAAATGTATGTTACATTAAAACAGGAACAGATAAATGAAAATACTAAAAGTAACATTTGACTAGTTTTCATAATGTTCAGACTCCCACACAGAGCAAGTAAATTGAGGTATGGCCCTGTCCTGCATTTGTGTGTTAGTATCATAATTTGTGCATTGTGTGAAAAAAATACTTCTTTGTATAAGATCAGTTGCCTATTAATTTCACTGGGTGAACCCGGATTTTTGTATTATGTGAAAGAGTAACTAACACATTTTTCCTCATGCCATTCACAATTTTATATCTCTCTGTTTTATCTTGCCTTAGGCATTTCTTTTAAAAGCTAAATAGCTCTAATATTTTAGTCTCTCATCCCATGGAATCTGTTTCATACCTTTGATCATTATGTTGCCCTTCTCTGAATCTCCTCTAGGTTCCACCATATGCTTTTTGAGTTGAACTGACTTGGACATGGTACTCAAGGGATGGTTGCACCATGTATTTAAATTGTAAGGTCATGTATTTTCTAATCAGTTTCCCAGTAGATCCCATGCACTGTTAGGCTTATTGACTGACGCTGTACATTGAGCAGAACTTTTCAGAGAACTATCATGACCATCTGGGCTGACCTCCTGTATAAGAGACCATAGAATTTTACTAAGTGATTTGTGCATCAATTTCCAAAGGGATAGCTGTGTTAGTTTAGTCCAGTGAAAAAAATAAGGAGTCGTGTGGCACTTTAAGACTAACAGATTTACTTTTCGCCTCAGCTTTTGTGGGAGAAAATCCCATTTCATCAGATGCTTCGAAGATGGGTGAACTTACAGAATGGAATGAAAATAAAGGAAAGGGGGTGTAAAACATAGGATCAGGTCATACAGTAACAGCAAATCAGAGCAGTTGTTAGGTTCAAAACATGGGAAGCCTGAAGTCAAATGACCTTTTGTAATGGGAAAAGAACCCATAGTCTCGATTCAGTCCTGCTTTCACAGAATTTAGCTTGCATATTAATTCGAGTTCAGCTGTTTCTCTTTGAAGTCTTGATGTCCCAGCCACATCTCTGACAACAGTCGTAAACAAGTCATTTATTGAGTGATTAGAAAGATGGATAAGCTCAGCAACTGGTTTCTTTGTTCTGTGATTTCTGATATCAGCTCTGTGTTCATTTATCCTTTTGCGCAGCTGTTGTCCAGTTTGTCCAATGTATACGGTGTTGGGGCATTTCCTGCACATGATGGCATAGACCACATTAGTAGATGAGCAGATAAATGAGCCTTTGATGGAGTAGCAGGCTTGATTAGGACCTATGATGGTATCTGTTGTGCAGATATGTGGGCAGATTTGGCAGCGTAGTTTGTTGCAGGGGTTTGTGCCTGCTTCAATGCTTCTGTTGTTAGATCTGTAGTTGCTGGTGAGTATCTGTTTAAGATTGGGTGGCAGTCTATAGGCAAGGAGAGGTCTGTCTCCCAAGGCTAGAGAGAGAGAGGGATCATCTTTTAGAATAGTCTGTAGGTCCTTAAAGATCTGATGCAGAGGTCTGACTTGAGGGTTGTATGTGGTGACTAGTGGTGTTCTGTTGTTTTCTTTCTTGGGCCTCTCCTGTAGTAGATGACTTCGGGGAACCCGTCTAGCTCTGTCAGTTTGTTTTCTTGCTTCCCTAGGTGGATACTGTAGTTTCAAGAATGTTTGATAGAGATCCTCAAGATGTCTGTCTCTGTCTGAGGTATCAGAGCAGATGCGGTTGTATCTTAGAGCTTGGCTGTAGACAATGGATCGTGTGGTGTGTTTAGGATGGAAGCCCGAAGGATGTAGGTAACTATGGGTTCTTAGATAAACATTACATTTTGATTTCAAGATGTTAAGCAACGAAGAACTCAACATCGCCATAGGTAAGATGTTCCAATGGTTATTTACTCTCACTGTTAAAAATGCAAACTTTGTATCTAATTTGAATTTGTCCTGCTTTAGCTAAGCTGAAAATATCTCATAATGCACAGTCTTTTCAAAAGAATATTATAACCCCAATTCAGCACTTTGTAAGTACCCCAAAATCACTAGAAGGAATCAAGGATCTGATTCTATACACTCAATTAATAGTTTGAGAAGAGCTAAGGGAGGTCTTATTCCAGTTCCCAAAATACTACTGAACAGAATACACTGAATCACTGCAACAGAAAACACTTGAAGGGCACAAACAGAGTGCTGTGACTATAAGTATAAATGAAAAAATGACATGCAAAACAAGTAATGTAGGTCTGCTGTTTTACATTAATGAATGTGCTACTGTGCTGTCATCAAGTTACTCGTGTTTAGAAACAGGAATAATACTCAAGCAGACAGGTCTTCTAAATCCCTAATTTGAATATCATATTTAACTTCATGCCTCTTCAAACAGGCCCACTTTTCATCCACACATTATCCATGAGCTTAAACTTTACACTACTGTGGGTAAGGTAGCAGACATGCAGTGAGCTTGAGATTTACATCTACTCAATGTGAACTACATGTAAGGCCAGATCTTATGCCCTTTGAAATCTATCCATTGACTTGAACCCTAAAGGCATGACCATTCTTGTGAATATTTGTAGTTTCCTACCATAGTGCTTTGCTGTCAACCATGAACTTTGTACCAGATGAATACTTTCAGTATCAAAATGCAACACAACAAAGACATAGAACTAAAGTGGCCTAGTATATTTTTACATATTAATTAATAAAAATACAATTAACCATAACCAAAAAACACACTAAATTCCACTTACACACTCCCTGGTACCTAGTACCCATGACATGGGACTAATAATGAATTCTCTTTACAGTGACAGATAAACTAAAATATTATTACATCAGCAATTTTGATAATTACTACTTCAGGCATTTGAACAACATATTCTCCAAAGACAAGATTTTTAAAAATAAAACTGAGTAGTAGCAAACAAAATAATGTGAACAAAATTTGTTTTATCATGAAACTGGACTTGCCTTGCCCTAAAGAAATCCCAGCCACAGAAATAGTCTCAGCTGTAAAAGGATAGCTAAAATAACTAACAGCTTTCATTCTCCTTGGAAGTCATGTTGTAGCAATGGGGTTTCATAGCTTCCACGCTACTGATATGAATATATTTGGAGTCTAAATTTACTGGTAAAGTGGTGCATTAAAGATTATGGAGCTGTTGGAATGCTACCGTGATTTACTTAGCTTAAAGTAGTGCTTGAAAGAGAGCCTCAAACTACAGTGGACATAAGCAGCAATACTGATATCAAATGTGTCTCTTAGCAGCAATTTGTGATGGCTTAAAAAAAAAAAAACAGCTAGATGCCTGGAAAGAAGTACTTTCCATGACTGGATAGTCTCCCATAGCTCAAGTAGTAAAGCTTCCAAATTTTGCATGTGATGATGACAGACTCTTCCTCAACTGAAAAAAGATATTTTCATATTAAATGGATTTATTCATTCCTAATACAGTGCTGCTAGGAAATGCGAGGAACATTTGGAGATTAGGTCATAATTTAAGGCCTGGTCCAAAAACCACAGAAGAAAGTACAAACCCTCTAAGCAGTTTCAGTGGGTTTTTGGATCAAACTCTAAGTGAATTCCAAGAACTTGCTGTGCTGGAACTGAATGTTTTGGTTTGGTTTTAAACTTTTGTGGGAAACTGTCCCTTATAGTTCTATTACCATAAATATTCTTTCATATCACTATAGCTCACTGTCCTACAGAATAAAGGAATGACAGAAAGCCTAAGAAACTCTGTCCATGGCTTTGGGTCCCTCATTGATTTCTTCTTTCTTCATTAAATCCAGTCTCGCATTACTTTCTAAATCCTTCTACAGCTCTGCCTCTGACAGCTTTATCTGTCCTTTCGTTCTTCCATATTTAGGCTACGTTTCACAAATGGTGTTTGGTTAAATACAGTAATGACCAGAACAAGAAAATGTGGAAATAATTCATGTAGAAGAAATAACTGAATATTTTAGCAGCATTAGCTCATACAAATTTGAAGGATTTCATTTTGATTAGAACCAAACTGAGGCATTGCTCTGATTAGTACAGTCTAGTGTAGCTATGAGTCACTTTTATTGGACTACAGTTTGTAAAAAGAGCCAGCAACCCCCAAAAGAAACTAGAAGCTTCTAAGAGGAAACTGGCACAGACAATTAATTGATGGAAAGTGGAGGACAGTGGGTGTAGAAAAAAGGAGTTAAACTTGACTAGGTATAGCAGGAAGCAATTCAGCAACAGCAGAAGTTGAATAAATACCAAGATTTTTTCAAATGTGAATGGTGATTATGAGTCCTCCAAATTTTGAATACTAAATCATTAAAGAACTTAATTTTTAGAAAATATTAAAGTGTCTCTTTGAAAACCAGCTTGTATTAAGGTGTCACCAACTGGGCAATCAAAATTGTATTATCTTAACTAGTTCCTTTAGCATTTGGATAAGCGGCTAAAGACAGAGGGCTCAAAGTTACTGTGATGCAGGCGGGATATCCGTGAGGCTTGCTTACTTCTAAGATGAAAAGAATACCAAATATACAGACAAAAAGGCATACAGGATAAGAACAAACACAATGCTAGGGATTTTCAAGAAACAAGGAAATTTCTATCGAAGTACAGACAAGCAGGAATGAAGGTTGAGAATCCAGCAACAGAAGCCAGAACATGATTTTTTAAAGAAAAAGATATGAATGGTTAAACGTTTCTAACTAGTTATACATTATGTTCACACGTAAACTGTTATTTCGAAATCATTTATTTCAAAATGAGTTATTTTGAAATAAAGTCCTTATTTCAAAATAAGTTAATTTGAATTAAGAAAATGTTAATTCAAATTAAGGGAAAGCCTGCTATCGAAACGGCTGTTATTTCAAAATGGTTATTTCGAAATAAGGCCGTTCGGACATATTGTTTCAAAATAGCTGTTTTGAAACAATTGTGTTGTTTCAAAACACCGTGTCCGAACGCTGTTCTTTCAAAACAGCCATTTCAAAACAACGGCTATTTCAATTTCAAGCTAGCTTTTACTGTTTTGAAATAACGGCCATTAGTTTGAAACAATGGGTCCCATTGTTTCGAAATAATGGAACATCGTGTGGACATAAGAAATTTTATTTTGAAAGAATGGCTGTTGTTTCGAAATAAAACTCTCATCTGAACACAGCCTTTGTTTTTTGTTTTGTTGTGTTTTTGAATTTTAGGAGAACAAAATGCTTTCTTCAGTGTGAATAAATAGGTTTGCTGTTGAAAAAGGGCTACACTGACTTTTGCATAGTTACTTTCAATTTACCCAGGCATGCACAGGAGCAGCATCACATGTGAAAGGTAGAAATAAGGTACATGCAAACAACTGTGGGTTGGATGAGGACTCTGAAGAAGTATGGTTAAAAGTGGGAAGGAGGAAACAGATACAATATCATGAATATTGATATGTGCAGCCAAGGAGGGGGAAGGGAGAGAAGGCTAGAATCCAGGAAGTGATTTTGCAATAAATATAAAAACCATAACCCAAACTAAAAAATAAAAATAGAAGTCCAGAGTAGAGGCAATGAAGAGGTCAGAATGGCTTTTAGCAGCACTTGTAGGATGTAGCAGATCATCACCCGCCCTCCCAGGTGGTCTTGCACCTCCAGAATAACAGGACTCAGACTTCATTCAGTGCAATCACCTATATACATTTATTTACAGTTTAGCAATGTAAACCCCATTTCCAAACCAAATCCATTAGACCCCAGGCTGTTCATCCAGCCAAAGCAAGGCAGTAACTACAGCACAAGACTTCCTCCTGGCTCACACCTACCCTCCTTTCTCTCTGTGGGCTCCCTGGCTAAGTCATATACTTGTCCTGGCTAGGGAAACAACTGTACTGAATTGGTTTGTTTGATGAGGTTCTGACTTGCTCTAATCAGAGTAGTTAGCTGTGGGTTCATTGCCTGTAGTCTGGGACCCTACTGACTTACTTTACCCCAGCCCAGGCAGCTTGCCTTGAGGTGGCAGAGGCATCCAGGGGCTTAATCACCCTCTACTCTGACACATGGGAGCAACATAGAGTTTAAGATTAGATAAGGAGCCTAGGCACCATTCAGCATTAGCAGCAACAGTGGTGGCATATTTGAAACGTTCAGACAGACTTATTTTTCTCCTATGTTGTGATTCTGCTTATTTTTTCAGCCTGGCTGATCAGGTTCCCCCAGCCCTTCCTCACAGCCTCTCTGCCACAGTGTTACTTTCTTTGCACACTTGTCTTTCCATCCTTCCTTCCCTTTTATTGCTCTTCCTTTTCCCATTGGCTATGAACTCACTCTCAACTCATCACTCTATAGATTATTAACAAACATGAGGAAAACTAAGCAAATAAAACAACCACCAAAGACCAGAAAGCTAACATAGTATTTGCCACTCATCATCCCGATCACTCCATTTATATGAAACATTCTTTCTCCCCCTTCCAATCTCTCGTCTGTTTTGATTGTGAAGTCTTTTGGGTAGGGCCTGCCATTTATAATATGTTTGTATAGTGTCTAGCAAAATAGGGCTTCAGTGCTGATTTGAAGTCATTAGGCTCTATGAACACAAGAAATTATAATAAACTGACATAATTATGTGACAAACTATAACTCCTTTTACCTCACTTACCTAATGAAATAATAATAATGATTATTAATAATGATGATGATTGATGATGAAGAGGAAAAGAATTCCCCATAGGAAATTTCAAAGATACAAATATCATTTAAAAAACACTTTATGTTGCTAAGCAAAAAACAATGTAGTAGACATCCGTTGCATCCTTTGAAAACACAAACAATTAAGAGCAAAAAATTAATAGCTAGGGACACTAGAACTGTGGCACTACCTAAACAGTAAACAGATACATATGACCAGATGCTTTGATGGTGTAAATGGAAGTAGTTTCATTGACCTGAAGGGAACTAGGCACATTTACACTAGCTAAAAATGTGGCCCCTTACTGTTATTAAGTGTGAAAAAACATGATATCGCAAAACAACACCTTAACTCTGAACCTAAAAAAATAACAACTTTTTTACCATAAACTCCTACTAAATATAACACAACCCTTCTACATATACATATTAACAACACACACTAATAGGTTTAAAATACAGTTGCTCAAGTCCTACAACATTTACATCCACACAGAACTTTAAGCATGTGAACAGTTCAATGCCAATTTTAAGTGTGAGATGTCAACTGGGCTAATGTTCTTAAAGTTAAGCAAGTGTATAAGTCTTTGGGATGATAGCTCTGTGATGGGCTGATAATATTATCCATTTTTTTATTATACTATATGTTAAGATAGCAATTATTAATGTCTTACTAAAAATTTTTGCTGCCAATAGATAGCAAGTAGTATTTTCCCTTTAAAAGCATTCCTTAAAAGACAGCATTCAGATAATGAATCAAAATAGCAAAAATAATAGATAACATCTCACACCATTCCAAGATTCAGAGGAAAGGTTGCTGTGTTGTGAGAAATAATGCATTTCAACTACACATGAGAAGAACAACATATCTGTTAAGTAGGCAGTGTAAGGTTTATCTGATGGCATTTGCTCATTTCCAGCATTGTAAATGGTATGATAGCTAACTAAATTGATTTTTGAAATAAGTTTCTAGATATACCGCAAATGTATATCCTTCAGTATGTATTCTACTTTATGTGTCAATTATAGTCCACTGGGAGAATGGCAATACAAAGGTACTGCCAGAGTTGTGGTTATAGTCTGACATTCTGCCTGCACTGGACAAATACAGGCAGAATCCCAGAGAGCACAAAGGGGAGTGTGTAGAGCAAAATCAATTACACCTCTTTCAGAAAGATTAAGTGCACTTTTCCTTGTACTTGTCATCAGATACCAGGAGGTGGGCCAGTGGTCTCTCTCCCCATTGAACTGACCTAGTCTGTATGTATTCTGTCTGCCTCCTACACAGTCCTGGGGCTGGGAAAAGTAGCCATGTGTCTTTCTCCTCAAATCATGAACCATGCAGTGGAAGCCCTAATTATTATTATTTATATTACAACAGAATCTAGCAGCTCCAGGTGAAATCAGGGCCCTGCTGTGCTATGCACTCTACAAACACATAGATGGAGACAGTTCCTGACCCATAATCTAAATAGATAAGCCAGAGACAGGGTGATTTTTACAGATCAAGAGCTAAAGCACAGTCAGTTTCAGTAACTTCCCTACAGTCATACACGGGGTCTGTGATAGAGCCAGGAAATCAAAGTGCATATACAGTTTAGTGCCTTAATCACTAGGCCTGAAAGAAGTGAGCATGTTTGAAATACCTAAAGTTCACTGGAAGTGTTTAAAGAAGACTCGGAAACAAATACAGCAAATGTTGCATGGTTGAATTACTTCTCTGAAACCTTGAAACCAAGTCAAAGAATGGGATGAATGGAACTGAACTGTAGATGCAGAAGTGCTCCCAGCTGGGACATATGATACGTGTTTTCCTTGAACAGGAAACTGAAAGGTTTTCTTTATAAAGTATATGAAATAGACTTGGGTAAATAGCCCTTTGAAAGTGAGCAAAGGACTAATTAGTAACTGATGATATTATATAAAACACTTCTGAATCCTCTAAGGTACATTTCCTGACATCATGAAGCTGTCTACTTACCATTAGATTTTGTTCTATACGCTATGATATACATCCCTAGAATAGATTGGTATCGTAGGAGTTCTGATGATGGTGCGTGTTTCTAACAAATGTAGAAAAAAGGAATCCAGTTCACAGTGCGTTTCAAAATTAAAACTTTCTGTTGGACAGTCTTTAAGACCTTTCCCTGCTGAATCAGAATTATAGAAAGAAGGATTCTTATGTAAATGTGGACTTGTATATAGCCATGTAATCAATGTTAGAGGTTTCCTTGAATTCTGAAGGACTGCTCTACACTGAAAAGTCATGTCAGCATAGCTATGTCTCTCAGGTCCACACCACTGAGAGAAGAAGTTAAGCAAACCTGACCCGTCCCCTCCCCTGGTGTAGACAGCATCAGGTCAAGAGAAGAGTTCTTCTGTCTGTTTAGCTCCCACCTTTCAGGGAGGTGGATTATATACAGTGATGGAAAAACCCCTCTCATCACTATAGGAAGGGTCTTCTACACTAAAGCCACTGTATTGTGTAAGTGTAGCCATGAAGAAAGACATCTAATTTTGTCTTCAGAGAGGTATGGTGGCAACATAGAATAATATATCATATACTAAGAAAATTTATGAATGAAGAGTGTAGAGTTAAGTAGATTAATAAAAATTAGTAACACCAGGGCTGGATTAACCATCCTGGGGGCCCTGGGCCTCCCCCACTATGGGCGCCCCCCCACTCACATCCCCACCATGGAGGCCTATTGCCAGGGGAGGATGCTCTGTGCCAAAAGGTGGTCCTGCCCTGACCCCACTCCAACCAGTCTGTCCCCAGGCCTGTGGATGCTGCTGGCTGGTGTGCAGTGTAGAGCCTGGCACAGCCCTTCTGGGCTACAGGCCCTGGAAATCCATGCCAGAACGGTGAAAGCCATGCTGAGCCAGCCCCACCCCCCCAGCCAGTCCAAAGGCGGTGCTGGTCCACCCCCCCTTGCCCCTGGGAGCGGACTAGCCAGCTGAGGAGCAGGGTAGGAGTGCAGATCCTGGCCTCTGACTTCAGAGCCCTTCCTCCCCTGCAGGACCAGTAGGGCAAAGGGGAGCCTGACAGGATATTTTAGGGACTGGAGCCTGGGCCCCCCTTTTGGTCAGGGCCTGGGGCTTAAGCCCCTAAAGCTGCTGCAGTAATTTGGCCCTAAGTAACACCACTGTTTGCCAACTGCATGTTGATAGGGTAGTAGTGGGAGATTGGGGAGTGGGGACTGTACATTACCTCTCCTTGCACTCTCTGTGGGTCAGGGCCCAGTGTTTCCTTCCTTATGTGGCGTCCCAGGCAGGGCGCACCCCACAGACCACAGGGAGATGTACCGTTCAGCTCTGGCATCTGGGCTGTAGGCTCTGGCTTCCACTAATGCTTTGCCTATAGCCTCCCCTTCCAGTTGATAGTTGCTTTTTGCAGGCAGGGTTGTGGGGCTGTGCAAGGAAGAAAAGTGCTTGGATGGGCTGAGCACCAGCTGCAGGTGTGTTTATCGGGCTAAAGCTAGGAAAGGCAAAAACCCTAAATTTGCTTTCATTTCAAGGGTTTGGGGAATTGTTGCATCTTGATACCTCCTATATTCTGTGAAGCAGAAGATTTCAGTCTCTGTGAGCTGAAATGCTGTGGTCTAATTTTGCCTGTTGAGTTTAGTGTGTAGGTAGTGTTTGTGGGCTGTCATATCTAGGAGGTTGACGTAAATAATTTGATAGCCCTTTCTGATCTCAGACTTTGTGAATCTAATATATATGAATAAAATAAATCAAACATAATATTAAATATAACACTCTAACTTGTCACTATTTATGCTGCTTATTTACTTTTTGGACTTCACTTAGGCTGATGGTGAAATTAACCTTTACGTGTTCCTCATGACCAATGCTTCTGTGTTCAAATTTAAGGAAGGGTGAGGGATTAAATACTCGAAATACAACCTTTTGGGCTTTTTTTTCATTACTATTAATGCTTAGCACTTTACATGATCAAAGTGCTGTATAAACATTAATAAACAAATCTCTCAGCAAGTCCACTGAGGTAGGTTAGTTAAATATTGCTGTCCCAACTTTACAGATGAGAAGCTGAGGCAGACAGGTTAAATTATTTGCCCCAGGATTCAGTAAGACTTGGTTACAATTCAGGAGGAATTCCTGGTTCCCACTTCTGTATTTAGATTAGAGTTGAGTGAACGACTTTTTGTTTTTCTTTTTTCTCTGTTTTTTGGCCGGAAAGAGGGGGTGCTTACATTTGCGTCAGCAGTTCTGGGGAAAATAAATAAGACTAAGTAAAAGGTAGTTTGGGTTGAACTGAATCTGAAGATTTTCAGAGTTTTTGGTGAACTGAGGAAGTCCACTTTGTCTCTTTTCCAGAGCATTGATTTGATACATGTCTCCTCCCCCTTTCAGGTGAGTGCCCTACTGCTCGGGTTAATCAATACAAAGGCAATAGTAACAGTCCTTCTCTAGCAGTTTTATGAGTTGCCAAAACTATTCAGGTCACATCTGTGAATCATTTGGGATCAACCAAAACTGCACTTTTTTGTGGGTCAAATAGACTAGACATCCAGAGCTCTACTTCAGACCACACCTGCCCTGTGTATCGCCCTTAGGGGATTAGACAGTGTCTCTTTAATTTACTTACTGTCAGATAATGTACTGTACCTATGCACATCACAGAATGGAATGCACAGAGACCTCCCAAGAAATAAGGATATGAGGCAGGTAAGATCTATGATTGCCTCCATCTTTTATATTTCTGTTTAAAACTGGGTATATACTCTGCATGAGAACACAACAATAATCCATTTTAATGGTCTAAAAAGAGGGAATTATCTGAAATATATTTTCAAAATCTGCACATTCATTTGTGATGAGCCTGTTGTCCTCAGCTACCCAGTGTGATGGCTTTAAGAAGTAATTCAACCAGGCACTGTGATGCACAATCTGATTACTCTTCAGGGAACTACATTTGTGTGGGGAGTTTGGTTTGCACTGGATTGTGTATATGTTTTGCATTTTTCATAAATAAATAGGACCATTGCTGTTCACTTGTACATGAGGATGTGTAAACAGCCTCAAAATACCCATTTATATTTTTGCTCATAATCTGAATTTCACAAGTCGCTTTCTTGAAGAATTCCAATGATTAGAGGCAGGAAAAGTGAATGAGCTATATTCCTTCTTTCTCAAGCACCAACTACATTAAGGAAATTCAAACTGATGTAACTATAGTGTTGTAGGTGCACCGGTGCAAATCTCTTACAACAAAATGTAGCTGTGCTACACCAAAATAAATTGGGTCTTTCATTGGTGCAATTTAATATGGTAACTGATAGTAAACTGCAGTGGTTTGAGCCCTGCTTTTCACGTGTGGTACTAAAGTATATTAGGATTTGCTCCCATGCAACTACATGGAGGTAGTCACACTGGTGTGAATTTCTTTTATATAGACAAGGCCTGGGTGTATCCCTCTCTCCTCTCAGTTCTGAAGAGGATTCCTGGTAAATGACTGTCCCAATGGAGGGGCTGGTTAAGGCATTAGAAATTGTATTTGATTTTCTGTTGCTCAGATCATGGTGTGGTCACCTATTTCAGTGCAAAGGATGTACAATAGTACCATTCTGATTGGGATTTCACAATCATTTTGCATTAGTGTAATTGGACAAGAGGCAGGGCTATGAAGACTCATGCACTGGGACTCATAAAACTTGGCCTCAGTTCCAAATTCCATGGCAGACTTTATATGACACTGACCAAATTGCTAATCTCTCCATGCTGGTGGTATTAGGATATGTTCAGTAATGTTCAGGTGCTCAGTTGATATGTCATTGAAGTAGAAAGGTAAGAATAAACATCTGGTTCTAGAGACCTGCATGAAGAACTGTTAGAGGAAAAAAGTGATAAGAAAAGCAATAATTAGAAGCCATAAGTGAAAAACATGAGATACTTTTAACCTGAAATACTGTAGCAACATTGATCAGAACTATTTGTCTTCAGAATTTAGTTTCTTTCATTTTCTTCTACCCAAGCAAGAAAACTTAAAATGTCGAAAAAGAGTCCTGTATGTTCTTTTACATCATAGTATGGTATGAATCAGGATTATGGAAATAAAGAAATTTCTGGTCTTGCTGTGAACAATTTTTTAAAGCTTCTGGGAAGTTCAATGCAATTATAGTGTGAAAGGACTGATCTCCTATGTGACAGCATCTAACATTGCGTGTGACTCAGGCAAACCTTATTTGTTTGATTGTAGAGTTGTGTTCATCAAAAAATGGCTAATTGTTGTTTATCAAGGCCAAATTCTGAATTCCCGAAGTGTGAATATGCTGCATTACTTGCCTGCTGCAAAGTTACTCCTGAAGGCTTTGCACTGTTTGTATACAATCTAATTAATTATCATTGGTACTCGAGCAGTTTGCTATGGTGCACACTGTGGACTCCTGCAGCACTCCCCATTCATATCGATGGGTATTGATTATTACAATAAAACAAACAAGGAGTACTGTGGCATTTAAAGGCTAACAAATACATTTATTGCATGAGCTTTCATGGGAGAAAATCCCACTTCATCAGACACTTTGAAGATGGGAGAGCTTACAGAATGGGAGGAAGTTCCCTCATCTTCAAAGTGTCTCATGAAGTGGGATTTTCTCACACAAAAGGTCATGCAATAAATATATTTGTTAGTCTTTAAGTGCCATAGGACCCCTTCTTTGTTTTACTGAACTAGACTAACACAGCTCCCCTTTGGCTCTTTATTATTACAATAAATCCTAAAATGGCAAAGTGTTTGATTATACTGTCTACTACTTACTCTATATAGGCTGGTTTGAGACTCAGATCTAGATATGGCACTGGATTATTTTTAATTGGCAAATCTTTTAAAAATATATTTTTTCCTCTTCTCCCTGGGTAATTTTTCTCTTTTAATTGAAGAATATGAAAGTTCAAATCCCCTTTCTGTGATATACCTCTGTAGATCATGCCAGTTAAGGTTCTGTATAGTTAGTTTGGTTACTCTGTAATGTAGATGAATTGATAATAATTTTTAACATTGTATATTAATACTTGAATTTATTGAGGTTTTTTAATAGCAAACTATGATCAGAGGCCATTGTTTATGTCACAAATGGGATAAAGAAGCATTTTTGTAATGAGCCAGTTTTCCAACACTGAAGATACTATGTATCTAATATTAATACATTGATTCCATGATTAATATACACCTTTCAGATTAAATTTGAGTACAGAGGATTATAATTTATAATGAATACATAATAAATCTTTTGTAAAAAAAAGTCTGCTGTGATGCTGTCCAGATTTAGGGCATCATTTATGGTTGTTCTTCATATTAATATTTCATATTTTCAATAATTCATATACAATATGCCATGTTTGGTATCAATAGAAAGGTTGCAATCTGCTCAGAATGATTCTATGGTTTATATGTAGGTGTCATATCTGTATTAGAAGTTGGGGATATGTTTGTTCTATTTGTGTTTCAAGTTATTTGCTTCTGAGACACTCTCTGGACTGAATGGCTATGTCTGCATCAGGGCAAATTAGTTCGGAATTGCTAGTCTGAACTAAGAAGTTTGAGGTTAGTCTGAACTAACCTTGGGCTAGTTCGAAGTAATGTGGACTTTTTAGTTTGAACTAACTGCATGTTCTAGTTCAAACCAAGACTTAGTTTGAACTAGAATATGCAGTTAGTTCGAACTAATGGCTTAGTTTGGGTCTTGCTCATGCTTAGTTCAAACTAAAGTTTGAACTAAGCACGGAAATCCAAACTAACATTGGTACTAACTAGTTTGGACTAAGCTTTGCCTAGTTTGAACTAAGAAATTTCTTAGTTGGCACTAGGCAAAGCCTAGTGTAGCCATGGGCTAAATTAGCCTGGACTAAGCTTCCTTAGTCCAGACTAATTTGCCAGTGTAGATATAACCAATGTCTACAAACCATTGTTTTCTTAATGACCCTTTAAGGAAGTTCTCAAGTATAGTGGACCCATGGAAAAACCTGTTGCGCCACTAGGACTTGCCCAGATGCCTCAACTCCATTTTGATTTGCTAAGACTCTGCACAGCATTGGGAAGGCCAGAGGTGATAAACGGCAGCAACCCCAACTCATTTTGTCTTCAGTCTCCAGTCTGCAACCAGCACCCATCTCTGGAACTATTCCTCTGTGATTGGACAAAGGACTGAGACCCACCAAGGTGCTAGGTGTCTACCAGAGGAACAAGCCTGCAAACTCCAAATTCTTCCATGGACTTGTGTTATATGTTGTCTAAATCATTTGTATGTACTTTGTACTTTGACCCTTTAGCATCTCTCATTGTTTATTTATTTTCTTTTATAGTAAACCTTTAGTCTTAGTTACTAAAGGATTGGCTGGCAGCATGGTATTTTGAGCAAGATCCAAGCCTGTATTGTTCTATGTAATGTGGCTGACCCTTTGGGGTCAAGAGAACCTATTTCATTTAGAAACACAGTGGCTAGTCAGGGACCAAAGGAGCTGATGTGCAATAAAGGAGGCTGTTTATGCTTTGTTATGTTTCTTGACAACCAGTGTGGGGAATCAGAAGAATGTTTTGTTACTGACTGGGAGGCTGGTTTAAGTACCACCCATCACTGTTTTGTGGAGCTTGGCTCTCAATTTTGCAGCTTGCCCTGATTGTTTGCATATTCAGGGGTTTATCCTGGGAGACCTGGTTCAAATCTGCATTTTTATTTTAAACAGGTCCTGGAAAAGATAATTTTTTATTTGGTTTATATAACAGTGTTACTTAGAAGAGATTTTAATTCAGCATGTGTTTATTTCCTTAACTATTTACAGAGTTAACAGGAGGTACTTATATTAACTATGTCTACCACTCTCAGAGAGCATCACAGTAACAAAAAGGAACTACTTTTCTAAATTATCCCATACTGGGGAATTCTGATAGTCATCCAGCTCTCCTGATACAAATTTTTTCCATGACAGATGCAAGAGAGTGTCACTTCTAAACACTGTAACAGAATTAGCCCGAAAATGGACTGGAGCACTGCAGATCCATCATATCAAGGTGTGCTAAGAAGATGAGTCTTTCAGTAGTTGACACATTGAATATACAGATAAGAAGTAGAAGATTATGTTGAACAAGCAACGACTCTGATCTGGGAGAAAAAGATATGTCATAAAGATGTGTGAGAGAAGAATAAGGTCCCTAATTCACCAAAGCACTTGCACATGTGCTTGGAATATGAGCAGTCCCATTGACATCAACTGAACTACTTACATGCTCAAAGGCATATGCATGTCTAATTGTTTTCCTGGACTGGGGTTTAAAAGAACAATGATCCCAAAGTCTTTGTTTTTGTTTCATCTCCCATGGCTTTACTGTTTAACTTCCTTATCAACAAAATATGTTCTAGAAGAAGTATCTGGGATGGTAAATATAACTAGTCTTTTATATATCTTGGGGTAGAAGTCACTCCAGTGATTGAAACCTTCCTGGAAGCACCTATACTGGTCTAGTTTGAGTATGAAATAGCCATACTGCAAAGCTATTCATGCATGTGTCTACTCACTTTCTTTCACTCGGATACTATACTCACTTGCGTGAGGTGGTTGGACTTCTGGGATGAGATCCCTTCTTTGTTAATGCTACAGTAAATTGAGCCATTCTATGAATGATTTCACTGTGTATTGTGGGAGAATTTGTCTGTCCTTCCTGGACAGCTGTACAAAACTGACTTTAGCTCACCTGCTCAGTAAACTAAAATATTTCCAGCCTGCTATGCTCTAGATTTTTGGCTGTATCCTCTATTGCAACAGATTGCTAAGAGAGGATCCAGTGTGGAATGCTGATCTTTTCCAGTTGCTCACATTATTAACACTTTCATTTTGGAAAATGAACACAAGATACAGGGCATAAGACATAGTGGAGTGCATCTCAGCAGTAGCAGGTCACCCTGCACAGACAGTGGTCTACTTTCTGAAGAACCTTTCGTGGTCTCTTTCAGTTTTGATGGCTAAGTCTACATGATGCTTTTAAATAAAAACAACGACCGTTTCAATTTAAAAGTTGTCATGTTCAAACGACATTTTGTTATTTTGAAATGATGAGCCCCATCATTGCAAAATAAAATATCTTATTTCAAAACAGGAAAACCTAGGCTGAAATCAAAATAGCCATTATTTCAAAATGGTTGTTTTGAAATAACGCCATTCGGATGTGTTATTTTGAAATAACCATGCCAGGGGGCCATGTTGCCACACCTCCCATGCTGTCCCTCTCCTGACTTGAAATAGCAAGTCCTGTGTCCAGAATTGCTATTTTGATTTGAGGTTTTTACTTATTTTGATTTAAGTTAATTCAAAATAATTTTATTTTGAATTAACTTATTTCAAAATAAGCAACTACGTGTGGACTTAGCCTATGGTTCTGATAGTATGCACACATGGCAGATTGGAGAGAGCTGCAGCAGGTCACAATACGTGTGGAATCCCCCTGGGCTAACCAGTGGTTCTGGAGCAAGACCAATCACACAGTGGTGAGAAGAACTTCAGTAGGAGGAAAGCTCTATTCTTGGAGCCGTGTGAAGAGTCCCTCAGGCGCAGAACACACAGATCACAGAAGCATTGCCATCTGGAGCTGGCTATCACATTAACTAATCAGTTTGGCATTGATAATTCAACTGTTGGTGCTATGGAGATAGCTAAGGCAATTACTGCTATGTTTCACTAACAGCTGGTGCAGAAAGGAAGTGTCCTTGAATAGCAAGTGTGAAGGGGAATCAACCCCACAAAACTTAAAAGAGCCAAAATAGCTAGGCAGGCCAATTAACTGCCCAGGCTGCACCTGGAAGAGGAGCTGAAAAGTAGGGATTGATTAGATGACATTTAGCTGCATGGGAATGGGAAGGTCCTGAATAAAGCTCAGGAGCTGAGATCAACTGGGGGGCTGCAGAGAAGTAGTTTGGGAGTCACCTCCAGGGAGGTGGGAGTTGTGGGGCTGGCAAACCCACAAAGATGGGGCAATCAGAAAGGTAGGAAAGGCTCATGAGAAAGGCAGAAAGACATAGGCTACTGTAGACCTAGATTGCTGAGTAGATGGTAGGCTCAGGCACCATGCTCAGCCACTGAGGAAGTGGCACAGAACAAGGAGTGGAGAGCAGACTGCCTTGAACAGTTCAAGCCATAAAACTTTGATATCCTAGAAGGGAGGTCCCTAGTGACCTGCTTGGATGACAAACTCACAAATAGAAAGCAGGAGCAAGAAGGGTCACAGAGAGAGAGAGGATGAGGGGTGGAGAGACTACCAGAGGCAGGTACAACACCTGGAAGGAGTTAATCATCAGAGCAGTGAGAAGGATGCAGCCCTAGCATGAACAGACTCGGCAACACACTTTGACTGAATGGAGTTCCCTGAACTGTGCTGATGTTATCATCAGTGTGCCTACTGTCTGTCCCACCTAGATGTGGACTAGAAAGGTTACTATTTGACCATTATGCAGGCCTTGATGGGCCACAGAGGCAGGCTGATGGACAGCAACATGGGATGCACTGGCATCATGCACCTAATCTGCATATTGTGGTGATCCAACTTTTCTTATTTGGACAAGCAGAGGTTTTATTCCCACACCATAATATGGCTATCAATAGGCAGACTGTGCCTGCTTTATTTGGGGAGGCCCAGCCTGCATGCCTCTGACGTGTGACAGAGCTCTACAACCTAACAGGGCCCGACTACAAATGTTTCATCCAGCAGGAAGAGCATCAGACCTTCTTGGTCTCAGGATGGGTGGACCCATCTCCTCCTCCTGCTCAGGGGGTGCACATGCATGTCCTGCTCTTGTCAGCCACCACCTTGAAATGCTGTGTGTGCTGCAGAGCTATTGGGCTGAAGAGTCACAGTGCCTTTGACATACAACACAGCAGGGAGTAGCAGCAGAGACAACACAGCAAGGAGTAGCAGACAGCAAGAACAACCACGCATCTCCTGGTGCAGATAGCTACCACTGTGCTGACCCAATTGACAGGAGGCAGTGGCAGAGCCAGGAGCAACATGGACCCAGGAGACCCGGGGCCCAGGCACTACGGTCTCCCCAAGTCTCAATCTGGGGCCTCAGCCCAATCCTGCCTGGGCTCCTGCTGCGGACAGCCTGGCCTCAGACCCCTAGCCAAGGTCAGGGCCAGAGAAGACAGCCGCCACTGTGGGAAGCCCAGTGGTGGACCCGGGGCACTGGCGCTGAGACTCAGAGCTCGAGCCCCATGAGCCCAGTGCTAGTGATGCCACTGGGCAGAGCTGACTTAGATTCAGGATGAAGGGTTGGAGCTGGGTCAGAATACTATACTAACCCCCTGGGCTTGTAGCAGGTGGACTTGGTTTTGTCTCAGGTCTAAAAATGAGGTTCAGTCACTCCTTTCTCATGATGTCCTAGTCTGATATGTGAGCACCTGAGAAAAGGTTTAGTTAGCTGCTAAGTATTTTCAGGATGGTGGTGGAATGTGACCTTGGCTGAGAAAAGGGAAGCCGGTGCTGCCCACGAAACAAGTGAGATGTCAATGTGTGTAATGCCATTCACAGTATTGAGGCAGGCAGTGCACTGTGAGGAAAAGTGGGAGTGCTTTGGCCAGGAATAGATTCATACCTGTTCCGATTTGCAGGCCCAGTATAAGCAGCCATAAATGTTTCTACATAGTGCTGGTTCTAGGAGAGAGGGGGTGTAAAAGGGTTATATTAGTATGCTGTGTCAGTTACCCAGTAAGATCATCAATTTTCTGTATTTAATTAAAATATCTGCTTTGAAGTTCCTGTCTCTTTATTGCCCACGCATTCCTATACCCAGGGACCAAACAGCAAAACCATTTCTTAGAGAAGAACCAAAACCCATAGGCACACTGCAGCTACCACAAAGCAATCCCAAACGACAGTGCAAATGAAAGCAATACTAATGTGCAAAGAAAATGACGCAGCTGAAAAATAGTGTTGTGTAGTGGAACTTTGATAGTCAGTATGTTTTCTCTTCCCCGGTGTCTGTATGGGGATGTAGAGTGCAGTGAGGACCCTTGCCAAGGTGAATTAAGGATGTGGTAATGTAGAATGCAGGCTGAAGTGGGACCAATGGAGTCTGCATGTTGGTGTGTGCCTCTGCCCATCATGCCAAGTGGCCACTAGAAGAGTTGTCTTTTCTGCTATCATTCTTCTTGCTATACCGAATGGTCCTGCTGCCTCATCACCAGATTGTGGTCAATGGAACCTACTATTGTCTATGTTCCCATTTCCAACTTGGCCAGTGCTGCAGTCTGCTTCAGGTCATCCTGTTCCAGCAACTTCCTCTCTGGTTCCAATAACCATCAAAATAATTCAGTGATTGAACGTTTAATACCACTCCCACTCCTGCTCCCATCATCTCAGCTTGGAATCCATCTTGAATTACATGTGGCTGGGAAGGAGGGAAAGGAAAAGGTGTGGGAAAACTTTCACTGCATGAAAAAGCTGCTGCACAGCAAGAAACTTGCCCACTCACAGTAATGAGCAAGTTTTATGTTGTGTCATCCCCACAACACAAATGTTATGAGCTAGGTGAAACACCATTATAATCTATGTTCCCTCTTAGCTGTGGATGTGTGTATGCACACAACAAAATAAAGCACACACAAAAAAATCCAACAGTGCTTTTTTTTTTTTTTTTAGTTTCTACTCATAAATGGGAGATGGATTATAATCTGATTCACCAGATGTTTGACCAAACTCACTGGAGTGTGCACAAATGTGGACTCTGGTTCTGAAAATTTGCACTAAAGAAATTTTTTTGCACACACAGCCTATGAAAAATTAGAGGGAACATTGACTATTGTAGTTCAGTTTTTGAACATTCATCTGTCCACAGAATATTATGATCTCTAAACCTTGGGTTTCTCCCAGGAGTTTTTCAGAACCCACATAGATTCCATGGTGAAGGGAACTATTAAAATACTTATATGGATGAACTGACTCTTGCTATGGTTAGGGTTAAAACAATTTCTTGCTTGTAGTTAGGGTAAGACCTTTGGAAGGGGAAGCATCAACATGAAAAGTTTGAAACACTTATTCCCACAAAACCTGAAATTTGACATTACAAATGTAATAGTTTGGTCAATTGAATTACATTTGGCCAAATGGACTACTACATGGGAATAGCTTATTTCACTGTAACCCTGTTTAAATTGTAAACCTGAAAAATATCTTGTGTCTAGCACTAACTTACATCAGAACTTTGACAGTTAAACATAAAACACTGGCATTTATTTCAGTTACAGAAATGATTTATTATTTGGTTCCATTCTATCTTATTCCCTTATACTGATTTGCATTTCTTGAACTGATGTGCTATTTCTTTTAACTTTTAATCATGTGACCTATTGATTGATCCTTGTGAGTGATGATAAAGTCCTTCCCATCAATGATATATCTAACCAAACTATGTATTCATTTATTTTTCTTATTGTCTTCCAGTATATATTATATATGTTAATAAGTTTGAACTTGATTAGGCTTCAGAGAGATGCTTGTGTCACTTCACTCCACTCTTAGCAACATGCAAAGCTGAGAGACATAAATCCATAGTACTTTATCGGTTTTAATTAGGTTGCTGTAATTGCAGGGTTTACCTCAAATGATTTGAAGGTTCAATTTGTATAAGGGGAAAAAAAAACTGGACGTGCCTAAATTCTGTAACATTCATTGGCATTCTCAGCATGCTGGAAACTAGAGAATCTCATCCAATTTTTGTATAAATTTACATAATATTTAACATAAAAATAACTACTATAATTTGTTTGTACTTCTGTTTTTCTTGTTAGATTTTTTTTAAATACTTCCTGTTTGAGTTCACCAATGAAGCTCACAGGTGACTTATTATTCCTATTATACAGATATGGATACTGAAGTACAATGAACATAAAGCATAAAGACCAGCATTTTCAAACACGGTTGCCTAAAGACAGACTCTTGCATACATATTTAGGCACCTAGTGCTAGATTCAAAAAGGGAATTAGGTGCCTGATTGTCACTTTAGGTGCTTAAGTGCAAAATTAGATCTTCAAAACCCCTGCTTAGTTGACACCTAAGTTTGTATGTGCCTAATTTCCATAGGTGCCTATACGTATCTTTGCTGATAAATTTCCCCAGGCGCCTAAGAATCTGCCAGTGTACATGCACTCGAATCTTGACGTCTGGTGTGTATCATACTTGAGCTTCAGTGGGAGCCTATCTTGTCTGTGAAGCTTCATTTGGTAGCTGTTCTTAGAAGCCAGCTTTTAGACTGGGCCCAGAGTTAGAGTACACCTTCATATTGATAGCATTCAGTTAGAGCACTCAGCTAGGATGAAATAGACCCAGGTTGAAATCCCCAGTCCGTGATTTAGAGGACAAATATGTGTCCTGTCTAACCATAGGGCTACTGGATATTTTGTTAAAACTGTTCCACTGCATGTAAATAATCTTTGGACCAGGGATTAAACCCATCTCTTCCACATCACAGATGAGGGCACCGAGCATGGGCCTAAAGAGGAGTACTGCCATTGTTGTTTAATGAGAAATGGTTTAAACACCTAACTCCAGAAGCAGGTGTATAGCACTTGCTTAAGTCAGCTTAATAACTCCAGCCCTTAAAGCTGATTTAAGCATCAAAGTTGACTTTATTAAGTCAACTTAATGCATTGTTGATAGGGTCATCTACACTGTAGGCTTTGTTAAGTCAACTTAATAATGTTGACTTAACAGAGCACTCCAGTGTGAACATAGCCTTTAAGTAGACTTTGCTTAGTCACCTTAACTTTTAAGTCAACTTTGTTAAGTAGACTTAAAGTTGAGTTTGTTAAGTTGACTTTATTGAGTCCTCTAGTGTAGACATAGCTAAGGAGACATCACCAGAGCTTTGAGACAGACCACTAGATTTAAAATCATTCAGATTTATTCTAAGGAAAACACAGCTTTGCGACAATAACATAATACTAGGTGATGGTTGTATTAAAGATACATGTCAATAGAAGTCATACTTTAGAAAGAAAATAGATGTAGGCATTATGACTATGTTCACACAGAGAGGGCTTGTTTCGAAATAACTCTTTATTTTGAAACACCTTATTTTGAAAGACAAAAACAGTGTCTTTGAAATAAGGATGCAAAATAGCATGTCCTCAGTGTGGACATGCTATTTCGCTTGGGGAGGGGACTGCAGGCACTGGTGGGGTGAAGCGCAGCCAGGCGCCTCACCCCACAGGTGTCTGCAGGGGACTGCAGGCACCTGCAGGGTGGAGGGGAGCCGCGTGCCTCACCCCATGGGCTTTAAAGCCCCTGCTGCCTGGAAATGCTGCCGCAGGGTTGGAGGCGCTCCACTCAGCCCTCCACTGCAAGGGCCGGGGTGAGTGCGGCCCAGGATTCCCCGGTGCCCCACTCCTGCCTGGGGCGGGGCTGGGGATACCCAGGGTATCCCCTGCCCCACCCCTGGCAGGAGCGGCTGCGCCGGGGATTCCCAGGGCTGTGCTCACCCCAGCCCTTGCAGTGGGGGGCTGAGTGGGGCACCCCTG